>AFXY02000781.1:0-479183 GCA_000231845.2 Tetrahymena malaccensis 436 | reverse complement strand
CCCAACCCCAACCCCAACCCCAACCCCAATTAAAAGCAATGTGAAATATTTTCTTTTAAAATATGAAAAATTAATAAAAAATTAACAAAAAGTTAAAATAAAAGCATTAAAAATTTATTAAATAAAAAAATTCTAAAAAACTAATATTTAAAACCAGTAAATTTAAACAAAAATTTCTAAAATAAAAATTCAAAATAAGTTGTTTTTGTTTGAAGAAATCTTAGTTTTTAAAGTACAATTTTAATTTAATTTTGTTTTTTTTGATAAACTTGTTTGATAATTTGCTTTCGATTGATGCAAATACTAATATAAAGTAATTGAAATACACTTAAGAGGTTGATAATATTATTAAATTAATTAATTTTTTTTTTCTATAGTTTAATATTTATTTAAAGTTTTTAGAGTTAAATACAAAACAATTTTCTTCATATTCTTTTAGAAATCCAAACAAAAGTTGATGGCATCAACCATGAAAGCAAAGCATTGCTTACCTTTATAAGTAGGAACATAGTTATTGTAAAGCCTATTGGTATTAAGCAAACTAAAGGTACTATAAAATTAGATAGAAATGTATTCTTAAATTCGTTATCACAATGATCAAAAGAATGCTAAGTATAAAGAATATATCCAACCCAAACCCATACAAACTTAATAAAAGCGAGAGTGAGAACTCCAAATCCTAAAACAGATAGTAGGCCTTTTGTCCTTATCCTATTTTTTTATTCATAAATATTTTACTTGATTAACTAATGAATTATACCAATATTTATAATTTTTAGGATTAGATGCTTTTGGTTTTATAGCAACATCAAATAATTTTCCATGCTTTTTAATATTTTAAAATAAGAATCATTTAAGCTAATTATTAACTCTTTTCATAATCATTTTTTTTAATTTACTATTTTGTCAATGCCTCTTATCCTAAAAATAAGAAATATAATCAATAAGACAGAAAGAATTTAAAGCGAGAGCTAGACTTCAAGCCAATTTACATATCCAAATTAAGTTAAACATGATTAGTTTTAAAAAAAAAGAGTCTGAACTGTTAAAACACCTAGAGAAAAGTCAACAGCAATTGGTAAAATCCTTTTTGCAATTATATTATTATTTAATACCTTCAATAACATAAAAAATTTACCATATTTTATCAAGAAAAGGCACTTTTAAATCAAAAAACCACCTACGATCATAAGTCCAAAACCATGTAGTTAAATCCATTTATCTAATACTTATATTTTAATTTTATATTGAGGTTTTTGCTAAATTCTGTTTAGATTTTTTTTAGCTACTTTAATTTACTTTTTGATTAATAATATTTTTGAAAAAATTATGGTTTTTATACAATCACTTTACTCAAAAAATAAATAGTATATTAATCAAATTGATTGAATGTAAATATGAATCTATATATTTCATTAAATAGATATGAATTCTAGGTTTTGTATCAAAAAATTAATAATTATATCAGGTAGCTAATATATCACTTTTTATACTGTAATATTAATAGGACTTAATTAATAAAAAACATTTTAAAAATTTTAATTTATGAATTAATATTTGCTTTACATTTAATTTTCATAAATACCAAACAAAACAGAAAAATATCTCTCAGACAATTACAAAATCATGTTGATTTTAATACATTTTTTTTAATATTTTCCTTTTTATAGAGTACACATATCTACAGATGTTTGATAATATTTGTATAAACCATAAAAGAAATAAATAAAAGATATTATTTTTGACAGATATCAATTTGTTATTTTCAGAATAATAAAAAGCAGCTATTTTAATATAAAAAAAATAAGGTTACAATAAAAAGCAATTAGTTAAGATGAATTAGCAAGAACTAGATGTTGGATTGACAATCACATTTGATAGGGCTAACTCAACCTATAAATAAAATGTAAGTTTTGAAAAACTCTTATTATTGATTTTATTCATTTATAAGTATGTTATCTATTATAAAAATGCTTAAATTACTTTAATATAAAGGATTGGGTAACAGGCAAGGTTAAACTAGAAGGAGATGTAGAAAATAGCAAATTTGAAATATATGGTTTAAAAATTAAGGCAGAAGGTACTTAGTAGAAAGAAAAACATTTATTCACATTAAAAAAATCTTATAATTATAACAGGTACTCTTCAGGCTTAAAATAAGGCTAGCAACAGAGATTTAGAAGCTGTTAGTGCCCATTTATTACCCTTAAAGCTATTTACTCATGAATCTAGCATAGCTGAAATGCAATAAGTGTAATTTGAATTTATTGTATTAAATGATATGTTTTCTATTCATATTATAGCATTTATAATTAATTCTTTTACTATTAATAGAGATAAGGATAATTGTGAATTTACTTTTAAGTTTAAGCTCACAGCAAATGAAGGTGAAAAGTTGATTGAAACATATGTAGGCGTTTATGTCACTGTTGGAGTAAGATCTTATTTTAAATTAAAATAGGTTTTTCGCTAACTTAAATATGTTTATAAAGTATGAAATTCAAGCAGAATTAAAGTTAGCAAATTATCAAATAGTAAAGGAAACTTAAAGCTTTTTTGTCTAAGTCAACGTAAATAATAATATTAAGAATAAATGCTTTAAAATCTTTAAATAAAAAGGGAGCAGGAAGAGATATGTTAAATACAGATAAATATCCTCATCCTTAGAATATTAGTGTTAATCCAGATAAGCTAAAGTAAGGCAGTATGGAAAAAATGCCCAGAATAAAAATATAAGGTATAATAAATTCAGATGTTTGCATGATAAATAATGACTTCACAGGTTAATTTGAGCTAGAAGTAAGCAATTTACACAAATAAAAATTAACATTCTGTTTCAATTTTCAATTTATTTCTATAAAAGGAATGTGAAGGAAAAATAAGAAGTATAGATCTTTAACTCATCAGAGTTGAATAAGTAAGCAATGCAAAAGGAAAGTTTTAAGAGGCAACAGAAATTCAGCTTATTTAAGTTTGTGATGGCAACATTACTAAAGGTATTGAAATACCATTAACTATGATGTTTCCAAAATATTTCTGCTGCCCCAATTTCTAATGGAAGGACTTTACAGTCGAATTTGAAGTTAACTTCATTGTTATCCTATATGATGCATTTAAAATAACACTTAACTATCCTATAAAATTACTAAGAAATTGAGACATCGACCTATTAATTAAATACTCTATTTAGTGTTTAGGATATAATATCATGTTTTTATATTTATGAATTAGATTTAATTTTAAATATTAATCTCTCATAACCACTTTTAGTTATAGGAAAATTTATTTGTTTAAAATTAAAAATATTTACTTAAATAGTAAAAATTTTATTAGGATACTATCATATTAAGCATACATTTAAAGATATTAATAAATATTTAAGAAGAATTAGATTTGTAAAATAAATAGATTGAAGACCATTTTATTTATTCTGTTTTTGTATTTATTAAACACTATCGTGCTTTTGTATTATGTTTTAAATTTAATTTTATTAAAACTGATTTTAGTTTAAAAAATGTTTGCCTGTTGAAAATTAAAAAGTTAAATATTAAAAATTTTTTAGAATATTTTCTTATATTATTTTAAAGTTACAAATAAATATTTAATACGAATTAGATTTGAAAAATAAATAAATTTAGGATAATTTTATTTTTATATAGGCTTTTATAGAGTTTTTACATGAATTAATTTCATGCAACTAATATTTATTTTCTTTTGTAGAGTTTAATATGTTTAAATTTAAATAAAATATCTTTTAATTCTTTATTTTATTAAAATAATTATTTAATTTAGCTTCTTTTTAAAATAAATAATTTCTTCATCATATTTCAAAAATTTATTTCATAAAATTTATAAATCTTTTACTGTAAGTTTCAGGATCTTATGATGATGTATCAAGACGAGGGCTAAAATGAATAATTCTTTTCGCCCACTTTTCTAACATTTTTTAGATGTCATACAGCTATAGGTAATCTATAATCCCTATGTGGTAATAAATTCCACTTTATTCTGTAGATTCATATTAGTAATAATGAGAAATCTAATCATCGAAATCCTCCTCTTCTTCTAAATAGGCTACCTAGTTTGATTCTTTCCATTCTGTATGCCTCTTTCTATTTATTTTAAAAACAATCAAGCTGTAGTCTATCCAGCCGCATGATTTTAAAAACTCTGAATCTCTTTTAAGCTAATTGTAAATCTAAAATCTATTTTCTAAGGAGATGTATATTTTTTTTTCCAAGCTAACAAAATCTAAGTCTTTTAGAATCATTTTATTAAGAGCTCTTGAGAATGATTCTGATTCCTTTTTTGTCTTAGGCAAAACCTACCTATCAAAAGTTGAACCTTTTAAATCATACGTTCTTTCTATAAATTATTTTGTACAGGCAGCTATATTTTTCATCAATAATAAGTGTATAGGTTTTTCATTAAGACCTTCAAATGAGTATACTCCGAAAATTTTAGCTATTAAACTTCTAGGGTTTGCCTTTAAATAACGGAAATATGATGGAAGTCTTTCAATTAGAATTCTAAGCTCTTATTCTGTGCATGTTTTTAACAAAAATTTATTATCATGAGAGAAAAAAAAGAATTATCCACTCTTTCCTCCATCTGAGCCACTAGCATTCTTTATTTATGTCATATTCAGCTAGATGTTAAATGAATTTTCAATGTCAATGTTATGTTTTTATTTATAGGGATCAGTGTCTTCCTAATTCAAGATAAGATTGATTTCTGATTGTTAGAGACTGTGAAAAACTGTAGGTGCATAAACCCTCATTCTAACAAGATCAAATGTATCACTATCTAGTAGCTGTGTAGGTGCATGATTCAAGTTTTGCTTGATAGAATCATCTGAAAATTAGAAAATTTTAACTTCATAAAAAATATCATTTTCTTGTTACTTTTAGGATGATTTTTTTTTGTTATTATTATTTTATAGGGAAAGTGAGACTTATCTAAGATTAATCTACTGGTTAGAGCTGTATGATTTTTATCTGCTGTTTTTATCAATTTGTATAATATTTGATTTATTGTAAATATTTTCGGATTTCATAAAGATTTCTTAGCATTTATTTTCTTCTTTCATATCCTGAAGCTTATTAGAATATATAATTGTATTCTAATTATCGCAGGAATCATTCAGAGATTGATTATTAATGTTCAATTAGGTTTTTTTCTATGGATATTAATTTTAAAAGCCTTTTGTTTGCTCATTTTCTTATCTATTATCTTCAAGTGTTTTAAATTATTCATAAAAACCTGTTTGTGAGTAGCGCATTGATGACTTTTATGATGATAATTATGATGAATTTTTATTAAGCTTGATTGAATTGACTTAGCATTCAAAAATAGAATTGTAGTTGTCTGTGAAAATATCAACCTTAGAGCAATACCTTTTCTTTCTCATAAAATGAATTTAAATGCCACTTAGAATTCTACAAAGCACACCCATTTTTATATTTTTTTATAAAATTCTTATAAAATGCTCTTTTTCATCTTCAAAAGTTTCTGCTTACAGCTAGGAGTTAGCATAGCGAACTGAAGACCCCGAAGAAAGGGATTCATCTCCAAAGACTGCATCTATGTCAGTAAATGAACCACTTTCACTTTAATTTTGAATTTAATAATAAGGATCGTTGAAATAATCCATCATTTAAGCATTTTTTATGATTTATTTTAACTTCTATTTTAGTATGGCTTCATCACCACTTAAATCTCTATTCTAATCAGAAGCTTCAACAGAATAAGATATATTACCATTAATATCACTCGCGATTGAATTATTCTTTAGATACTCAAAGAGCTTATAATTGAATCTTTTTTTGTTGACTTCTTAGTTGAGAGTTTTTCTAAATTCGTTTCTTCTACTTTGAAACATTTTAGAATTTTATCTTGATCCATCCAAATAATAAAGTATAGAATCTGCTTACTAAAATTTCTACATTGCACTTGGTTTTCTCGAGTTCATCTTTATGCTTCTGTTTTTAAAGTTGTTTTATGAATCTATTGACTTGGAGTTATTATGCGAATTACTAGGTGAATTAATGGTCATACTTGAGTTGACACTTGATAATTAAGTTTAATTTATACTATTTTCTTATACTTTTACTTAGCTAACTCTAGATTAATTGCTAAATTTGAAAGTTTGCAGCTAAGAGTGTCTGCTTGCCTTGTTTTCTTTATTTGATAAAAAACGAGTTCTGTTTGAATCTAAAGAACTATTCTCTTCTTTAATGATAGAATTTCCATTTCTCCCTAGCCTAGAAAAAATAGTTTTATTCCTTTATAAATTTATGTTATCATTATCCTCTCTAACATATTAACTATTAACCATCTTAAATCCAGCTTAATCAATACTTTCACTTTTGTTAAAACTAGACTAAAATCTTGGTAAAGTTTAAGTTTAGTATGTAGACTAAACTGAAAGCATTTGAGCAGCATTAGATTTCCTTACTTTCTAATTTTCTTCAACTTTTTACTTTTAATTATCTTAATTCTCATTATCGAAAATGGATAATCTCTCTTCGATTTCTTATAGTGATAGAGATTCATTATTATCGCATTTATTGTACTGGATTACAATTGTATTACCAGCATTACTTTTTTCTTCATCTGGAATATTTTATTTGTTTTTAAAATCTCTGTATTTTTATTACAAACTGCAAATTTATTCTTTTGACACAGAATAGCTTGAGACAAAAGAATTGCCATCATATGATTAATTTTACGATTTAGGTTTGTTTTCTTATGTTTAACTATTAATAGTTTGGTTATTTTGTGAGCTGTTGTTATTTATATCACTCATATCGTTTTTTTCAATACTGCTGATATTCTATTATTCTGTTTTTGGATTAGGCATTACTGAGGCCACTTTTTACTTTAACATTTTCTTTTAGTGTCTGATTATAGACCTTAGGTATGGATCTTTAATTCTTATCATAGGGAGTAAAATAGATGAAAGTACCTTAGCTGTATTTCCAACAGTTTAAAAGTAAGTCAGATATTATTAATGAATGTATTAGCAATTTAAAAATAAAGTTGTATTGCTAATAGCAATTATGCCCCACATAGTTAAACATACTGAAAGATAGAGCCTAGAAAAATTGAGAAATTCTTTTCTTTTTTTCTTGTAGAAAGTTGTATTTGGTATTTTTTAATTAAAGTAGGCCAGAATCAATATCGAAAAGAATAAAAATAAGAGATAAAATATCAGCGATAACATCGGAAAGGATTAGTCTGAAACATATGAGCATGTGCCATAGAGAGTTTTCCCATTTAAATCTAAAAAGAAAATTGTTATTAAAATCAAAAAAGATGTTCCTATTAGCAACACATGAGTTTTCTTCCTTGATATAGACTATATGCTTAAACTACTCTTGATAGAAAGACCTATGAAAGTGAAAAAGAAAAAATTGTACAAGCCTTACATTGCACTACCAAATATACTAATAATGCTATTTATCTAGCAAAATATGTCATTTTGATTTATAATATCATTAGGTTTCAAAATAGCTTCAATGCTCATAATAAACCTAGTTATTTAGAAATAATTGTGAATTTAATTAATTTATTTATTAATTGGAAAAGTATTTCAAAATACTTAAGAATTCCAATTTACTTTAATTTGAAATAAATGGAATTTTAAATTGAAATTAGATGATCAAAAAGTAGTTACCAATGAATTGAAAGAATAAATTCTGCACAAAAGCACCCTAATAAAATATCTCCAGGTTGCTGCCTCAAGCGAGGTACTTTAATAGCTAATGTAAAAAAGCTAATTTAAATGATTAAGGCTATTGATGATCCTATTAGTAAAATCCAAGAATCTCTTGTTGATAGCTTAATGACAGGCAAATGATCTGAAAAAGAATGAGTTCTACAATTTAAAATAGCACTATTAGATGATATTTTATTATCATTATCCAATGTTAGACCTTAGTCGTTGTGTGTGGTTGCATTTATAACACAACAAAGTTATGATATAATTAAAATTAACAAAATTTGTTATATGGGCTTCATTTTAGTAAATGTATGTTTATTAAAGAAATAAATAAATGCTATTATTACGATTATTCCTATTTTCTTTAAAGAGTCTTAACTCCTAAAAGGATATAGACTAAATCTAGCTTAGTTTCTATATTGAGGAGTTTTTAAACTATTTTGCTATATTGTTTTATATTGACTGACTGATAGGTAGACTGCCTTAATGATTTTGCTACTTAAAAAGTCTTCCTACTCCTAATTTATATACTTTTTCTGAAGTGTAAATTATTATTTTAATTCTCAAAAAATATTAAAATTAATCACCACCAAAAGGCATATATAACATTATTACTAATTTACATGCATTTAAGATAACAAAAATAATTAAATGATAATCTTCTGAAATAAAATAATTAAATTGCAGAAAAATATTAGTTAGTAAGTACTAGAAGTATTTTTTTATCATTTCTTTTCTCTCACAATTAGAAAACATCACCAATAATTTATTAAGTAAACTAGATGCAATTAATAGTTTTAAAAATTTCTTTTACAGTTTACTTAAACTATTACAAATGAATAAAAATATTAACCATCACAGTCAATAAAAATATCTCAAAAAAAAAAATTGTTATTGGTCATTTTTATTTTACTTGAGTGAAATTAATTTGAAATAAAAATTAAATTAGGTAGGATGGATATGATTTATTTAAAAATATTTATGTACTTTGCTTTCATATAACAAATCGCAAATATTATTAACAAAATATTTGTTTGTTTTAATTGCTTAGGATTAAATTTTTACAATCCTTTACACAAAACTCCTTAAAATACATACATACTTAAAATAAACTTAAAGTTTAATATTTAAATACTAAATTTATTTTCTTTCACATTTACTACTATTATTACTAAACTATACCAGTTTTTTTTAATTTGTTCTCTTTCTTTACTTGTTCGAAGTAACCATAAATAATATTAACAGCAAGCAAAATACCAGTGCCTATTATAAAAATTAAATTAAAATGATTTTTAACTTAAATTAAGCAATATCTTACCTGAACCAATGGCTCCTAAGAAATCGGCGACTATTGTAAGAACACCAACACAAATACCACCTAAGGTAGCTGCAGTAGGAATAACTCTATCTAAAGTTTTGTAAACAGAATCTTGTCTATGACCAGGAATTTCAATTTTTTCTTCCATAAACTTTTTATGGACACTGCTAGTAGATTCATCACTGAATTCAATCCAATATCTTGAAATAACACCACAAAGACTCAAAATAATCAAGACATAAAAAATTGCATGAATAGGATCGCTGATGACTTGGTTCATATCTCTAGGGGCAGTAAGGAAGTAAACAAAACCTAAAATAAAATAAAAAAAATTGCTCAAACATTGTTTTTATTCATTTTAAATAAAAACCAAATTTATTTATTAATAATGCTTGTTACCTCCAATAGGATGATCTTAACCTCCAGCAGCAGAGCCTTCCTACCACTAACCTAAGAGCTTAACAAAGAAGTTGTTCTTAAACTTGGATGATAAGATTCTTGAGAAGAAGAAAATTTAAGAAACAAGGGCAGTTTGTAAGATGATAGGATAGTTAGAAGTATAGAAAAGCTTGATAGGATAAGAAGATTCAGAGTTTCTTTCTTAACGACGAGCTATTCTTAAATCATATTTAACACCCTAATTTATTTGAAAAAAATAAGTATTTTAAGAATAAAATTTTCTTTCAATGAGAAAATTTAAAAACTTTTAATTAATTAATTACCTATAAATAGATAACTACCAAGAATACAAGGAGAGTAGATATTAAATTAACAAGATTTGGAGCACTAGTTCTGTAGAATGAGTGATACAAAGCATTGCTAATTCTATCTTTTGTCAATAATGAATGGAAAAGATTAATAATAGATCCTTCGAATTCAGTTCCTTATTAAGTTGTAATGGTGATGGGTGAGAAAGATCTCCAGACTATATTTTCACAAATGTTTGTTGCTATAAAGAGGGAAATACCACTACCTAAACCGTAGCCTTTATTGAGCATGTCATCTAAAAGTAAAACAACGATACCAGAAAAAACAAGTTGAATGAAAATGAGTAAACAGCTACCAAAACCAATCTTGTTGGGGTCACCATATTAGCCTGACCAAATATAAGCAAAAGCTTCACACATAGACATAATAAGACCAAGTACTAATATTATAATTTAAATATTAATCAATTTAAATGCATAAGATTAATTATAAATTTCATAAAGCTATTATATTGTAGTAAAACATGCAGTAGAATCACCTTGTTTATTTATTTATTTTAAAAATTCCACATTTTCTACTTTAAATTAATTCATTTGTAAAATAATTGAAATTTACATTTTTAAGCACCCTAGATTGCTTATCTGTCATCCTAAACTCTAGCATTGAAATCTAAAATTCTAGTGTTAACGAGTAGTTATACTATCATAGAAGAAGTAACAAGAGGGGAGATACCAAGTTCCATCAAAGTACCTCTATTAGAAGCTAAAATAACTCTCATCCAGTAGAAAGGATCGCTACCTTGGGCACGAACAACTCCATATAAAGGAATTTAACAGCAAACCAAGTAAATAAAAAGAGTAATACCAGTCCAAACTATTTTATGATCTTTTGGAATATATTGCTTTTTAAAAAATATAAGTTATTTAGATCAGTTTCTACTAGCCATAAATAAATTTATTATTTAAACTTTTGATCAATGAAAAATAAAATCTAAAACAATTTCAATATTTTTTTGTTAGAATTTCGATTTTAAAGAAGGATTTGTAAATAATTAATCTATTATAATCTATATGAGTTTACTCTTGCAGGTTATACTTCTGGGATAAGAGAAAACGCTGGCTTCAATAGATCTATAAAACCCATTTAAAATACCTATAAATGAAATACTTATTGCCTTTTATTATTTTATTTTTTTATTCAAATAAAAATTTATTAAAAACTATCTAGTAAAAACAAAAAAGATCTATTAAATAGTAACAATTTTTTTCTAATTATTAATGAAAGCCTTCTTTAATGAGAAAAAGAAAACACGTATATGAATTAAGAAGGATATGTAATTTTAAAATAATCGATCGTTTGCTTAAAAAAGATCTTTATTTTTTATCTTTTTGTAATACTTCAAATTAGATTTTTACTTTTATTATTAATAATTTAATTAATATTTTAATTACAATCAGTTAAATAAAATATTTTATTATTTTTTATGAAATGTTTAAATGTTTTTTTAATTTTTATTTATTACAAAATAAATAAATAAAAATAAAATTTTTTTACTATTTTTATTTTATGTTAATTTTATGTTAATAAATTTTAAAAAAATATTTTTCAAACTTTTTATTATTTGTTTTGTAACAAGCATTTTTTCATTTTCAATTATTATTTGTTTAGAATAGATTGCCATTTATAAAAATTTCAAACAAAAGAAAATTAGTCTAATTTAGATTTTAAATGTTGATTACAGCTAAATTAAGAATTATTAAAGAAAACAAATTTTATGGCTTAAACAAAATTTTTTATTATAATAAAAAAATAGAAAAATATTTTTTAATGGCTAATTTAATTTTACTCTCTTAATAATAAATAGAATATAATTACAAATAAGGTTTATCATAAAAATAATAAGTGTAATACTAGTTATTTTACTAAGTATTTTATTGAAAAAAATAATATGACGATTTTTAGTGATTATTTATAATAATAATTAGGTTAAATATTAATCAATATTTATAGTTATACCTTTATTATAGTCTCGATTAATTACTATTTATTTATTTATTTGCGCCCTAGATAACTTAATTTTTAAATGATGTTAGATCTATTTTAGTTTTTTATAATATTGATTAAAAGTAGTGTAAAATAATTAGGAATCATTTGATAATACTAATAAAAGAAAAAAATTTATTAACTTTTTCTCTTTTGTGATAATAACTTTTATCTATCATCAAGTAATAAAAACAAACACTCATTCCTTCACTGGAAAATAAGCGATTTCAAAAGCAAGTTTGTACATTTAGAAATAGAAAGTTTGATTTTTATTTAGATAAAGTTTAGAGGGATTAATAAGATAGAGGTAATAGGAGGAATAAGTAATCCCAAATGATTATAGAAAATGGTGAAATATAATCACCTTTGATTGATCAAAATGAATAGAATAATCAAAAATTGAAGCAAAGAAAAAAAAGTCTTTTTTAGAAAATATTTGGATGTTGCCTTGAGAGAACTTCAAAAAGCAGAACAAACACTGCTGGTAACGAATAAAACAAAGAGGAAGATGATTCAGAAAAGTATCACGGCTTTAGTCAGTCAAACCAAATCACCGGAACCAATCAACAACAAAGTGCGCTAAATTATATACTCTCATTCAATAAAAGTGAGCTAAATTCACTAAAATATATAATTGAAATATAATAATATCAACTCTTATTTTATATATTATCAAGATTAAGGATAAAATGAAAACAGACTATAAGGGAATGTGATTAAAAGCCAAAGCCAAGAGAAAAGAGAAAAATTGTTTGGATAAAACCCTAATTAGTCCTACAAAGGAGGTATAAATCTTTCAGAGAAGTAAGGAGGAGTTTATAATTAAACGCATGAGAATTAGTAAGCAGGAGATAAAAAAAAAATAAACAAAAAATAAAAAAAAGCAAAGGAATAGGCTATAAATTATGATTCAAACAGTATTTATGATAGTAGTAGTGGATATGATGTATCCCAAGCGAGTAATCATACGACCGATTTGAGAAGTAGCAGTTTATCAACAAAAACACATAATTATGATTTTGATGTATCCAATTATAGTACAGGATAGATATTTTTATTAGGAAAGATTTTATAATTAATGGCACTTGTGAAAGACTAAAAATATGTCATTGACTATGCTAGTAATATTCTTCCCGATGATTTTAGGAACTGTACAAATTCTACTGCATCAAAAGAATTACACTAAATAAATTCTTTAAGTGGCAATTACTAAAGTATGACTTTTAGAGATAACTCTTCCTATTTTAACATGAAATCTTTGTCAAGCTTAAACATTAAATCGCTTTCTTAGTATGAATTCAATCCTGATACAATTAAATATTATAGAAGAAGACAAGTATACTTTTCTAAGTATTCTTAAGGTATATCTGTTGATGCTAAATGTTGGCCTTTCCTGATTCCAGAGTGTATTGTTTAGCACATAGCTCGTAGAGCTTCTTAATCCAATAGGAGAGAGTCAATAGTTGATGCTACTTGTGCAGTTGGATAATTCTCGATAGCTTTTTCAAATTAAATAAATTAAGTAATTGCTATAGAAAAGGATCCTGTCAGATACTAATTTGCAAGGAGTAATGCAGCTATATATAATGTACAAAATTGTAAATACGATTAAAATGAAAGAATGTCCTTTAATGAAGGAGTACTTTTTTACTAAGACACATCTTTCTTAGAGGAATAGTTTTCGACAAACGCCAATTTATCGGATATTGTTTTTATTGGTATTTAGATAATTAAACTTTTATAAATAAGATTGTTGATTCAATCAAGATACATTTTTATTTCTTATATAATTTTTTTTTACTTTAAATTTAAAGCTCCTCATTTATTACCTGAAAACATCGATAAACTTTAAAATTATGATGATCCTTATTTCTAATCTAGCTAGTTTTATGATAGTTTGAGGCTTTACCTTAAGAAAGCATTTAAAATAGCACCATAAGTTATCTTATTCACTCCAAGGAATGTAAAAATAATAGAAATTGTTGACTTATTCACAGACGCTATAAAAGAAAATCTTAAGTAAATATCTATATATCTATTAAAGGATTTTTTTTTTTTTTCTTATTAGGTTTCTTATCAGGCAAAAATAAAAATAGACAAATTTTTCATAAAATAGCAAATGATTAAGTTAGATAAATAAAATTAAACAATATTTTAAATTATTAAGTAAGGTTAAAAAATGCAGCATAGAAATTGAAAAGCACTTTATAAATGATCATCTAAAGTATATTTGCTTTTATTTTGGAGAATTTGGAAGAGTAATTAATTGATTTTTATTTATAAAATTAATAAATATTTATTTTTATGTCATTAATTATTTATAGGAGGAAATATCTTCATAATAAGAATTTAAATACATCAATTAACAACTCGAAAAATGCTACACTGTAAATTCTAATAAATACAAATATTAGAAATAAGCGAGCATTCAAAAGAATAAGTCAATCAGAATTCATTAGCAAGTCTTTAATGAATTAGGAAAATTTTAACTATTAAATATTGTTTACAAATTCAATTTTAGTTTTAAAATTGAAAACATGAAAATTAGTTAAGATCAGACTCTTTTGTCTTTATTTTATGCTTACTTAATTAGTCATAATTTCATGAGTCAAGCAAGAATATCATACATGATTTCACGAAAATAATACACAATTTCTAATTTAAGCTCTAATACAAACAATTTTACTATTTCAATTTTGAAAGATGATGAAAATAATTTAAATAAATAAGACAAAACCCAAAATGATAGCATTTTAAGAAGAGTATCTTCATTCACATTACAACAAGCAAGTTAAATTAGAAGTTCTACGAATAATAATATATTACCACCACCATCTCGTACTGCAACATAAAATTAATAAAATCGAATTGAAAATACTTCATAAATAGAAAATTAGGAATAAAAGTAATTCGATCAAATAAATCCTAATGTAACATGGGATGAAGAATAAAAATAAGAAACACCTTCCTCAAAATTCTCGAATTTTGCAGGATCAATTGATAGCTAAAAAGCTAATAATTTACTTGAATCAAGAAATAATACTGAAAGAACTTTATCTAGCAATAGTAACTTATTTAGAAGCACTGTGAATGATTAAAATAATTATAGAAAAACTAGGATTATTTATGAGAATCAAAAAGAAAATAGACACGATAGTAATAAAAAATTTTAAAGAAATGGCCATCGCACATTAACAGATATGTAAAGAAAAAATAATATATAAAACATGGAAAATTTTCTAGATGATTTTGATGATAGGGAAGTTATGAATAAGCATTTTAATCAGACTGAAAGTGATGAAAATATTGGAGATGCCAATAACGAAGAGTAATTTTATTCAGAAACTGATTCTGAAGAAGACTATGATTATGAGTATGAAGATGATTCCAGCTTTAATAAAAACTAAATGAATACTAGTCAAATAACTAATAACCAACTCAGTTTTCTTCATAAGACATAAAGAGTTTATGAAAGCAAGCTAGAAGGTTATAGCGATAGAACGAGAGGACCTAATGATATCAAAAAATCTTAGCTCAGTAATTCTAGTTAATAGACTCAAGATCAAGATTAGCTTGTAGTTTTTCACTTCAACTTTTTTGAACAAAATAAAAATGATTTATCATTCAATATGAACACTTCATTTAATCTGATGAACACGAGCAGATTAATTGCTTAGGAAATGGGCTAAGATTAAAATCAAAGCTAAATAAAAGCAGGAAAAAAAAAAGACAAAAATAATTTTATTTAAAATGAAAATGATGCTGTTTCTTTTGATTCAGAATAAAAATGCGATTAAATTACTTATAGTATACAAAATTGTAATATGTGAACTAGAACAAATAAATTATAACAAATCTTTATAATAATAACAAAAAAACTTACCAAAGAGATATTTTAAAACAAAAATGTAAAAAAAGTAATATTAAAATTATTAGTTTAACAAATTATAAATTTAATAAAATAAATAAAAATATTAAAATATTATATATATATTTCTTACTTATATATTAAATAAATAAATTTTATTCATGACTTTTATCAAATTTTTCAATTTAAATTTCTTAAGTAACAATATTTTGTACCTATTTTATTAAATATATAACCTTATTACCTCAATTTTAACATAAGAAGTTCTCCATAAAAAAAATGATTCTATTATTATTTTCAAAAGAAATAATTGAATTACTTTACTATTTCCTTCTCTTTTAGTATGATTCAAGTTTGATATTTTATGTGTAGATATTTTCAAACTAATGTGTAAAATTAAAAAATAATAATAAACTTTTTTCATTACTTATAACAAGATAATTTAAAAAATGTTCAGATTTTCATTCAAATACATAAAAATAATAATTTTTATTTAGCTCATTCTCAAAATATTTTTTTAAATGTTTATAATTTATTTTATTTTTTTTATTCTTTTAACTATAAAATATATTTTTTAAACGCTTTAAAAAATACTTATCTTGAGTAATGAACACATTTTAAACTCAGCTAAAATAAAAATAAATTTATTTTGGTGGGTAATGGTTAGAGTGACAATAAAGATAAATATTGCTTTTAGAAAAAAAGTATTAAACTAGCAAATATTTACTAGCTATTTTTAATTATATAAATCTGTTATTCCTACTCAAAATTTATCTTAAATCGTTTCCAATAACTTATAAAGAGCTCTTAAATTAAGCTCTTGAACAAATTGGAAATAATAAAATTTAAGATATATAAGATAGTTCAGGTTTGAACTCAGCATCTCATTTATTCTAGAAATTTTGAAATTTTTTTTCATTTTTGAATTAAATTAAAAAAAATTATAATTATCTTTTAAGTAAAATACACACTCGATGATATATTTCTATATATATAATATATAAAATTTATTTTTTTTGAAGACCTTATTTTATATTTAGTCGAATTTATAAAGGAATTTATTTTATGAGGTAATCAATGAAAATATTTACTGGAGCTAAAATTTTAATTTAGCTAGTTCAAGAAAAGGGATGTTTTAACAAATAAAATTATAAATTTTCTAAATTTGTAGTTTTTTATAGAATATAAGTATTGATATTTCATGAATGATTCAGTTCATTTTAGAAAGTAAATATCTAAATTGATTTAATAATACCAATAAATTTGAAACAAAACAAGCAAAAATTTATAAACATATTTTTAATTTACATATAAAAAAAGAATTAGCAAATTTCTTAATAATTAAAAATGTACACAGAATCTGGCAAGAAAAAAGTAAGGATTTAACTTGAAAACTAAGTCCATAGTTAAATGATAGTAGAAGAAGAGGATATCTCTAATACCCCTTATTAAGCATATTCAAAAATACCTTAAATCAAGCATTTAAAAGAATTAAATTTATATTAATTTCGTCCAAATGCTGATATAGATGGAGATTATGATGTACCTAAAGATTAAAATCTTTACAATTCAAATAATTTTTATGAGCATCTCGAAAAATGGAAAAAAGATTTAACTCTAAAGACAGCTTAAAATGCTGATGAGCTAAATAGGATGAGAAAAGATCATGAAAATTCTTTAAAATTTGATTAAAAATTCCCTCAAGTTAATATTGAAATTATAGACTCAATAAATAGAGACCCAAATATGAGTATACAAGATAATAGTATCAACTAAACCTGTAAGTCAATGTAAAACTTATCTCCAAGAAGCAGCAATCAATTTTCTAAAAATAAAAAAAATTTAAGCGTAACTAGCTTTAGCATGAATTAATTGGGTAATAATTTTGAAGGAAATATGAGTCTATAGACTGAAAATAATAAAATATACAATGATAAAAGTAGTTAATCTAGCATCAACGCCTAGGGTAAATCTGTCAAGTTCATTTAAAGTAATGAGAGCATTTAAAGAGAACTAAATAAAAAGTTAGTAAATAACTTAATTTTTAGTAGAGTTTAACGCACATTAGAAGATAATAAAATTAACACTAAATCTAGCAGAGCTGATAAAAATGACTACCAAACAAATATAAATAGGTAGAGAGCTGAAGATATATTTAAAACTGAAATGAGTCACTTTTCAAATTAAACATTAGCAAATTTTAAGAGTTTGATGCAAACATTTAGAAGATCAAATAATTTAATTGAATATGAAGACTTATCAAGATAGCTTGCCACATATTTAAACAGACCTTAAGGGATTTTCTAAAGTTAAGATTAAAAAAATGAGCTTATGGTGTCTTTTAAAAATGAAAAGGAGTAAAAGTATTAATTTAAATATATGGAGAAAATTTTACTTGATAACTACATGCAATTAAGGTAAGAAATTAATTCTAGAGTTAATCAAATTAAAGATATGCGTCAGTATAGCAATTAATTATAAAACTAAGTGACTGATATTAATGAAAAAACTAGATTATATACACTTTAAGTTTAGAAGGATATTGAAAATCAAGAAAAATCAGTTGATTAATCTAAAAAATAATCTGCTGCTTAAATAACAAAAATTAAAAAATCTATTCAAAAAATTTAAGAAGACTAAGAAGCAGTCCTTGTAAGTATTTTTAAAAATATTAATTGAGTTCTTAAAACGTTTAAATTGAATTATTTTTTTATAATTAGTAAGATTACAAATAACAGAAGAATTAGTTACTTAGTCAGCTAAACTAGAATCAATAATAATTGATATTAAATGAAAAAGAAATCAAAACTTATAAAGAAAAAAAGGATATAACTAGAAATATGCTAAAAACTTTGTACTTAGAAACACTTAAAAATGATTAGACTTTACAAAAGTAGAGTATGGTATGGATTGTTAGAGCATTGCTAAATATAAATGAAGACGTATCATCTTCTGATATATTTCCTTAAATTTTAGACAATTAGTCTATTTAATATCTTGTTGAATATGCTGCACTAGAATCTAATATGGACTAAGTTTTGTCCTCTATAAAGCTTAAAAGTGATGATTAGATTTCATAAATATAAAATGATTAATTTGATCAAGAATATTTAAACACTCAGCAGTAATACAGTTTGGTGGATATGAAAGAAAGAGTAATCTTTAAATAAATTTTATTAATTCAAATTTAATTTTGATTTTTTATGTTAAAGGTGCAAAAGATAGCTAGAAAAACAAATCTTAAAATAAGAAAACCAATTTTTACTTCTAGCTGTAAGAATGAGTATATACTGGCATGGGAGAATGCTTAAGACGTGCAAGCTCCTTAAGAAATAGCATTCTCTTTGGCAAAGATTCCTCCTAGTAAGACAGATTTAGTTAATTAAAATAAAGATGCAAGAGAGTAAATGAAGTAGATAAAATTACAATAAAAAAAAATGAAAGAAGGGGAAGCTAATAGACTCATAGACTAATATCTTCAATATAAAGATGAGAAAAAGAGAGAAGTAATTAATTATTATTTTTAAAAATCAATTAATTCTAATCATTCATTTACATTAATAGGAGTTAAAATAGATATTTAATATTTTATTTGGGGAGCTTGAAGGACATGATTATTTCAAATAGTTTTAAAAAAAGTACATTCACCTTTAGTTTTAGATAAAGAATAATAAGACCTTCACTTTCACAAGAACTAACTTGACGCCAAATTACGAAAAAGAAGAGTAGGTTTTGTAGAAAATTACCCCTAGAAAGGGTGCTGTAGGAAGCTAAACAATTTTATAGTACAGGAAAGGGTAAAATGAAGAAGAAAATGCTTAATTAGATCAGTTTGATTTAGTGAAATAGGTTGGAAAAGTAATCCCTAAAAATAAATTAAATAATAAAAATGAAAAAACTGAAAAGATTTAAGTACCATAAGACATTCTATAAAAGCACAATTTATTAAAAAGTAGAATATTAAATGGAGAATAGACAGATAAAATGTTTTCATCCACCTTTTATTAACTTTCATCAACACCTAATTTTGATAATATAGAAAAAAGTTAATCTAAGTAAAGTTTCAATAGAAAAAATCAATTATATGCAAGCCTGAATAATATTCCACCTTCTTTAACAAATTTATCTGTTGACACTTAAATAAATAAAGAAATAAATAGCCAAAGATCTTAAAATAGTAATCTATACTTCTTAACTTAAAAGTAATCAACATAATCAGAATTAGAGAGCCCACTTAAATACTCAAATTAAAATTTTCTAGCTTCATCAACTAAATTAAATTCACTTAAAAAAAGCTACTTTTGAATATTTATTTATTTATCAAACAAAAAAAATTAATAAAAACGTCATCAAATTTATCAAAATTTATTCTGTAATACTTAATTTTGTAATTACTGTACCTGTTTAATCCGATGTATTAGAAAAAAACTAATTTTAATTTTCAAAGAATCGATGCATCATTCTTAATGACTAATTAAATTTAATTTTAAATTATTGGGTTAACTAAAGCAACACGGCTATTATTGTAGCGTGAATAATCTATAACAATATTTAAGCTTTAACGCTCTATCATAGTTAATGAATAATTATACCCAGAGTATTGCTATATTTTTTAATTTAGTTAGAAATTTGAAAAAAAATAAATCAATATAACTTTCATACTTCCCTAAAACGCTGAATTATTTGAAAATTTTATCACAAATTAATTAGGATAGCTACTCAAATTTTTATAATAAAATTTATAAAAAGAAAGAAAATATATACTTAGGATAATAATGTAAATAATCCAAAAATACTTAGTTACTTTGAAAAATAAAGATTCGATTTTATGGGTGAGTATGAAATTTATAAAAAAAGTCAAAATAGCATATCAGATGTTTGTATGAATTTATACAGTACTCTTTATAAGTAAATGAGAAATGAAAAAAAAGATTTAAGTGACGCAAAAAATTTTAAGTATGTATCAAATTATATAAAGAATAATAATGATTTACGCAATTTTTTAGAGAAACTAGAAAGAATTAATTAATAGATACATACAATGGTTATATTAATACAAATACTTCTATTTAAAAGATTGTCATTAATACAATAATACAAGCGAATATATGCATCTATCTATTCATTCAAATTACTATGCACATTTCATTTAATTATTTTCATCAATTATTGCATACTAATAAAATTAAAGATACATTAGAAGAATCCATTGCTTAATTGCTTGATTGCTTGTTAACAAAGATCTTTAAATTCAAAGAAAAGATAAAAAATAAATAAAAAAATATAAAATATTAAATCATAATAAATTAAACAAATATATATTAAATTTACATTTCGAAAGAAAAAATAAAGAAGTAGCACTTAAAATGATTTCTTCAACTAGACTTTTAAAGAGAGCTTCAAATTACTTAAAGCAAGCTGCCCGTTATTCCTTGTCCACAGTTTAAAAGGGCAAAAAGACTTCCTTCAAGGCACCTCTCTATCAAATCAATTTCTAATCTCAATCTTTATCATAGAATATTACCTACAACTTCTCAAGTAATTTCTTAAAATAATTTGCATTTACTGACTTTTCACTGCTTTGATTTATATTTCCCTACTTTCCAATCATAAAATAAAATTAAAATATTTTTATTTACTATAATAAATAGGTTATCCTAAGCATAGACTTGTTGCGTAAAATAAATCTGCATTATTTTACTTATTTTCTCTTTTCTTCTACTACATTTCCATATTATTTACTTATTCTATCTAAATACAGTTTACCTGCACTCTCTCCTACTATGACTGAAGGTAAAATTGCCGCCTGGCACATCAAGGTTGGTTAAAAGATCCAAGAAGGTGATAATATCTTCGATGTCTAAACTGATAAGGACTCTGTTCCAAATGTTTGTAATAATTTTTTTTAATTAAAGCTGTTTTTAATGCTACCTAATCTGGAATACAAAATTACGTTTTTCATTAACAAAAAGATTCTAATTTTAATTTTTTTTCATATTAATAGATCAAGAAGAACCTGGTTTTGTTGCCAAGTTATTAGTCAAAGAAGGAGAAACAGTTCCTGCTAACACTGTAAGCTTTTTATCATATTTAGATTGAAATTCCAAAACATACGAGTATCAGGTTAATTATATTTATTATTTAACAATAATATAGCCAGTTGTTGTTGTATGTAAGTCTGAAGCTGATATTGCTGCTTTTGCTAACTTCACTGTAGGTGGAGCCCAAAAAGCTTAAGAAGCTCCTAAGCAAGAACAACCTAAACCTGCTGCCTAGCCTGCTGCTAAGCCTGCTCCTGTTGCTTCTTCTGGTGCTTGTAAATATTTTTAAATATCAGATAAAAACATAAATGAATTAACTATATTTTAACGAATATAAAATAAATAGCATTCCCTAAGCATAATGTCGTCCTGTAAGCTTCACTAAAATAGAATAAAAAAACATAGATATTTATTTATTTAAATATTATTATAAAAGTCTTCCCGCCTTATCTCCTACAATGACTGAAGGTAAAATAGCAGCCTTCCACGTTAAAGTTGGAGATAAAGTCAATGAAGGTGATAACATTTTCGATGTTTAAACTGATAAAGACTCCGTTCCAAATATTTGTAAGTTATATTCATTATAAATTAGCATTAAAAATTGAATTAATAATAAAATTCAGACTAAGAAGCTTCAGGATTTGTTGCTAAAATTTTAGTTAAGGAAGGTGAAACAATCCCAGCTAACCATGTAAAGATTTATTGATTATTAGAGAAAGCAGTTGTTAAAATGTATTTTTTATTTATTACAAAAAGCCTGTTTTAGTTGTTGTCTCCAAAAAAGACGAACTTGCTAAGTTTGAATAATTCACATTAAATGATGCTTTGAAAAAGGGTTCTGCTTCCTCTGCTCCCTAAGAAGCTGCTCCTGCTCAAACTTCTTCAGCTTAAACTGCCACATAAACTACTGCTTCTTCTTCTTCTGGATCTGCTGGTAGAGTTGCAGCTAGTCCTTATGCTAAAACTGTTGCTTAAGAAAAAGGAGTTGATCTTTCTACTGTTCAAGGCTCTGGTCCTAATGGTCGTATTATTGCCAAGGATGTTTAAAATGCTACAACTAAAGTTGCTGCTTAGTAACCTGTTGCTGAAACTAAATAGGAAGCTCCTAAACCCGCTGCTCAATAGCCTAAGGTTGAAGTCGTTGTTTAAGGTGATGTTGAATACCAAAAGATTGCTATTACTCCTATGAGAAAAACAATCGCTGAACGTTTAGTCATCTCTAAGACAACTGTTCCTCACTTCTATTTAAATATTGATATTTAAATGGATGAAGTCCTTCATTTACGTAAAACTTTAAATGAACAATCTGCTTCTAAGATCTCAGTTAATGACTTAATTGTTAAGGTAAAAAAAAATTTTATTAATAAATTAACTTTTCTAATTAAAACACTTATAAAAAAAAGGCTAGTGCTTTAGCCCTTAGAGATATGCCAGGAGTCAATTCCTAATGGCATGGTGACCACATTCGTCAATTCAAGCATGCTGACGTTGCCGTTGCAGTATCAACTAAGACTGGTTTGATTACTCCTATTGTTTTTAAGGCTGAAACTTTAGGTCTTTCTTAAATTTCTTCCAAGACCAAAGAGTTAGCTGAAAGAGCCAGAAAGGGAGGACTTCTTCCTACTGAATATTAAGTAAATTAGACAAAATTAATTGATTAAAGTTGTATAATTTGTTATTTTTTTTTAATAGGGTGGTACTTTCACCATTTCTAACTTGGGTATGTATGGTATTGATCACTTCTCAGCTATTGTTAATCCTCCTCACGGTACTATTTTAGCTGTCGGTGCTACTTCATAAAAGGTTGTTCCTGACAATGATCCTCATGCTAAATATCCTTTCAAGTAAATTTTAAATATAATTATGAATTTATTAATAATCTGTAATTTAAAACAGGACTATTTAATCAATGACTGTAACTTTAAGTTGCGATCATAGAGTAGTCGATGGTGCTCTTGGTGCCGAATGGTTACAAAAATTCAAAGGTTATCTCGAAAAGCCTTACACTATGCTTCTTTGATCATATTAAAAAGAATAAAATTGATTCTAATAAGTAATATAAAACCAATACTTATCTAAAATCGATTAAAAATATTTTAAAAACTAATGAGATATTATTGTTTACTATCTAATAATTTATGTCTCGTAAATTATTTGCTTTTTTAATTCTTCGCACTTTTCAATGTTTATTTGTTTCTCATACTTTGCAAAATGTTAATTTATTATATACGTTAAATGAAAATAAGAAGTTTTTATATTACAAAATTGAAAACAGAAGTTTTTCTATTTTCTTTTTTGCTGTTTATATTCGTTAAAAACAAATTAATTTATTAAATTAACAAAATAACCCAACAAAAAATAATTTGGATTTTTTTCAACTAATCATAGACAATCATAAAATTATTTTTAAAATATAGCATTACAATAATTATGCAATATTAATTTTATTTATTCTAATTTTTTAAACAAAATATAAATCAAATGTTTATAGAGATTCAAAATATTTATTAATAATTTCTAGAAACTCTTTGTATTTAGACAAGCATAATATTATCTTATAAAGCAAATATATTTGCATTTTAATTGAAAGTAAAATAAAATCAAACAATTAAGAAGATATTTCAAGATTCAAAAGCATAGATTTTTGTATTTAATCCTTTAATAGTTTACATAAAATAATAAAAAAGACTAATTCTGAAAGAAAACTAAGTAAAATGCAATCAACTGAAGAATAAAAGAAAACAATTAAGGAAAATTTCCTAAATTTACTGTATAATATTTTTTTTGATTACAATGTTGTTGATATGAGAGATGAAATGAGAAAGATTATGATTAATGAAATATATTTGAGACCAAACCACGAAAAGAGTTGCTTTTTCCCAAACTTTAAAGATGAAAATGATGCAAAAGAAAATTTTTAGATTTAAGTTGATACAATAATGAATAAGCTGAAAAATAATGACTATGATACAAGAGATGATATATATAAAATGGGTGATGCTATGTATTTTATTCCTTGTAATTTAATTACTATTTAATATTCTTTATTAAAGAATTTTTATAATAAAAAAAGTGGAAGATATTAAGAAGAATTTACCCCCTTTTTTAAAATGATTATGAATATAAAAAATATTTTTAGTAAATAAATAAATTCCATTAAATTTGCATTAATATTATTTATTTTTATCATGTAAAAAATATAAAAAATGTTTTAAATTAAATAAATTAATATTTAATCAATCAAAATATAATAAGATTTTAACATAAATTATATATTTTTTGTTTTGGAAGAATGTTTAATTTTTAAGGAAGGTAAGCAAATATCGCTTAAGCCTTATTTATTCTAGTTAAGCTAAATATTTTGTGATTCTAACGTATTTACTAAAATACCCCTTAAATTTTTCCTTTTGCTAACTTACTAACATGAATTTGATTAAATATAAAAAAGAATTTCTAAGGTTTTATATTTGTTTCTTTTAACATTCAAATGTAACAAAAAAAATAGAATATTCTGCTTTTATTATTGTTAGTATATATATATATTTTTTTTTCCCTAAAGCTTTCTTGCTTTTTAACAAAAAAAATCTTTAAAGCAATTGAAAAATACAAAATAATAAAGGTTGATGAGATAATCAACTATACCTTTAATTTCACCTTTTTTATAATTTATATTTTTGTTGGTAAAACTTTATGATCTAATTATTTTTATTATCAGTATTTCTTTTTACTATTTATAAACTCTTTATAAATAAAAAAGAAAAATTCACATAAAAATTAAGTATTTTCTTTAAACATATTTTCTTTAAACGCAAAAAAAAAAAGCAATATCTTTCAATTATCTAGACTTTATCAACTTATAATTTTAGGGAAAAAATGAGCGCTTAAAAAAAACAGAATATTTATGATGGGCCAGAATATGTATACTATACATTAACTGCCAGTACATTAGCAGGAATGACATCTAGGTGTTTCACTCACCCTTTGGATACATTAAAGGCTAAACTTTAGGTAAATTAAAAAATATGAATATGACTGAGCAATTATAATTATAAATAAAAATTATTGAAAACAGGTTGAATCTTCTAAATTTTAAATCACATAAATAGCTAAACGCAAAATGCTTCAAAAAATCAGTAGCTATTTTTCAAAAAAGTTGAATTTATTAAAAATTGTGTTTAATTTTTAAAGCTATTGATACATTTGCAAATGAAGGTATTAAAGGATTTTTCAGAGGAGTAGGAATATCTGTGGTAATATTTTAAAAAAAATTGTATCTAACTAATTATACTATCAAGTTAGGAACAGGTCCTGCTTTTGCATTATTTATGACCTCATACGAATACAGCAAGAAAAACTTCGAAAAATATGATGTAATATATAATTTTAAGTGTAAGCAAGGACAAACATAAAATATGCTTAAATTATTTAGACATTAAGAAACAATGAATTTTTACTTTACATGAGTGCAGGATTTAGTGCAGAATTTATTAGTTGTCTACTATGGCTTCCTATAGATGTAATTAAAGAAAGGCTTTAGGTTTAGTCCAATTTAAAACTTTATGAATATAAAAATTCTATTGATGCCATTAAATAAATATCTAAAGCAGAAGGAATATTAGGTCTTTATAAAGTAAATTTTAGTAAAAAAAATTAGCTTTAATTAGTAAATATTTATAAAAAAGGGCTATGGAGCTACCTTAGCTTCTTTCGGACCATACTCTGCTCTTTACTTTATGTTTTATGAGAAATTTAAAAGTAAAAAATTTAATTCTTTTATGAGGAATTTTTAAAAAATTATTTTAAAATTAAATAGAAGCAGTTTGCATTGATCCAAAACAACCTTCATTTTTAGAAAGTTTAACTTTAGCTGGTCTTGCAGGCTCAATAGCAAGTACTTTAACAAATCCATTAGATGTATCAAAAGTTAGAATTTAAGTATAAAGAGCTTAAAAATCGTTCTAAATTTCCTCAGGCCACTCATATAGTAACGTAAGTAAAGAAGGTTATTTTGGATATAAAAATTTAGTACATGGACTTTATTTACTCTTAAAGCATGAAGGAATCGGATCTATGTTTAAAGGTATAAAAATAAAAGTAAATAATATTTTAAATTTATTTATTTTTAAAAGGTTTGAGTGCAAGATTATTAATGAATACTCCGCAAGCAGCAATTAGCATGAGCTTAACCGAAACATTTAGAACTTTTTTAATATAAATGAGTAGCGGCTTTAAGCATTGAAATATTTTAATATTATGGATAAAGATACAAAATAATAAATTATATAAAATTAATTAATTAAATAATTATAAAAGCATCTTTGTATTTTATAATAAAAATATATTTTTTCTTTTAAAAAAATTAATCCACAATAAATTTAACTTTAAAATTTAATTTTATTCAGTTAGTATTTAAGATTTAAAGTAACTAAAACTGAAAATAAGCTGTATAATTCTACTTTATTTTATCAAATTTTTATAAAAACATTAAATTAATCTAAAAAAAATTTACTGAGCCATTCATTTATTAAATTTAGTTTAATAATATTATGAGTTGAATTATTTTTGTTTACATTTCTTTATTGTTGAAGGTATATTTAAAATTTAACGTCATTAACTTTAATTTAATTTTATAATAAATCATGAAAAATGTAAACGACCATGATTTATTTATCTATATTAATTTTATTTAAATGCCATGAAAGGATTTTATTTTTTATTTAGTTTAATTTGTTTTAATAAACACTTTAAATTAATATGCAAATAAAAATAAAATATAAAAATACAAAAAGTAATAAATTCACATATATTAATTTTATTTTAAAGTTGAAAGGATGAGGTGTTTTATTTATTCATTTTTAGGGGCTTTATGCTCAGAAACTATTTCTAAGAGTTGCTAAATGTCACCAGAAGTTTAGTAATGTTAAGAATATCTTCTGATATCTGGTACTTTTTCTGCAAGCTGTTAGAAAATAAAAGAGATAAATTCTTAGAAGAGCATTCCACCATTGTCTAAAGTTGTTACTGAATCATCAGCTTTACTTTAAAGTCTTCTATTCTTGGATTGAACTTCTTAGTTATCTACAATAACTTAATATTGATGAGGATATACAACCAAATTTAATACATTTTAAGTTTCTAAAAGAAGATCTTTAAGATTTATTATGCTATTTATATATTCTTATTTATATTAGTTTTGGTTATTACCTTGCAAAAGAGAAAACACCTCTTTAATTAATCCAGATTAATATTTATATTTGAAAATTAAATGAGCTTTTTTTGAAATTTGTTCTAGGTACTTTTCTATTTCTTAGCGTTCATTCTATTCGCCGAATAAATAAATACGAGGTCCTTCATAATATGCTAATATCTTGTTACTAATGTCTAAATATGCTAAGTTTGGATCTCTCATAAAGTGGTAGAGTGCAGACTGATATATCTGAGAATTATAATAATACAATCCAATAGATTAATGGAAATATTAAGTGTATATCAAGTAGAGCAAGCATTCAACACTATTGCTATTTTCTGAATCTATTTGGAAACTTTTATTGACTTCTAATGAATTATCTGAAGAACTGTCTCTGTTGCTAGTTTGGATTAAGAATTTATTATTTAAATTACTGGGTTAACCTGCTTCAGACTTATCTTCTTAGCTTATTTTAGGAATGCAGTTACGTAAGAAAGTATTTTTTACACTAGAAATAAATTATGACAATCTTAGAATATCCTTCATTATTATTAATACTACAATTTCATATTTCCACTTTTTCAAAATTTATAGTTATTAAAGGAAACCTCTCATTAACCTTGCTCTTTTATCCTTCAAGAGAACCTTATCGCTACTAAAGTAGACGCTATTCATAAACTCAATAATAAACCAACCAAGACGTTTATCAAGTTTATTTTAAGAATAGCACTGTGAATTTATTTAAGCAAATAAGTTTATATTTACAAGTTATTTACTTGCTTGGTTTTCCCCTTAGTGATGTTAAGCATACAGAGACAATAAAAGTATTTCTAATGATATTATTTATTATTTTTAATCGACATCGTAGATTTATTTATCTATTTTTTAAACAAACTAGTCAAATGTTTAAGATAAGCTCAATCTCTAATTTTTTTAGTACCATAATTCGCAAGCAAATTTATTTAATATTGAAATTTCATTTCTCTAGTTTTATTTGTATAACTCTTCTAAATTACCACTAATAAAATTAACTATTCTATTGAAGCTCTAGTATTTGTCTTGATTAAGCAATTTTATCTAATTTTCAACAGATCCTTACTCAAAAGTTGTTAGCAGATGACTGATTGTATGCAATTTATAACTATCTGCTATTTAAATAGCATTTTAAATTTAATGACTCTTAAGGCATTAAATTATTTAATCCTCAACTTCTTCTTAAGTTTTCATTTCTTTCCTATCAATGAATGTTCTTTGCTCATTAAATTAACCTTTATTTTCTGAATATTTCCACTCAAAGTACTTTTTAAGCTATCTCTTTCTCAAATTATGTACAACATTCTCACTTAAGTCCATCTTGTTATTTCTTAACCCTTCAAAGAGTATCTTCCATTGATTTTCACTAAAGGAATTTTTATTTACCTTTTTTACATTAATAAAAATTAAATCTAAATTGCCTCAAATAAGTATTAAAAAGCAAAGTCTTTACCTTTTTTAAAATAGATATTACATCTATTTAAGGATTTCCAAAGAGTATATTGACCATTATTAGTATACTTAGTTCTTCTTTCAGAGACTGGTATAAATCACTCTGCATTAAATTATTTTTAGAGGCATTTAACACTGGTAAAAGATAATTTTTTATATAAATAATTAAAAATAAGGAGTATTGGTTATCTGTTGGAATTTTGATTTAAGGGAGAGTGCTCCAAATCTAGGTATCTGACATTCCTTAGTCTTTTGTATATAGTTTAGTGATTTGCTCTATATTCTCTATAACATTAGTTGCTTAACTATCAATAATACTTTATAAAAATCCATTTATAACTATATTGTTATATTTCTCAACTTAGTCTCTTTATTTATCCTTACTTTTTATTCTTCCTTTTATTATAATAAATCAAAAATTGAAGGTTTTTGCTCAAAATCTTAAATATAAAATAGATTTTTTAATTATTTTACCCATGTTGTTAGGTAGAATTGTGTGCTTCTTAATTGCTTTAAGAGAAGATGAGTAGCTTATGTAACTATTTTAGTTCCAAGAAGGACAAAAAGAAAAATCGTTGTAAAATTTCTTTCCTTTAAATGTAAACTCTTATACAGAGTGCTAATATAGACATTAATTTAAAGTCTAAATACCTCTGGCTACAATTTCGTGTTTTTTAACACTTTAGTAAAGAACACCTGATTTAGGGACTTATTATTCTTTTTAAAATATTTTATTTTTGCGTTATTCCACTCTAGCTTTAAAATCTTTAAAGTTATTTAAAGGCCTCTATTTATTTTACATATTTGTAAATTAATCTTCATTATTTTGTTAAAGGAGGAACTATTGATATGAAGTCTTTGGTAATTAATAATTTGGTTCAATTATTTCTTAAGCCTAAGATTTTAAAGTATCAATATCTGCTTATGTATTATTATAAGATCCATTTTCAACTTCTTCCATTATAATGTCATTAGCTGGATCAATATGATTTCCATAATATTATTACTGCTATAGCTAATTACGGTGAATATAATTAGGCTAGTTCTAATATTATGTATTTTCATTCATTTAGTAGTTGTTGCTTTATTGTTAGTGAGAAGTAATTTGATAATCTTGCTGTATAAATGAATTTTCCTAGGATTTATTATTATTATTATTTTATTGACCTCTCATTTATTTCATATTTCTTTAAGTTTCAGAAGGATACTATTCATTTTAGCTCTGCATTTGCTTAAATTAGTTAGAATTTTAAAAATTTTATCTCATCGGAAGCTATTGGGTTGAGCCACTTATCTTTTGCTAAAACTAATTTTCTGCCTATAATTGTATTTATTGCAATTATTAATTTGCAGTTCTTTAAGAATCTTAATTAAATTATTGTTAGCCTTAGCTTAATTGCTACTATTTAGTTTGATTCGATCTCGAGTTTGAATTGCTAGATGCGTTTTATATATTAGCAGAAGAATCCTGTTCATCCTTATTATCATCGTCATCTTATTCATCAAGATTGAATTAATAACCTGAGAAATGATCAACTAATATTGTCCATGTTAGATTTTTTTGATCAAATTTAACAAATTAGACATTTTATTCATCGCTTTGCTTTTTTATGCATTTTATCACTGTTTAGAGATTGAGCTCTCCAGATTTTATTTTCCTTTGTATTGAAGATGCATTCTTATAGGTAATCATACACTTATTATTTATCCCTTCTCCTACTTTTGGTTTGTATTTTGATGCGTACTCAACCTCAGGATAAACTTATATTTGCTAATCTCTAATGTAAATAGTCTAATTTTAAGTTAAACATGATTAATTTACTTAAATTTTACAAATCAAAAGAAATAATAACAATAAAAATTCAATTTTTGCATATTTATTATACCTTATCAATATCTAAGTCTGTTAAATCAACAGGCTCCTACCACTCTAATTTTCCAAAGTTGCCTTCTACGCTAAAATTATGAACATTTTTCAACTCTTTTAATGAATAAGTCTGAAGCTCTTCCAAAGGAGGGCTGATTATATAGTCAGAAGTATTCATAAAAGGATACCTATCATACAAGAAAATGACTTCACACTATTTATTTTAAGATAATTAATTTGAAAAATTATTTTAAGGGTTTATGCAAATCATAATAATAAAACTCAATGATATTTATTTGACTTGAATAGATATTAATTATTTCTTTGTTTACTAATTTATTTTAATAAAATATACTTTTCATAATCTCTATCTAAAATTTATCTTTAATTTTCAAAAATAAATTAAAAAGATACTTGCTATCTTTATTATTATTATTATTATTATTAACTATCTCTAGTCAAACTAAAAATAAAGTTTCAGCATCTATCATTATTTTTTTATTTTTTTCTTATTATTAGTTAGAGTCTACTTTTGATAAGTAAATTTTAACACCTTTAAAAAAAAATTTAAACTGAATTCTACTTATCAAACATTTTGAATATTTTTATGAGATATTATTTCAAAAATAAATTTAGATTACCTAATATGTAGGTTCTAACTTCACTGGAAATACATCACTTGCCTATAATTCTTGGTTTCTAATGAGATTTCCATCATAGTATATTTAAAATGAGTAAGGGCGAGAGTCTTCTTTCATTTTACCCATTTTTAGCAAATGGTCTTTACAGTATAGTCCTATTTACTTCATTTTGCTTAGTGTATCTATTTAGTTTTCTAAAGTTATTTCCTCTTCGTCTCCTTCAAGTGTGCTACAAAGCACTTCTACTTTTATGCCTACTGGATTTATATGTGATAATTGTTATCTAGCATACATTTCTCTACCTTTGGTTTCTTAGGCGGGCTTTTAGGATTTAAATTTAGTTAAATATTTTAAAATATAAAAATAAATTTTACTTATTTATAGAAATTGAATTCTTCCATCTATTTTCTTTATTTTATAGCAGATTATGTAAGCTAAAATGAATCATTTTTTGCATTAGAAGTCTCTGAAGAATGACCTCTTTAAGTTTTTGCAATAGTTTCCTAAAGAGGAAGCAACGATTTTGCTAACTTTCTTATACCTTTTTCTTCTTAAACTGTTACATAAAATGGTTTAAATATGGGCTTTTTCCTAAAAGCAGGAGCATATTCTTCAGGACAATACGATGGCATAAAATACGATTGCCTAACTACCTTTTTCTTTATTAAAAATGATAATTTGCTATTAACTTATGTGAAATAAAAAAAATTACATCTTCAGCTTCCTATTCTAGTAAATCTAAATATTATTATCTAGTTAAATCACCAGTCTAAATAGTAGGGGCATAATACATACCTGATTAAATAGAATAATATCCATTAGCAGGTCCAGGAAGGTTTGATTAATACATTTAAGGATTGTTGTAATTTGCAAAAATATTACCGTTGTTAAAATTATTCATATTATTATTGTTGTTATTTTAAAATATACCACCACCTTAAATGTTAGGCCCAAATATCGAGCTATTATTATTAAAAATACTGCCTCCATTATTATTAAATATACTACCTCCATTATTATTGTTGGTGTTGTTAAAAATAGAGGGGTTATTTTTTTAGAATATGTTTTAGACTGAGTTATTATTGTTATTTGAGAAAATGCTGCCTTAATTATTGTTGTTATTACTTCTAAAAATATTGACATTGCTATTGCCACCATTATTGTTGAATATATTTGAAGCATTGTTCCCACCATTATTATTACTGTTGTTAAAAATATTTGAACTATTATTATTGTTCCCCCTAAAAATGCTATTATTAATATTATTGTTGTTATTGCTAAAAATATTCAAGTTAGAATTATTTGTAGAATTATCATTTCTAAAAATGGTATTATTATTATTGTTTCCTTAAAATATGCTATTGTTTCCCATATTACCATTGTTATTTTAGAAAATATTGGTAGTGTTGTTATTAGTGTTGTTGCCATTGTTAAAAATATTAGATTTATTCATATTATTGTTCTAGCTATTGTTAAAGCTGAATATGTTGCTTACATTATTATTCTAATTGTTGTTGTTGTTGTTTGCAAAGATATTTCCTCCATTATTATTCATGTTATTATTGTTATTGTTGTTGAATATATTGCCATTATTATTATTATTATTATTATTGTTAAAAATGTTTCTGCTAACTGAGTTATTTAAATTGTTGTTATTGTTGTTGTTAGAAAATAAATTGCTATTGTTACCATTATTGTTGTTATTGTTAAAAATATTAACGTTATTGTTATTATTATTACCTAAATATTAACTTTAAACCATACGAATATCTTTATTAAGTGCTTAAGTGTTTGGAGGTTAAAAGTTTTAAGGAATGCTCGTAATAAGATTTTGATTAAAGGAGTTCATTTATATTGTGCTAGTTATTTTTTGTTTTTCAGCATCAGATAACTTTCCTGTCCTTATCAAGTAATAATCTTCAAGCCTTACCAACAAAGGATTCATTTTTTCAAACCCTTTACAGAATATTATACTAGTATTCATTATTGTAGTAGCTGCTCCTCCATTATTTTATTAAGTGTCAGTGTGATGAGATTTTGTTAATTCATACTTACCTCTTTGAGAACCAATCAGCGCACTAATATTATTGTTGTTCTAATACATGTTTTAGTTATTATTATTAAAGATATTATTTTAAGCTCCACCATAATTGTTGTTGTTATTCATGTTATTATTACTATTATTTCCAAAAATATTGGTGTTGGTATTCATGTTATTGTTTTGCTAAAATATGTTTTAACTCTACTGCTAATATCCTCCTTAATTGTTATTATTATTGTTAAAGATATTTACCTATCCGTTATTATTCTATGACTAAAATATGTTCTAGCTGCTGCGATTAAAGATATTGCCGTTGTTATTTTAATTGTTGGTACTCTGAAATAAATTTTGTTAATTATTGTTATTATTAGCAAACAGGTTGTTTATCATTTACACTAAATAAAATCTGAATAATATTTATGAAATATTGGACGAGCTGAAATTAGTTAAACTGTAAAACTGCTTAGTTATTTGCTTGATTAATTATCAATTAGAATAACTTTTTAAAGATGTTTGTTTGTAAGAGACACACTAAATATTAAACAACTATTTACTATTCCTATCAATAAAACACAAATTCTATTAAGTTTTTTACTAAATTATAATCAAATTTAATTTTTTAATTTTCAAAATATTTAATTCAAGAAAGAATAAATCAATCTTCTTTGCTAATTAAAATCATTCAATTATATATTCAAAATTAATAATAAATAGAACAATACTTAAAATTTAATTATTCTAACTAAAACAAACAAGCTAATTTGGTTTATATTTTTAGAAAAATCCACAAATTTAAATATATTTTAATCATTATCTTGTTTTTTTTTTCAATTTAAAAGATTTGTAGAAATGTTTTCAAGTTAAAAAATAAGCTTTATTGCTTCTTTAAAATTATCTACAACATATTTTGCAGGATTTTCCTTATCATTTTCTTCACTTCCAACAAAAATGCCTGTTCTAACCAAAATACTTGTCCAGCCTGCTAGATTGGCACCTTGAATATCAGTGTGAGGGTTATCTCCAATCATATAAATATTAGAAATTTCAATTCCGTCATGAATAAAATTGTTAATTATATGTGAGTAAGCATATTCAAATTAATGAAGAGAAGGCTTCCCATATGTAATAATTTTTAAATCATCATTAAAAATTAACTTGTATGCAGATTAAAGTGAAGATATGAATACTTTGTTGTCTAATCTAGCTAGTCTAAAATGATCTTTATACATTATATCATTCACTGTGCTATAAATAGGAATATGTGTTTCAGGCTTTTATTTTGGAAATTCGTGAGCAATTTTTCCATCACAAGTAGTTAGCAAGTCAATAATTAATTAAATAGTATCTTCCCAATTAATACTGTTTTGAATTATAAAAATTGCGTGAATTTGCAAGTAGTCAGCATATATTTCATCTGAAGTCATGTTTAATCTATCCATTACTGCTTTTAGCGATTAATATTTGTTACCTCTTTGAGACATAGGGACTAATTCAGGATATATATTTAAGTATTCATCAGCAGTAATGTATTTACTACCATCTTCTTTTAGAATATCATCACACCCACTTCCTACAACTAATACTAGCTTATTGGAGTATTCCGTCTTCCATAGCTACTTCACAGCAGAATGACAAATTAAAGATTATTTTTCTGTGAATTTCATATTAGAATTATCTATAAAGTCAAATATATTATTGAGTTCTTCTGCATTTTCTTTTTCTGTCACTCCTCCTCTGTTTGTAAGTAATAAAAATGGAATCTATTAATCATCATCAATATTAAATTTGATAGGATCAATTTTATTAAGCGGCATCTTAATAACTTCGAGAGTAGATTTCACAAATGGAAGCTATTACTATACTTGCACTAATACTCCATCAATATCAGAAACAATAACAGGAATTTTAATTTTTGAATCAACCATATATTTATTGTCTTTATTACTACTTACTTTTACTTAAATGTTTAATTTATTAATTTATTTTAAAATAGATGCAAAAGATATTTTTGTAAATTTATAATATCAGAGAATCAATAAGAATTTTTATTTACCGATCATATTTTTTTTATCTAAATTGAAAAATTCTAAAATATGTTATTTATTAAAAAAATACATTTCAAAAAAGCTAAATCTAATTAAATCTATTAAATTAATAAAAAATTTATTATTAAAAAATAAATTCGGATAAATCCTTAGTTTTTCTATATTTCTAAAGTAGAATATCTATTTTTAATTTTTGAATAATAATCTAAATATTTATATGCAATAAATAAATCTAAAAGCAAATAAAAAATATTAAATTAATAATTGAAAAAAATAAACAATTAATTTTTTAAAAATTTTCCTTAACATTTATAAAAAAGCTTTATTAGAAATAAACTTTAATATTATTTAACATATTCCTAAATTTATTTATTTTTTTTCGATCCTAATTTGAATTTTGAATAGAGTTTATTAGATTTATACTTATTCTTTTCTATTAATATATAATATAATAAAGTAAATAAATTTTGAATTTGTTTTATCTAAAAAAGTTATCTAGATGTTTTTATTTAGTTCAATCCAAGTTATTTATAATCAAACTTGAAGATTAATAACGTTATAGAATATTTTTTTATTATTTTTGAAACAAACAAGTTAAGTTATAAATTTGTATTATTTAAAAGAAAAGTATTTATGTTATAGATAAATGAATTTCTTAAAATGACTAGGTGAATGAAAATTAATATGATAACTCAATAAAATTTCAATGCTATAAATTTATAAATATATTTGTTATCATTCATGCATGATTATTTATTAATAATACAAGTTAGTAAGCTTTTTTACATTTGAATATGAAAGAGTTTATTCAGATTAAAAATATTAAGATAAATTACTTGAATTCATAAAAGTGTTTGAAATCATATTTCGCATAAATTTTATTATCAGCATTTATCTTAACTATTGATTAAAAGCAAATAAATTAAAGAATAAGCAAAATATAATTGCTAATTAAACAGTACAAAGTTTCATTGCATTAAAAATGAACTTTAACAAATACTCTAATCAATTGCAGCAAGCAGGTCTTAGTAAGAATGATAATTTAGATTTACAAAAATAGGATTTAAAAAAGAAATTAGAGATTATGAAGCTTTACACATCCAGAAATAATGATTCAAAGACTATTTTAAAAAGCATTGTTGATTTGAATCAAAAGCAAACCACCTAATAAACAAAAATACCATTGAATTATATGTAAAGTAGCCTTCCCAACAAGTTTGATATTTAATACCGATTTAACGATAAGCAAGTGTCTCATAACAGTGATATTTTTCGTTAAACTTAGCAATAAATTAGCTTTTAAAATAGTAAAAATAATATAGATTAGCGAAGTATATCTCCATCTAAAAAAATGATCACAAGTTATGGAGAAAATTTTAATGCTGTTAATGACTTTAAGGGTTAATAAAAGTTTAAGTTGCAACAAAATTAATCTCAGAAATCTCTCAGAGCAATAAAGGCTCAGTAATCAATTAAAAAAATTTAAAATATTGCTTTAGGATCTTATAACTCTACATCTTCTAAATTAATTTTAGATCAATAAATTGAAGTAATGTCTCCTAAATCACTTAAATACTCATCAAGCACCAAATAAAATATTAACCAAAATACAGCCTCATATTTGATAAAACAAAAAAATAAATCTGATTTAGTTAATAATTTTAATATGTACAGTACTAACTAAATACCTGCTAATGTGTAAAGTACGAAAAACTTAAGCAACAAAAATTTTTTTAAGTCTGTAAAAAATATAGATCTACAAGGGTTATAAAATCAAAAACATGATAAATCTATCGATTTGAGCTCTTCGCACTAGAGTACATCATACTTTAATTAAATGAGCCCATCTTCCAGGAGTGGTTTAATAAAAGAAAATCTTACAACTTAAGAATCTAATCATGGTGATTAGTAATCAGATTATGTAATATAAAATATCTAAGACTCATAAGAAAAAAGAAAAAAGGATAAATTTAAAAGCAATAATGCTAAGTAATTTTTTGATGACGATGCTAGTACTCGTCATTAAAGCCAGAGATTTTAAACAGAAGGGAGCGATTAAAATAAATCAAAGAAAAAATTTTATGATAAAATAAATAAAATAATATTAAAATAATCAGAATAAAAGAATCCTTTACAAGGAAAATAAATTACTTAAACTGAAATAAATGTATTCAAAAAAAGAAATTAAGGTAAAATGTTTGAAGAAATGAGTCCAAAGAGCTAAAATAATCTTATTTAAATAGCCAAACTTTAATCTTAATTGTAAAAGCAGAAAAGGGACGTATCCTCTTCATTGAATTCCTCAAAATAGGAATCTATCAACGATGAAAATTTAAGTATTAGCATGGATTCAATTTTAACATAAGAAATGGATAATATTGAGCTTTATAAACAAAGGGTTTAAACCTAAAAACATAAATTTCATAAGATCCACCTAATGAGACTATCTCTGCCTAAAAGAAGAAGCTTTGAAAATCTAAACACACAAAATGATTTTTTAAGCTTAATCTTGAATGAAGATTCTCCTACCAAAAAAGCTAACAAAATAAACGCCTTCCTCTAAGCATAAAAGGAAAAACCAGAGGCATTTAACATATTTGGTCAATACAATGATTTTTCAAGATAACTACAGTAGAAATTCAAAGAAACAGTTTACAGACTAGAACCCTCAAGAGACATAGTAAAATTTGTTGAAATGGAATCTAAAAAGTTTCATCAAAAAATTTCAACTATGACTGCAGAAAAAAGTATTGAAATATATAAATAAAGCTATAGAAATTTAGCAGAAACAACAATAAATGCAATATAAAAAATGACACCTTTATTTGAAGCTGGATTACAGTGTATTAATGATAGAAATTCTCTAGATTAAATTATGAATGGTATAATGCAGGAATCATTAAAAACTAAAAACTAGGTAGTGTAAATTTTATGCTCAAAAGCATATGCTAAAGTATCTAAACTCAATAAAAATTACACGAGATCAATAGAGTTATACAAAACATGTAAAAACTGCTCAGAAATGCCAAGCTTGTTCAATTATAAGCTATCCTGCTATAAGAATTTAGGTTATTGCTTTTCTAGATTAAAAATGTATGATTTTGCTATGTACTACTTTTGTAAGATGCTGAGAATTGCTTGGTATTAAAATGATTAAGATGCAGAATTAAAAGCCTACGATTTGATTGGTATGTAGTATTATTATCAAGGAAAGCTAGAAATAGCCTAGTATTACCATAATAAAATGATTCAAGGAGATTACGAAAAGCCAGAATCTAATCTTAGGAGACTAGGAATTTCTAAAATAGAAAATAAATTGAGATAAATTGAAGAAGGAGTAGCTTTTTCAGATTCAATGAAATTTAGATCAAACGGTTTGAAAAAAGCAAGAAAAAATAAATAACAATATAATGACCCAGATAATAGCTACGACTTTACTATTTCTTCTGAAAGCGATGAAGATTTTGAGCTTCCTATACCATCAAAATCATATAAAGAATAAACAATCAAAGATAACCAAAAAAAATCAAATACTAACTTAAATTTTAACTTTTAAGATGAAATAGAATCTAATAATAACTAAGCTGATGATGGTATAGATAGTAATAATAATCAATCTAATATTTAGTTAAATTAAAGAAAATTTAAGAAAAATTAACCACTGTTTTACCATAAAGACATCCATTAATTATAGTAGATTACTGATTAAGCAAATAAAAATATTCATATTGCAGCACTCTAAAAAGAAAAGAAACAGCAAATTATTTCGGTCCACAGTAAAAATATAAATGCTTCATCTTTCAAACAGATAAAGGGATCTACAAAAATTCCGTACAGGATCAACCATTTAAGTGTAAACAGAGAATTGGATAATTATCAAAACATTGATGGAAGGATAACTAAGTTAAAATATTTTAATTTTAATGAGTAAATGTATGATCAGTACGAAAAACCCACCAAACAAAAGATTAAATAAATTTTCGAAAATTTAAGAGACAACCTACTTTTTTCAACATCTATACTCGAAATGCAAATATAAAAGCTGAAATCTCCTACCAAGAGAAAAGCAGCCTTTATGGTAAATCCATAATATGGATAAGAGAATAACTAAAATTACTAAAGATAGCAAAGAGACAACTATTACTAAATATAAATTAATTAAGATAAATAAACTGTTTAATGATATACATTTTTTATATAATAAATGTTAATATTATTCATTATCTAGTATTTTATATTAAACTTAGAGTGTTAAAAATATATAATTGAAAATAGGTTAGAATTGTTTAATCACAAAAACAATTTAGAATTTGAAAACTATCTTAAAAAATTTTTAATTTCCTACCAAGAGAAAGACATTTTTTATATTAAATCCACAAAATGAATATGAGAATAATTAATACTTATAAAGAAAGCAAATTGCAGCTATTACTAAATATAAATAATAAAATTAAAAAAAAATAAATTTTATAGATAATTAATGATTAATGTATTTGTTAGTCTGATAAATACTTCTATAATTCATAATTTAATATTTAAATTCAAGTTTATGTGTTTATAAAATAAAAATTAATATTTGCTTAGAATAATTTTAACTAATTTTGATAACAAAAAATTAATTTTAGTTTTGATTTATATGACCATCAAGGAAACAAAATTTTGTTTCAAAAATATTCATAGCATAAAATAGCTCAACTTGGTGCTAACTCAAAATGGGAGTTAGAAAATTATTATTACTAAATAAAATTTTTATAACCAAAATTTACTTTGTTGAAATAAAAAATTATAATCATAAAATGAGATTTTAACTTTTTTTTATAAATTATTTTATTTCTTAACTTAAAACTTAGATTTACTTAATATAAAATTAAAATTTGTTTCCATTTATTTACTAAATAATTTATTCATTTAATTAACAGTTTTTCAGTTCATTCCATATTTACATTCTCTTGCAATATGGCCAGGACGACTACATTTGTAACATAAATCTGAACCTTTATCCCTAAACTGTGATCTTTCTTCTGCTGTTGCATGATAGTTCTTACTTCTTGAAATTCTGAAAGCACTGAATACCTAATTTCATTAAGAACTATCTAAAAAAATATAAATTAATTAATTGATTACATTATCAAGGTTTTAAGAGCCACCTAATCCCCCTAATCCCTGGACTTAAGGACCTGCTACTCTACCATCTGATCTTATTCCCATTTCACTCATCATGTCTATTTTTTAAACTCCGTAAAGCTCCTCAACTTCCTTATCTATATTTCTTTTATTCGATGCCTTTTTTTCTGGATTTCTTAACTCGGTCGTATCTATTCCTTGCTCTTCCATTTTTTTTAACTCTAATTCTCTTTATTTTTAATTTTTTATATATTTATTTTTTAGAGTTAAATAAAAATGATTGCTTAAAATTAAAAAAATGAATTTGTTACCTCTCTCTTTCCTTTTTCTTCTTTTCCATATTTTTAATTTCTTAATCTCTGATGTCGTTTGCATAATCAAGAAGTTAATTGAGTTTAGACTTTAAACTATTTTAATCTTTGTTTTCTATATAGATATAATCTTATAAATTTGAAGGATCAATAGGCTGATATTTTTTAAATTTGCCACTTTCTTCTGCTATTCTTCTATTGTTTTACTTTACCAACTCTACCATAATTGATCCAGAGAGTAATTCTGGATTTTTACTGTTTAAAACAACTCCTAAAAAATAATATGAAAAAGAATTAAAGGATAATCAAACAAGGAATTGTTTGAACTAAATATTTTTACTTCTCTAATTTAAATTTCCTCCTGATTAGGTAGTTCCAGGCATTATGAAATGCTACTAATTGAGCTTTATTTTACAATCAAAAATAAAATAAATTATTGGATTTAGTATGACTACAAACTTACTTATTAAGGAGTTAAATTATTAATCATTTAAACTGAATCACCCCATCTTGTTCTTTTTTTAGTAGGTTCTTCTTTTTACATCTTCTAAATGTGCATCTCATGCTACTATTATAGCTGCTATTAAGAAGGGTTGAATACTAAATTATTTGAAAATGCATTATTTGACTGCTGAGAATTTTAGAGCATTTACTAAGATTATGAAAAATCTTGATTATATGACCCATGCATTTATTACTAAATCTAATTTGGAAATGCAGGTATTTGATTTTAGCTATTTGGTGAAAGCTATCTAATATTATATTATTGATTCATTTAGTTTACATTATTCTATATCTGTGGGGGTATATTAGGACCAATTTGATGCATATTTTGACCCTATTAGCTGTTTAAAGGTGGGTATTAATTCATAAATTAAGGATTAAACATAGGAGGTTATTATTATTGTTGTTATTATTATTATATCATTTGGGGATTAGGTTATTAATTTTAATTCTATAAAGGTGGCATCATTTACATATTAGGTAAGGACGGAAGCACTTGTTTACCTTAGGTGTTAGATTAAGGCTACTATTACTAAAATTATCCATTCTATCCCATGAATTACATATGCTACAAATGATGAGGTGGAGGAGGCATTTGAGGATGTCCTTGTATCATTCCTTAATGAGGAGGAGGCATTTACATAGGTATCATTCCAGGAGGAGGATGGTGATGAAGATGATGTGGATGAGGATGGATTCCATGTTAAAGAGGTGGATGGTTGATTTAGTGTCCTTGAGGAATAGAGGGGTTTTAGGGTATATGCATCCCTCCTTATTGCATCATTTTTTGTTGATTTTGATGCATCAGTTCTTGTAATAAATCTTTCTTCTACTCTTAGAAATACCAAAAGAATTGAGTAGGATAAAATAAAAATTGGTAGATTGGATCATTAGCATGTTCTTATTTTATCTATTCCTCCTTATCAAAACCTTATTCTCTTAATATTTTTAAAGTTTGTTTTATAATTTCTTTGATATTTTCAGGCGGCTCTAATTATTATTAAAATATGAACTGTTCATTCTCCGATATTTGTATTATGGAAGTATAAATTGCAAGTTATTTATTTTATGGTCAAATACCTATTATTTTTGGCTATTAAAATGGCATCTATAATTACTACTACTACATTTCGTTATCACAAGCTCTACTTTAAGTAATCTATCTATCTATTCAAATTAATTGTCTTTAAATAAGAAAAATTCTTGAAAGCAAATAATAAAATTGAATCAATATTAATTAAATAATTAATAAATTAATTATAGAATGTCTAGAATATTTTCATTAACAAAAAATTTTATTTTAGAATCCTTATTTTTGAAAATGATTGAAAATAATTATAAAGAGAGAGAGAGAGAGTATAAATCATTTAAGATTAGTAAAATTTAATACATATTATCAATCAATCAATCCATCTATAATTTATTTTATTTTTAAAGTTAAAATCAAATTATGTTTTTTTTTTTGAAATTATCATTCATCTGTTATTTACTACTAATAAATTACGAGTGTTTCAAAATTAAAATACCTTGATGATTTTATTGATGAAATAGATTTAAGGTTCTTTTTTATTTTATAACTAAGCTTGAATCAAAAAAACAAAATTTTTAAAGAACAAAAAACTAATTGATTGCTTGTCATAAAAAATACTAGAATAATATAAAATAATTTATTTATTTATTTTGATGTAATTTGTTTTTTTTATTACTTATGTTAAATTCTTTGAAATTTATTATCTTTAAATGTTAAAGGCTTTAGAATTTATCATCAAACTCAATAAATGAATCTATCATAATTTCTTAGAGTTGGAATGATATTTAACCAAATCATCTTACTTAAATTAATTTAAGGCTAAAATTTTTAAAAGAAAATAGTTTTTAAATTTGATATTCATACAATAAAAATATCATTTATCAGAAAATAAACACTAAAAATTGTTTTTTTTAACAAGCTAATAGAATGAAATATTATTTTGTCAAATTATTTCAAGTTAATTTATAAAAATAAATCTTAAAAGTTTAAAATAATATGAAAAATATAAAATTAAGATTTAAAATATAAAACATTTGATCATTTGTAAATACTTTACTCATTTAAAATTTATTGATTAGAATTGATAAAATTGGGTTACATAGATATATTTTATTACTATTTTCTACAATATCTTTGATGGAGGAATTTTATAATAACATCAATCAAATTTAGAAAACATATACTAATTATAAATCAAACTATTTCTGGCCTCTACAGCAAAAAAAGTTTGAGGGAGAAACAATTAATTAATATTAAGCCATATGTTGCAAAATTAATAATATCTTAGATTTTCAGTTGAGATTAGAGAGTTTAATAAATTTTATTTTTGATGGCGACGCATATAAGATATTAAATATCTTTTGTTATAAAATATCTGATGGTACATCAAAATTAATAATAATTAAGATTATAGAAGTTAATAAAAACAACCATAAAAGAAAAAAATAAGAAACTAAATGTCAATAGATATTCCCAATTTAGAAAGCTTCCTCTTCACAGAGAAAAAAGAAGATTACTTAAAGAAATTAGTAGCAGGCACAGATCACTATTATTACTTTACTTTAACTAATGCCCTTAACAATTTTGGACTTGATATTCCTTAAGAGTACTAAAGTCTCCTTGAGCAATACAAATAGTTCAACAATACTTAGAGTAAGAGTATCGAATTAAGATATTTGCTCTTAAAGCTAGAATCAGCTAAAACAGAAGAAGAAAGAAACACTGTAAACTTAATTCTACCATTAAAATAGAATTTAAAATATTTTACTTTTTTAAATAATATAGATTATGACTGATATCAATAAAAAGTATCTACACTATGATTTTACCCATACATAACCTACTAGAGCTACAGGTGTAAGTCTGATGGGAGGTTAGGAACAAGCTGTCAGTGATTCGCTTGATAGAGAGCTGCTATCATATAAGACAATACTTAAAGTTGATGATCTTGAGTACAAGATAAACTCTCTTGATGAATACCTGCTTTCTGAACTTGATCTAAGCTAATTAGAACTCGCTGCCAAGCATATTCAAGATTCATTTTTAAACAAAATAAATACCTCTATTAGCATTATGAAAGGTGTTCCATAATTTTTAAAGAGCTATTACAACAAAGTAAAATTCTTTTTCATTTAAATAAGTTTTACTCATAAACAATTTTAATAATAGAATAAAAAGATAGATGAAAATATCCTAACTAATTTAACTACTCAACAAATAAATGAATTAGTGACTTTAATTCCTAATATAGTTCTAGATAATGATTTCTTTTAATTCTACTTGGTAAAGAGTTTTAGCTTAGATTTTAAATTTGCTGAAAGATTTAATGGATTATTCGCTTTTGAAAAAGTAGAAGAAAAAAAGAAAATTCTACTTTAAATTCTAGAATTTTTAAGAAAGTTGTAATTTAGGAGATTAAAAATAGAAGATCAAATTTTAAAGGGTTTATTGGTTTTAGGACTTCAAAACAACGAATATGACTTTGATTTGTTCATCTAGTATGTCAAAGAACCAAGTTTTGGCTACTAGAATTTTAATGAAAAGCATAACAACTCTTCTAAATAAAGATAACAATAATTAAGATAGGATCCTTCTGAATCATTTACAGAACTGTTAACTATATTTTTCGGTTTGAAAATTGATATAACCGAAAAATAAATTGTTGAGAAGTTTTCAATTAAATACATCTAGCTCAATGAATCCTATGACATTTTAATTCCTTATTTCAGTGAAAAGTATTTAAAGAAAGCACTTTTAAAGATCCAATTATTAAAAGGAAAATCAATTGAAAAAATCACAGAAAATTTTACAACTGAAGAAATTAAAGCTATCACAGATAAAAAATGCATTAAATTATGCAATTACAATAAGGTAAAATTTAATTAAATTTTTCAAAAATAAAATTTTTTTTAGTGATATTTTTTCATTTCAAAAATAAGATTTAATCTCCATTTCGTTATTTTAGTTATTTTAAGATTTAATCAAATATTTTTAATTAAAAATTAAATAAAAGTAACTTTTCAGATAAAATGAAGAAGTTTCTATTGATGTCGTTTTGAAAAATATCCCTTAGCTAACTGTTAAGCTATTTGAAATAAACACTGAAAATTATTACAAAAAGAACCTAAAAGAACTTGATAACAATATTGAACTAGATGGTCTTATAGCTTCTGAAGAAACTTCCTTTGAATTCAAAAACCCCCCTGTTTAAAAATTCACTCAAACATTCAAATTTGAGAATATCTCTAAAAAAAGCTAAGGCATATTTGTAATAGAGTTTATAGGAAATGGAGTCTCAAGCAGGGCTATAATTAGAAAGGGATGTTTAGTATTGAGATAAAAAAAGACTGTTGCTGGCTTAGCTTGTTAAATATTAGATTAAAACTTTTAAATATGCGAAGGTGCCAACACTGGAATTTTCTTCTAGAAGAAATACTATCCCTTAAATTCAGATAAAGAAGTGATTATACCTTTTACTGACTCTCAAATCAATGATAAAGCTATTTTAGTAATTTTATATAAAGTATTAAATAGTCATTTTAATTATTTTATTTTTACTTAACTAGATCCACAATGATTTTAGCAGTATTACAGACTTATAAACTTTGACTGAAGTAATCATTTTATTAATATACTTATATCGCTGATATATTAAATTAATTTATATTAAATCTTTTAAATTTATCAAAAAAATAGGATTATTCCTTTAAATGCGCTTACATTTATAACACTTAATCTATGCTTATGTCTAGTAAAGCTAAGATTCTTATTCAGCCTCGCTTATATTTCAATAACTAGCCTGCACCTCTTACTATGCTTAAAGAAAGCAAAGTTGTTGTTACTACAATAAATTCTATGGGCATACCCTCATCGACTACATTCAATAAGATTGAATTTGATAATAAAAACGAAGTAGAAATAGAATTCCCAGTTTCTGCTAAAATAGCAAGTATTTCTCTTCAAGTAGAAACTAGCCTTAAAACAATGACTAAAGGTAATCAAACTTAGACCAGCTCTCATAGCATCAGCTTCTCTACTCATGAAAGTAATAATTTTATTTTATTTAAATTATGCAAATAAGAATTTTTGTATAAATATAGATTCTTCACATTTCTGTATCTAAAACCTACGTTATACAACTAGTGGATATGAAATTTACTTAGTTGGCTAAAATGGTGAACCAAAACCTAACATAGATTTAAATTTAACATTCCAGTTAAGAGGATACAGCAAATCAATACCTGTTACTCTTAAAACTAACTCCGAAGGTTATGTGAAACTTTTTGAATTAGAAAACGTACTAAGAATTACAAGTACCGTTAAACAGTAAGGTGATATTTATGCAGATACTAAAACTTGGTTTATTGATAACTCGAATTAAATAAATTACTAAACTGACGTTGTTATTACTCCTAATGATAAAATCAAGTTACCCTATCACAAAAATGTCCTTGACTCAAATTTAAATTTTGTAAGCAACCTTTCTTAAATGGAAGATCGTATGTGTGTTTTGAATGATGAAATAAAAAGAGTTAAAGTTGAAAATTTCACTATTTTAATTGATCCTCTCCCAGTTGGTAACTATAAATTAGTAATAAGGGATATCCCAGAAGCTATATCAATTGAAGTTGTTGACGGTAAATTTTTTTTTTGTTTATAAAAATAATCAATTTAATTTCTTTTTTAATTTTATATTAGGAAAGTATTGGAACGAAACTCATTGCATATAAACACAAAAAGGATTGCTCGATCAAAAAAGAAATGCTCATTTCCTTGTTATATAAAATGTTTAAGTTGAGACACCAGATGAAAATTCAACTGGCAATACTTTGAATATAAAATTATTCACTGACCATAAAGATTTAGTCAGAGCCCATGTTATAGCTTACCATTATCTTCCATCTGATATAAATGCTAATGCAGATGATTTAAATAATCTTGTCGAGCTCCCTCAATCGAATTTTATTAATTTAACAAAATAATTAAAAGAAAATATCTACCAAAGCAACAAAGCAATTGGAGATGAAATTAGATATGCACTTGAAAGAAAAAGACATCAAAGATATATAGGAAATACTCTTGATAAACCTCATCTTTTGCTAAAAAGAACCTTTGTCCGTGACACAAACTACGAAAATGAATAGATAAATAGGGGAGGTGCTTATTCTCCAAGAAATGCATCAGCAAACGCATATGATTAATTTGCTGATATGCTAAATCAAAATAAAGGATTAAAAAGAAAATTAGGGAAAAGCGGTAAAGATGGAGCAAGATCTAATTTCGACTAAAACTAAGTCGATTGTTATAATAATTACTTACTAAATCCAGCTTTGGTTATTAGTAATTTGAAACCAGATGAGAATGGCTTAATCAAAGTCAAAAATTTAAACCTGTCAAAATACTCCACTCTATAAGTTATTGCTACAGACTTATATAATAGTAATATATTATTTTTATTATTTTAACAAATTTAACTAATTATTAAATAAAAAAAGATATCACAAAGGTAGTTCCTCTAGATAAAAATGTAATTTAAACAAGAAACTTATGCTAAAGAGTTAATTAATAAAAGGATAAATTCTTTACTATTTCCAGGACAAATGAATACATTTTAAAGGATTCCGAATTTAAATCCGAAGACTTTACTTCCACTGAACTTTAATTAGTAGATTCTATTCCTAAACTATTTTCAGCATAAAAGGAATTAAGAAAAATACATGGATCAGATAATGAATAAACAAATGGTTATGATTTCTGGGAGTTCCTAGTCAAATGGACTACTTATACTCTTGAAGAAAAGCATAAAAAGTATGACTAATTCTCTTGCCATGAATTAAATCTTTTCATTTTCTGCAAAGATCCTCCTTTCTTCTAAGATTTCGTAAAGCCTTTCATTTAAAATAAAATTGAGAAGACATTCATTGATCACTTTTTAATCAATGATTCTAAATATCTTCTATCAAATTTATCTGCCAGCTCAATTTCAGATCTAAATGCTTTGGAAACAGTACTTTTAATCTTCTTCCTCAAATAAAACAATATGGTGGATGAAGCTAAATCTGTTTTTAACTATTTGGAAAGTTCTAACAAAATTAAGAAGTACGATACTTCCCACTTTAAAAAACTTTTTGATACTGTATTAAATGCAAAATAAGAAGGATAAACTGAAAATGAACTTTAATAGATTCTTATGCCTTAAAATATTTAGGCAAACTTTCAACAATTTATACCCAATAATATAAATATGATGGTAAATGCTGCCCCTTTTGGAGGTGCTCCTGCTGGTGCTTTTGGAGGTGCTATGATGAATTAAGCATTCCCATAACAAATGTATTAATAATAATAATATTAATAATAATAATATGCTCCTCCTCCTATGTATAATGCTGCCCCCTAAAGATTTGGAAGACAAGTTTAACAAGAATAAAGAAGGGCACCAATGGCATATTAAAATTAAAATAATTTGTTAGAAATGGATTGTTTTTCATATGGTGAATAAGCTTACAAAGAATGTGACGATTTTGGTGGTAGTTACTAAAATAAGAGAAGTGGATTTATTTAACAATATTAAAATATTGAAACAACAAAAGAATACTGTGAACGTCATTATTATTCATAGAAAGAGCTAAAACCTCAAACAAGTTTGGTACCAGTTAACAATTTTTGGATAGATTTAGCCAAACACATAATTACACATGGTTAAGAAAAGCCATTCTTGACTTCTAACTTTATTTATTGTGCATCTAACCACACATAAATGATTACTTCTTTAGCTTTCTTAGCACTTCCTTTCGAATCTTAAAGTCATAACTATGAGCCATATGAAGGCAAAGGAATTAAAATAACTATGAAATCTAATTGCATCATCTTTGCAAAGTAAATAAAAGAAGGATAAGCTTAGCTTAGAGAAGACATCTTGATTACCTAAAAATTCTTTGATCCTAATGATAGATACGTCTTTTCAGATGAAAATCCAGATGATAAATATGAAAAGTAAATCACTGAGTATGTAGTTGATAAGAGATATGGCTGTTAAGTAATACTAATAAATTAATATATTTATTTAACTTATTTTTTGTTTATTAAATAAAGGTTATTGTAACAAATTGTTCAGCTGCTAGACATGAACTTCAGGTCTTTGTAGAAATTCCTTCTGGTTCAATTCCTGTATTCACTTCAGATTACACAAAAACCCACAATATAATTCTTGAGCCATTCTAAACTAAACCAATTGAATATTTCTTCTATTTCCCCTAAGTAATTTTTTATTTATTAATTTATGAGCAAAATAAATAAATTTGGTTTTAAAAAAATAGGCTGGTCATTAAGATATTTATCCCGCAAATGTAGCAAAGAGTGGATAAATAGTAGCTTTTGCTAAACCTTGTACTTTTGATGTAAAAGAAAAGAGAACAGTTTCTAACCTTGAAACTATGAATGAAATCCTTTAAAAGGGTTCAAAAGATGATATTTTGAAGTTTGTTTAAACTAAAAATATTCTCAATACAAACATTTTCTAATTTAACGAGATTTACTATCTCCTAAAAGACAAGTCTTTCTATCAAAAATTCGTAGAAATATTAAAAAATAGAAAGGTCTTTGATACAATTACTTGGGCTTATTCCATTTATCATGGAGATTATAGCACCTTCTTAGAATTCATTAAATCTCCATCTATATCTTCCTCTTTTGAAAGCCATCTCTTCTACTTCCATACAGCTTCATTGACTATTGATAAGAATAGATTCTACGAATATTATCCTTTATCAAATCCTCGTGTCCATATGCTTCATTCAGATAAAGTAATTTTAATTTTTATATTTATCATTTTATCTTTAAAAAATTATTGGTTAATTTAGTTCCATTATATTTTCATAATCATCATCATTAATTTTAAATTATATTTTTTTATTAAAATAAGTCCAACATTCTGAACAGTCAATTTAAATAGAGATACAACAGTTTCTTAAATTATTTATCTTAAAAACCAAAGTGGGAGGTTTCTGATAAATTAGGTCTTGTTTATTACTTCTTACTCTAGGATAGAATAGAGGAAGCCATCAATGTTTATAAAAAAATAGACTAAGCTTCAGTTGCACAATCTCCTAATTGTCAACTTTAGTACGATTACTTTACAACATATCTGGATTTCTTCATAGGTTTCCCTAACTTTAAGAAGGCTAGAGAATTATGTGAAAAGTATTTAGATTATCCAGTCTTCTAATGGCGTAACCTCTTCTACGAAGTTGCTAATAAATTAGCAGAATATGATGGTGAAGAAGAATAAATTCAAGAACCACAAGCAGATTAATCTGAGGAATAACAAAAATAATTAAAAATTAAGAATGCCAATAAGAAAAAAGAAGAAACTAGCGAAACACTCAAAGTTAACTTAGCTTAAACTACTTTAGATATTACAATCTAGAATATATCTAAACTTACTATTACTTACTATTTAATAGATTTAGAAATATTATTTAGCAGAAATCCCTTCCTTTCAAAAGAAGCTTCTGACTTTAGCTTTGTTAAACCAAATCACTCAGAAGTATTTGATTTCGATATATCAAAAGGACTTCAAAAAGTATAAATTCCTATTCCAGAAAAATATGTTAAATCTAACGTTTGCATTGAAGTCTCTTCTCATAATGTCTAGAGCAGTTTAACATACTTCTCTACTTCTCTTCAAGTCCAAATTATAGAAGATATCGGTTAAATTAAGATTCTTGACAAAGAGGAAAAGCCCCTTTCTAAAGTTTATGTTAAGTGTTTCTCAAAGCAAAAAGATGGAACTGTCTCATTCTTTAAAGATGGTTACACTGATTTAGTTGGTCGCTTCGATTATGTTTCTCGTAGCTCTTCAAGTATTTCTAATATTGAAAAATTCTCAATCTTTGTTATGAGTGACGAATTAGGTAAACAAATATATTTAACATTTTGATAAACTAAACTAACTTTTTTATCTTAAAATTATAGGTGCCATAATCAAGGAAGCCAATCCTCCAAGTTAAGTTGGTGAAATAGTAGAATAAGTCAGACTTAAAGGTGCTGCTTGGAATGCAAGAGCAGATAACAAAACAAAGCAATAAGTCTAAACTTATGCTACCCACTAATCTGTGCAAAAGGCATGCAAAAATGCATTCTTTTGAAAAAATATGCTTACCTAAAATTAATAATTTTTAGTAATCTTTATTGTTGTTTGTTTGTTTTTCATAAATATATTTTGAAACATTTTATTGAAATTTTTTCAAAGCTTAATTAATTAATTATTTATTTTTTTAATCATCAAGATTAATTAAATTTTATAAAAAATAATTAATAAATTAAATTAAAATAAAGTAAAACAATACCTCAATCTTTAAATTTCACGAACTTTGAATAACTAGTTCCTCAAAAATAAATAAATAAATAAATCTTTTTCTTTTTTTAAAACGTTGCTGCTAAATAATTGCTCTCACTTCACAACTATTGATGAAAGACTGACTATACATTATATTGTCTGTAATTATTTATTTATTTAGTTTTTTAATGTCAAGAAGAATGTTTTTTATGAAAATCTAGACAAATAAATAAAAACAGATATCATTAATTTACAAAATAAAGAATAGAAGTAAAGCTATTTAAAACATAAATGTACTTCTATAAATTTAGAAATATATACAAATTAATAACCTCATTATAGATAGGGTATTTTCAATCTAATTTATATTACCTAAATAGTCTCTATTTTTTGCAAATAAATATTATGGTAAGGGTAATATTTATTAATAATATTATTAACAAAGTTAAATTGATAATAAAATTTTATTTAACTGATTGTATCTTTAAGCTTACAGAAGGAAAATCCAAATTTATAAGAATTTCATTTTCAATAATTGCTTAAATATTTATTGAAAAGTCTTCCTCTTTTAAATTTTAAATCAGTTAAAACTCATTTACTTTAATATGACTTTACTAGTTTTTAATTAAATTTGATCTTTCAATCATAAACTGACAATGTAAATTTTATTAAATTTTATGTTCATTGTGATTTTTAAAAATTTTGTTAGTTACTTCAAATTAACTTTTAGATAAACAGACTTTATATGTTACTTTTTTAGGCAATTCTTAAAGTGAGTAGTTTTTTAATATTGAATTAAATTAAACATTTAATCTGAAAGGATTTAAAAAATGTTTATAAATGATTTAATTTTATTCAAAATTATATTCATCAAAGTAAGATTGGAGTTTATCTTTTGATTTAATTTAAATAAAATTAGATATATCTGTGCTATTAGTACTAAAAACTAGAATTATTATGTTATATTAATTAATTTGACTTTTTTATACATTTATCTCAGTATTAGTATTATCGTTACTATAAATAACAAGACCGCTGTATTAGAAGATAGTTTTATAACTGTTATTAGATTTCTTATTTGTGTGTTTTAATTCATATTAAAGTTATTTTTTGTCAAAAATTAATAATAAAATTTGAAAAGTTTATTTATCTTGAATAAATTCTACATTTAAAATCTAATTCAAATGTATAACTTTATCAATATTAACTTTGCTTAAATAAAAAACATTAAAAACAGATTCTTTGTTTTATGTTTATTTTTTTTGCTATTTTTATATTTAAATGAACTAAACTCCCTGAGGAATTTATATTTAAGTGTGGAAGCAATACTATTTAATAATTAAATTAGCATTTTCATTTTAATCTACATATTTAATGAGAATCCTTAAGTCACTTTAATCAATAAATATTATGTTTAATTGATATAAATCATATTATTTGTAAAGTGATAAAACTAATTTTGGAAAAAATTGTATAGTATTTATCTTTTACTCAAAAATAGGTTTTATTTATAATTCATTTATATCTAATTTTACACTAACTTATTATTGCTAATTCTACAATGAACTTACTATAACTGCACAAAACTTGTTTTCTTACTTTAAAAAAGGATAAATAAAAATTAAAAATTAATTTACAAATACATTACAATTAGATAATCTGATGTTATGTTTTAGGACTCTGATATTTAAGCAAGATATGGAAAAACTAATTAATACTAAATCTCACTAGAGTATTATTAAATAATATTAAGAATATTTTCACTATTTACTGTTTTGACTAAATTTTAAGAGCATTTTGTTTCAAACATAAAAAATTTAGCTTAGCTTTCAAAATACAAGGTTTTGAACTCTAAAGATTTATCAAACACTATGAATGCATAGTTTTAGAAGCTAAATTATTAACGTTTACTGTTTATGATTTGATATTTATGCAAATAATTAACAGTGATTTTAAAATTTTTTGGAATTTCATAAAATTATAACACTAAATATTAAAAATTTTTTTGCAAATTTTTTACATAAAGTACTTAAGATTAAATTGCTAAAGAGTCTTCTTTTGATTAAAAGTTGCTTGCACTGATATAAAAATTTTAATTACCCAAAATATTTGAGTAAAAGGATATACCTATTATGCTTTGGTTTTCCTAAATAAATTCATCAGAAAGTTATATTATATAATCTTGATTTTATTCTAGTTTTAAAGTAAATAACAATTATTAACTTGGCCAATTTTACTCATTAAATATATTTTCTTCAAGGTTTAAACTAATTAATTTTAATCTCTTTAAATCAAATTTTATCATTTTTAATTATCTTTATGTTTCGGTTACATAAAGATCATAAAGATTATCAAATCTATGAAAATACTGAATTGTTATTTAGCTAGACTTAAAATAAATAGATGTTTTATCACTAACACTCATATCATCTTAAAATTATTTTCGAAGTTTATTATAAATATTATAATATGTATATTTACATTTTTCTTATTCAAAGTCAATCTTAAATATGTAATTGTCTTACTAATTTCTTGCTTATTTTATGAAAAAAATATATCTTTCATATTTATTTTCTATTTCGAAAATCGTGTTTAATGAAAATTCATCTATTTTTTTAAAACAAAATGTTATAAAGTATTTGATAATGTTTATTACCTATTTCCACTGTATAGCTCTATGCAGTAAAGAGTAAAGATTCCATTTATGCTTAGCCGTAGCTATAAATTATCAAATCTTATCTATTCTTATTTTTATAAAATAAAAATGTAGGACTTTGTGAATTTAAGGAATTATAATCTTCATTATCAGGTTGATAATTTTCAAAATTTTATAAATTGCTTATCTCTAAAATATGGAACTAATAAAGTAAGGTGAGAAATAATTAATCATTATTTTTTAAATATAGTATTTTGGAACTTTAATAGACTAAATCTTCAAGATAGTATTGATTCTATTTCAAAATATTTGCTTATCCTAACTTTAAAGTAATTTCATTTGAATTGCTTATAATTTAAATCTATTATTTATTACTTAAATTATTCTATATACAATTTTAACAGGCTAGAAATTATCTTTGATACATTTTTTAATCTGCTTAAACTTCTACAATTAATAAATTATGTTCCTAATAAAAGTATATATTATTTTCAAAAGCTGACAATAAGTAAAGCTAAGAGTATTCTTAAAATTCGAAGTCTTAAAGACTAAAAGACTATGAGATATGTTAACTTGACACAATTTTAAGAACATTATTTTGGCTATTTTTTTATAATATTTATGGGTTTAAACACTAATTATAGCAATATATTTGGTATTTTAAGTGAATTTTTCCATCATCTTCTAGTCTTAACTTGCTTTTTTCTAAAATAAATGAGGAAGCATTAGGTAATTCTTAATACTTATAATTTTATTCATCCTCTATTATTTAAATTACTGAAATGCTATTTTCGCTAAACCTTAATTCAAATTCTGGACTAAGTTAGTAAGGTTCGATTATAAATTCAATATTTTAAAGTTTTTCTTCGCTTATTTAAAAAGTTGATACAAATTTATTTTTCTTCTTACTAAACCAAAAATAGATTAATTTAAAGTCATTAAGATAATAAAATAATTATATTGACAAGTAATAATCCTCTTAAAAGAATAAACTATCATCGAAATCAACTGTAATCACATTTTAAATTCCATTTCGTTTTACTTAGCTAGTGTTAACTATCTACTACATTAACGTTTAATACAAATTCGTCTATTTAGTTGATGGTTAGTCATATATATTTTACTTACAATTAAAAATACAATTAAAACAAAAAATTAAAATAAATTAATTTACCTTATTTGAAAAATGAACTACTGTAAATACTATCTTCAAATAGTTATCTATTTAGTCAACAATTATGAATTTAGAGATACCTTGCATATAAAGAAATAGCTAAAATCTAAATCCCTCAAAACCTAAGTAAACGAAATACTTTAATCTGTCAATCCTAACTACAGTCTATGAATTTGAAGTTCCTTTTAAAGAGAGAATTAAAATAATATAAAAAAATATAATAAATACCTTTAATCTATAATTGAGTTATATTTTCTTCTTACCTCTGCACTTAATAACAATATGAGATTTATTTTTCTTAATTTATTACTTTTTTTTCCTAATTGACATTATTTTCAGCTATTATAGTTATTGAAATATCATCTAAAATAGGTTCAATGCATATTTATTAAAAAAAATATAAACTAGTTTCTAAAAGATTATTCAAAAGTAAATTTTTATTAAAGAAGTGATACTCCTCTACATCATAACCTAAAGCAAAGCTTTCTAATAAAGTAATGTAAGATTAATTATAGTCATCACTAATCATTTTTAAATTATCAATTATGATCCCATCTTTCAATAATCTAGTGTATGTTGCTTACCTTAAATTTATATTATTTTCATCTAATTAGACAATCACATTTCCTAAGGTTAAAAAGCAAAAACCAAATATTTTTAGCTAGTATTACTCGGTTTAAATAAAATCTTATAACTTCATCATCTTATCTTATCTTATATAAAAATAACTATTTCTATCAAATTTATTCACGAAAAAGAAATAAATCGATTCTTTTGGTTTTTATTTTATTATGATTAGATTTTTTTTGATAATAACATCTTTAAGATCAAACTTATTTTAATACTAGATTATATCAAAAGAGATAGAATTTTTATTAAAACTAAGACACATAGGATACTCCTGGTTAATTTATCCAAGTTAAAGTAAATTATAGTTATAAGTTAAACCATTATTTGGGTTTCCAAAATAAGCAAAGAAAGTAAAGATGCAATCTTTTATACAATTAACTTTTACTTTAAATGATGTAAAATTGTTTATTTTTGTACCTTTGTATGTTTATTGCAGTTAATTTATATCTTCGTTTAATACAATGCAAACTTAAAAAGTTTGATAAAAAGACTAATTACACCTTTAAATCAGTAAATGATCTTCATAAAATACTTCGTAAGATATATCTACAGTATCTTTACTATTTATCATTTCAAAAAAAGCATGATTATTATTATTCTGATCTAAATATGAATTGTTTAAGAAAATGGTATATTCTTTAAATTCTCCACTTTCAATACCTTATTCATCTAGTTAAACTTATTATTCAGGTTTTAGGTATAAATATTTAGTTTGTCTAGAACATACAAGCTAAATCAGATAAAAGCTTATAAAAATAAATTAAATCATATTGTTTCAATCAATGTTAAAATTCTTTATCAAATTATTAAAAATAATCAAAATAGATAAACAATTTAGATTTGGATTTTTTATTTGTGAGGTATTTATCTTTCTTTATTAATATAACAATTTTAGAACTTAAAAAAATTAATTAATGTTATTTTAAATTTTAAATTTTAAATCTAAATCTACTAACTACTCATTAATTTATATTGAAGCAAAAATCTGTAAATTTATTTCTAATTTTATTTGGTTTGCATTTTATATTTTACTCTTAAGTATCTTTAAAAAGATTTATTTTTAATTTAACCTCTGAAAAATGTTTAACTGATTTTATTCTATTTTACTAATTTTAATTTAAATTTTACATAATCTCAAATAACATTTTTCTAATTATAAAGAATAATGAAATAAAACACAATATGTTTGTTTAACTAAAAATATATTCCTTAATAAACTTATTTACTAATTTTTTTTAATATAAAAATTAAATTTAAAAGTATTATGCACTATTTAACGATATAAGGAACTATTGTTAATAGTTTTAAAATAATTTGTTTTAATTTTAATAAATTTGGCATAGAATTATTATTTTAATTTAAAAGAATTATTTTACATTTCAAAATTAAAAATTTTTTATTGATTACTGGGGTACTTGTTGAATAAGTTATAATACGAATACTACCAAAAAAAAAAAATAAAAACTAGCAGAATATCCTGCTTTTTTTAAGAATATTTTTGAACTACCCTAATTTCATTAGTAATTATTTTTATTCATTTTAAATATAATTTTAGATAATTACTCTTGAAAAGATTCTTTAGTTTATTAAATAGTTTCAATAAAATACAATCGAGATTCTGATTCTTAATGAAATTATTATTTATTCTTGTATTTCTGCTAAAAACTAATCAATTAATTAAAAAGAATTAATAATAGTTTATGAATAACGATTAAAGATTTAGATGACTTTAACTAAAATCGATGAATAAATTAAATATTGATTGTTTTTATTAAAAATTAATATATTTACCATCGTTCATTCATGATTAATATTTAAAAGGACTTTAATGTGAAAATTTTAGTATTTATTTTGATAGAGTTATTTAATTGCAAAATTATTTTACTAAGAAACTAAACATAAATTATCTATTTATATTAGTTTTTTTCAATTTTATTTATTTATAATTAAAATTTAATGTAAACTTTTAAATAATATCTAAAAATAGGATTTGATAAGTATAAATAACTATTAAAAAAATATAAAATTAATTAGATATGCTGCTGCTGTTTGTTACAAATAGTTTTTTATCTTTAAAATTAAAAATAGTTTTTTATATTTTTTAATATTCTTATTAAATTATGATTTAAAATCTGTTTTTAAACTTCATAGCATGAATGGAATTGAAAATAGACATAGAGTAAAATAATAATAATAAAATATTTCCTTTCTAAAAAAAACAAAAAAGATAACCTTAAAATGACAAATCTTTTATAAACAACCTTTCTAATAAAATTTTCTTTTATATGTAGATTTTCTAATATCTAATATCTTTTCTACTCAGAGAAATTTTTTGGCATTTTAGATAATAAAAGAATTATTAATAAAAGAATTAACTTAATCTAGACCTTAGAAATTAATTAATTTAATATATACTTTTAACTCTGTTTTGATAAAGTAAACAAATGAGTTTTTTATGGCAAAACTCATTTTAATTTATCAAAAAACTTTTATTTTAATATATACATTCAAAGATTTGTTTTAAAGATAAAATATACATTAAGTTATTAAAGATTTTTATTATTCTTTCATAAATAATTTAGAAAGAAAATAATTGATAAGCCTAGCTTTAAATAATTCCTAATTGAAATAATATTTGATATAATTAAATTAATCAAAAAAATATAAGATAGTATTAAATAATTAATGAGAACTTAATTGCTTATCGCTGCTGCTTTGGGTTTAACCTTATTCGGTTTAACTTCCTATATTTTCCTCCACAAGTCTACTTAAGTTGGATACAACGATGACTAGATTAAATTGTGGAAGAGCTTCAAGTAAACCTACAATAAAAAATTCTCTGACGAAGATCCTGACTAAGAAGCTTACAGAATGAATGTCTTCTTTGAAAACGTTGAATTCGCTTCATAAGATCCTACCATGGGTATCACCAAATTTATGGACCTTACTCGTTCTGAATTCGCTTAACTTTACTTGAATGCCGCTGAAAACGTTGATGAAACTGTTTAAACTTTGTAAGCTATCCAAGATAACGGAGATATTGTTGTTGATTGGGTTGCTAAGGGTGCTGTCACTCCTGTTAAGAATTAAGGTGGTTGTGGTGGTTGCTGGTCTTTCGCTACTACTGGTGGTGTTGAAGGTGCTAACTTTGTCTACAAAAACGTCCTCCCTAACTTATCTGAACAATAATTAATCGACTGTAACACATAAAACAGTGGTTGTGGTGGTGGTTTAAGAGACGTTGCTTTAGACTACGTTAAGGCTACTGGTTTGACTACTGAAGAATAATATCCTTATGAAGCTAAGGACGGTAAATGCAGATTAGAAGGAAAGCCTCATCCTTGGACTGTTTCTGGTTACACTTCTATTAAGTAATGTGCTGACCTCGTTACTGCTATTCAAAAGGCCCCTGTCACCGTTGGTATTGATGCTACTAACCTCTAATTCTACAAGGGTGGTGTTTTCTCTAACTGTGGTACTAATATCAATCACGGTGTCTTACTTGTTGGTTATAACTCTGTTAGCCAAGCTTGGAAGGTTAAGAACTCTTGGGGTCCTAACTTCGGTGAAGATGGTTATTTCTAACTTTCTGCCAAGGTTACTGGTAACCAAATTGCAAATACTTGCGCTATCTGCTCTAGAGCTTATGCTCCTTATATTTGAAAAATATTTCAAAGCTATATAAAATTATTAAAATAAAAAACTGTATTTCAATTTTTTATAGTAGTTAATATTAAAAACATTTTGTTGAACTATTTATAGCCAATAATATTACTTACTATGAACTAGCTTCTATTTTTTATTAGTTTTTATTATTTCTATTACAAAATACATAAAATATTCTATAATCATAAGTAGTATTTATTTTTAAACTTAGTTACAGTGAAACAAACATATTAATTTATAATTAAACATATTTTTAATTGGTTGGCAAAAATTCAGTCTGAATATTTTAATATATCAAGAAATCAATAAAATAAATAACATTCAAAGTATTAATAATATTAAATATGATAAATTAGATAAATATTAAAGATATTAAGTAGTCAATTAAATTATTCTCTAAAGTAAGTAATGTTAAATAGTCATTATTATTAAAAATATTTTATTCTACTATTTAGAATGAGTAATATTACTTTCTATCAACTATCTTCTTATCTTTAATTTACTATTTCAAAAAATTATTTCTTATTTAATAATCCATTTAAATTTTTCAAAAATCTATTTATAATTTATTTTTCATTAAAATATTAGTTTTTTAACCCTTAGTCTCTTACTAAAATGCAATAAATAAATCAACTTACAATAAAACAAATTTTTAATTCAATGAATAAAACTCAGACTAGACTGAATATTTTAGTTTTATCAAAAATTGATTTATTAAATTAATTAATATAATAGCTTCGAAGATAGTAGATAATATTAATTAAATAATAAATTAGTTAAATTTTCAATTTTTAAAGTTTTCAATAATTGTAGAACCTAAAGTAATATTTAATAATAATTAATGATAAAAATATTTTATTCAGCTATTTATATTTAAAATGAAAACCTACTATGAACCAGTTTCACTTTGTTATTAAATTTATTATTTGTTGTTACATATTGGGTATAAATTTTCCAAATATCTTTTATAAAAAGATTAATATTTTAATCCTTTAGTTTCCTACTCCATTGTAACTAAAAAATCAACTTATAATAAAAGAAATTTTTAATAGACTGAATATTTTAATTTTATTACAAAATTAATTATTAATTTATTAATTAATATAATGACTTTGAAGTTATAAATTGATAAATTAGATAAAAATTCAAGATATAAATACATCAATAAATGTAAATTTAAAGTAACATTTAATAGTTTAATGCTAAAAATATTTTATTGAATTATTTAGAGTGAATAGTATTACTTAATAATGAACTAGCTTCACTTTGTTATTAAACTTATTATTTTGTTACAAATTACTTATAATTTTTTCAAATTTATTTTTATTATTAATTATATTACTTAAATTATAAAAGCATTAGTATTTTAACCCTAAGTTTGTATTACAATCAAACACATAAGCTCTTACAATAAAATAAATTTTTAATTGGCTGACTAAGAGTGAGACTAGACTGAATATTTTGATTTTATCAAAAAATTAGTTAAATTTCTATGACATAAAGTTATTATTACATGTAGAGTCTAAGTAACATTTAATAAATTAATAATAAAAACGTTTTATTGAACTATTTAGAGTCAATAATAATAAATATGAGCAAGCTACCCACATACCTACTATTTTTATTATTTCTTTTTACAATATACATATTGATATTTTCAATATAATATAAACATATTTATTTTTATATTTGATAATAAGATTCAGTATTTTTAACCTTAGTTTCTTATGACATTGCAAAAACAAATCAACTTACATTTAAACAAGTTTTTAATTGGCTGGTAAAAAACCAGACAAGACTGAATATTTTAATTTTATCATAAAATATATTTATTTTTTAACAAACTGATATATTAACTTTGCATATATTAATAAACTAAATAATATTCAAGATATAAAATAGTCAATCAATGTAGAATCTAAAGTATCCGCAATTTCTAAAAAGATTACTCTTATCTTTATTAGCTTTTCTTACTTAATTCTCTGTATGAAAGCTTTTTTTACTTCGTAGTTTTGATCTATCTTTTTATTAAAATTTAATAAGTTTTATGTCTTTTTTGTATAAATTTACTTCTAGTATAAAAATTTAGCCATAGTCTTAAAAGTCTACTATACCAAGATCAGACTCTGATGAAATAAATGAAATGTTTTTGTACTTTTTGAATAGTTTACACAAAACTTAATCTCCTTCTGCTATTACTAAGGTATTTCTCTTCAAAAGACTTAAATATTTTAAGAGTGCATTTTTATGCTATTCTTTTAAATTTGTGAGATATTAAAAATAGATATTAATATCTTCATTAGTATGATAACCAATATTAGCAAATTCTTCTATTTCCCATCCATCAAACGTCCTTTAAATTATTTGAACTTATTTTTTTTATTTAGAGTTTAATTCTATGCTAAATTTTTAGAAAAGAGATGAGCATTCAATTTAATGATCCACTCTACTTTTATTTGATTGAAAATATTCTGATAATAGATAAGAAAATTCTTGATTTGATACTGAACTTTTATCTTGAGTTATTGAATATCTTTTTAAAAATTTACTATTTCTTTCAAACTTGAAAATTGTTGAATGCAAAATTGCAAGGTATGACAAGTAATCTTAAATATTATTTAATCTCTCTTCGTTTTCAATTATAATAACTGACTTTATTTGACTTCTTATTTTATTTAAGCTATCATAGCTATTTGTTTTAATCTAATCAAAGTGAATATCAATTATTAGCATTTCAAAATTTATTGCACTAAGACATTCGTAATTATTAGAAAAACACTAATAATTTATTATGATAACTAATGGACATGACTATACAATGTCGTTTTAACTTTAGATTTTTTCAATTTTTTAGCTAGGAATCCATTTTGAAACTTTTATTTTCCAGTTATCTACCTTTATATGAATAAAACTAAATTTTTTATTTAGATAATTAAAGCTTACTTTATAGCTATCAGTAACTATCAAGCAAGGTTTCTCATAATTCAAACATAGTATTTTTATTAAAAAAGATATCGTTTCTAGTTTAGGAAATACCTATTTTATAAATATTTTATCCAAACTTACTAAAAAAAAATAAATATACTTCATCATCTAGGTAAAGAAGATTACCACACTTTTCTATGTACTCAACAAAAAATTGAACAAAATACTAAGAAGGTTTGACATTACTGATCTACTTAATCTTAATATTTAATTTAACTCTATTTAATTCATTTAAATATTTTACTTTTTTTTGAATTTGAGTTTAATCTACTTAGAACTTTGGAAGAGATATAATTTATTTTAAAAACTTTGGGATGTCTTTGATTTTAATCATTTTTTAAATCTGGTTTGATATTATAAGAAATAAAGATCTATTTTTTTTTAATTCAATCACTTACTTATTCATTCTTTAGTATTCTTTTCCTATCTTCATTGCTTAAGATTATTTTCTATGCAAAATTATTTGAATTTTAAATGCTAATTCCTAAATTTTACTTTATAATAAATAATAAATCAAAATTACAAAGTTTTTATAACAATGCATCGATATCCTTTTGAATTAAAGAAGTACTAGAATTTAATTTGAAAATAATTTTTTACCAATAAGCTAACTAAATCTTACTATACTATAGGATATTAGCTTTGCAAAACGAATTAATTTTTTCCTATTAGATATAACTTAGCTTTTAATTGAATAGACATAAAATGAATTTTCTTTAATATTTTTTAAATAAAAATAATTACTAAATTTTAAGCTGAATAAAAAAAAGCTGAAAAATAAATTAAAATTTTTAACTGGAATTAAGTGAAAAAAAAATTAAATAAAATTTTAAATTAAAATTATGAATTTTTTTGTAAATTATTCAAATAAATAAATGTACAGATAAAATGTTTTAAAAATAAAACTAATATGAAAACTTTTGATAAATAATAAATATTGTTTTTGAAATATTTAACAATTATCTATTGTAAATAAAAATGGCAGAGCGGATATGAAAGAAAAATAGCAGACAACAATAAATAAAAAAATAATGAAGATAATAAAATAAAAATCAAATATCTATTGATCTCTCTCTCTCTATCTGGCTGGTTTGCTAATATAAAAGGAAAAATGTGAAAAAAAAATATTAGAAGCAAAAGAAAGAAGAAAAAATCTAAAGCAATCTTGAAAAGAGAAAATATTTATATTAATAATAAAAAAGTGAAAATAAATTAGAAGATAAAGTAATAGATCTTAAGATGAAGAAAGGAACAGCCTCAGAAGAAGAATTAAAGAAGTTGTATGATCCTAATACCTTCTACGAGCATGGTGATAACCCTGCTTTCAAGCAATTTATGAATATCGCTGTTGAAAATCTTAGAGAAGGTAAATTGACTGATCACAGAACTTATGTAGTTGATACTTATAAGAAGTAAAGAATAAGCTTATATATATATATCTCCATCTCTTTTCTTTGATTAGTTAAGATGCATTTTAGATCAAAACAAAATATCTTAGCGAAAATGGCATAAATAGTGTCAAAAAATATAAAATGACTGCATCATTAATTCAATAAATATACCATTTTGAGATAAGCTTTATTAATACGTATTGTATAACTATTATTTAGATGGATGTATGCCAGAAATTGGGATGATTTCTTATAAAGAGATTGCAAGGCTATCACTTTCCCTAGAGCTTTCGCCCTTTGGATTTGTGGTACTCTTGGAATGGCTACTGGTACTTGACTTATTTAATGCTTAATCAAACAGTAAATGATTATTCTTTAATTTTAATAGCTTCAAGATGGTGCAGACAAATCCTTCCTGTTGGAAGCCATGGTATTACAAAGATTTCTTAGACCTAATTTTTCCATTAGTAAGCATTTGATCATAATTAAAATTAAATTAAAAAGCTTGAAATCAAAATGCCATACAACTTAGCAACATTTACTTAAGAAAATATATAATCAAATTAGAGAAAGGCATATTAGAGCAATTATTAATTCTTTCCTTCATTACTTATAATTAATTTTTATTTATTTTAATAAAGATTCGGTCCTCTTGGTACTCTTGGTGCTGTTGGTGTCTATGGTTTAAGTAAGAATTTAAAAGTTTTTAAAATGAAAAATAAAAAGGATTAGCGATCAAATTTTTAAGGGTAGTAGATATCAGATTGAAAATAATCAAATTTGAGTTTATATAAGTGCATTTTAAAATAGATAAAGCAAAACAGAATTGAATTATAAAAATTATATGTGTTTTTAGCGATATCAAATTCAAAAAGTGAAAGATTTTTAAATGCCTTTCAATAAAAAAATAAACTAAATAATTCAATTAGAAAAGATACCTAAAATATTGATTGATTGTTAGATAGATAGGAATAAAAAATAAATTTATAAATGATTTTAGAAAATAATAAAAAAATTTATAGCTAGCTGATTTATTAGTTCATTCAATTGCAATATAAAATCGTAGATATCTAATTTTATTATTTTAAAATTAAGCTGCTTACCTCTACTATAAAACTACTCTTTTCACAGCTAAGAAGTTCTATTCTCACTGCATCTTACAAGAAAGACAATGGATTTATGAACAAGAAAGACAAAATCCTGGTTATGGTGAATACTTCTTCAAGGATGTTCCCTTGTCTGCTGAAGAACACTTTAACGATTTAGCTAGAGGTGAAATGGCTAAAAAGAAATTTGAAAAGCCTACCCACGAATTCTGAAATCAATTAAAAATCATTGAATTTAAACAGATATTTGTATGAATTAAGTGTATGTAAAAAGTTTCATACTTTTCATCAAATATGTTAATAATCTTTAACTGCTTATCAATTAATTTATTTATTTATTATATTATTTTCTTATTACTTGGGATAAAAAATATTTTTTATTATTAAAAATATAAATAAACATAATTTTGTCTACAATCATATAACCATTAAAATAAAATCTCTAAATATAAAAAATTGTCAATTAAAATCAAATTTAAAGATATTTACATTAAATAAAAATAAAAACACAATTAAGCAACTCACTCATTTTATCAATTAATAAACTAAATTAGAAAATTTTTTCTAAAAATATTTAATATAAAATAAAATTGATTTTTAAATTTACATTTTCAGCTCAAAAACATTAAAGAAAAAGTATTAAGCTTCAATAAATATTTAAGACATCTTTATAAAATTAATTGTCAAAAACAAAATAAATTTTATTGCTATAAATCCTAACTTAATTGTTTTAATATTTTAAGTAAATAAACTATATTTTTAGAAAAATCAAGAGTCTAGATTAGAGGTTCAGATTAAAAAAGAGCTAATAATAGCTAAATATTAAATATTTTTCTACTAATTTAGAAGTAAAAAGCAGAAGAAATCAGCCACCAAAAAAAATAATTGATTTCACAAAAAGATTTAAACGATAAATTATTTCTTTTTCTAAAATATAAAAATATGTTTTTTTTTTTTAACTGATAAAAGGCTAAATATAAATTTAAATATTTTTATTAAATACTTGAGGGCATATTAAAAAATGCTTAAATACCTAAAGCAATTTAGAATTAAATTATAATTTTGTTGAATTTTAAACTTGAATGGTTTTAGTGATAAATTTTAATTGGATGTAAAATTAAAAAAAGTATAGGACATTTAAAATTCCCAAGTTACTCATTTTTAGATGAAATTTAACTTTTATGGTTTACATAGTGTTAGTAGTACTTTCTAGATCTATTAATTATTTGTTAATGATGTCATTTACTAGATTTTATACAATTAGTTTTCATAGCCAACATTAAAAATTGAATGATAAATCAAAAAATCTTAAACTAAAAATTGTATATCTAAGTTCCATATTAATTTGGACGTAATTTTAAGTTATTAGATAGATTCTAAAAATAAGGAAATTATAATTTTGAGAATAAAAATAAATAAATTAACAATTCAATTTATTGTAAAAGTAGAAATACTTTCTCAGATACAAACATAGTAATATAAAATACAAGTAGCAAATAGACATGGATTATTTGGATATCCCTTTTAGACACTTAGACCTAGTATCTAACTAGATAGATTAGCTCAAATTTCTTGCATATGGAGTTGTTTTCTGGTTCACTCTTTTTTATATAGTCAACGAAACAATCAAGTTTAAGAATTTAGATAAGCGTAAAAGTGATGATACCAAGAATAGAATTATATCTATTATCCATGGATTAGGATGTTTTATCTACTCTCTAAGATGGATAATGAGAGATGATCCTTAGTTTGGTACTTTAAATACAAATTACTAAATGGGTACAATTTTAGGATCTACAGCTTATTTCTTATATGACAGCATAGCTTGTTTCTATTATGGCTTACTCGACTTCGGTTGTTTTGCACATCACACTATGGTCTTGTTAGGATATGGCAGTTGCGTATTTTAGCACTATGGTGCTACCGAAGCTTTGTGTAAATACTTTAAATATTTTTAACAATTACAAAAAGTTTAAAACAATAAAATTGAGAAATCTCCAAAATTAAATAACACTTAAAAGACAATTTTTGAATATATGCATTTATTGATTAGACAATTTATTGATGCTCGATTAATTAAATTATATTATTAGTTAACTTATTTACCACAATAAAGATAGATATAGATATTATTAATTAAATTTTTGATTGTGGAAATAGTTGAATGTGTTATACAATTTTAAAGTTGAGATTTGATTAATTTTATATTTTTGATAAATAAATTCGATTTCTGGTATTAAATTTGTCTCTTTAAAAATAGTGGGATTGTTTTTCGCAGAAGTCTCTAACTTCCCAATGCACGCTAGAGTGATATTAAGAAGCTTTAACCTAAGATATACAAAGATATATGAAGTACTTGAACTTGTTTATATGGTTTCTTACATTATTGCTCGTTCAATAATGATTCCTTTTGCATTGTGGATTCACTGCATTTAAGCTGAAAAGTGCCCCTTTATTGTTAAATTTATATGTACAGGTTTAACTGTCCAATCCTTGTATTACATTAAAGAGTAAACTAAATTCAATTTTCAAATTATATTATTAACCTAACTTTTTATTACTTATTAAAAGAATGTATGGAATACTTTTAAGAAAGTATAAGCAACTCAAGGAAAGAAAATAAAAGAAAATATCTTATTTCTGGTTTTCAGAAAATGCTAAAGTTAAGGATTTATCTTATGCAAACAAAGAAGCTAAACAAAATATTTTCTGATAAGTATATTAAATATATAAATGAGTATTTGCTTATTTGATATAAATATTATGCTCTTAATAGTTTTAATCAAGGTTTTTATAAAATTCTAATTTTATTCAAACAAAAAATAAAGACATTTTTTTAATTTACTTTATTTATATATAAAGTTTGATAAAAAACTAAAATTTTATTAAGTTAAGATAATTTTATAATTATTGTTTTGACAAGCTTTTAATAATTATGACTGTTAAATTTAATATTAATTATAACAATATTTTAAATTATTTTAAAAATTATCCCTTAACCAAAAGGAATGAAAAATAAAGCAAAAATATAATTCTATTTTTAAACAATTAATTTATTATTTGAGTTAATTTTATTATTAATAAAAACAACATTTAAATTTTATACAAAAACTAAATAAATAAATTTTTTAATTTAATAAATGTTGAATTAATTAAAGAAAAATACGAAGCAAATACTTAATTTTATTTTTAAATATTTAAATTAAAATAATTTTGTTTATATAATATTACAAGGTATTCAAATATATATTTATTAAAATTAAATTTTTAAAACAACAAATAGATGGCTTTAAATAATTAATATTTTTTGGTTTGTTTAAACTATTGCTATTTATTATAATAATATTTAAGGTTTTATAGAAAATCTCATTAAAACATTTCTTAAATTTACTTTGAAAGATTGTTAATTAACTAATGGAAAATATGAAGTAAATATAAATTAATTTAAACTGTAAGTTTAAAAGATTTTATTTTATTTTACCAAATATTAAAAAATTAATTAATTATTTATAATAAATTTAAATTATATATTATTTTTATTAAATATCTTGTTAAATATTTATTTGTGTAATTATTATTATTATTGATGCTATATAAATTTTTAATAAACTATTATTTAATAAGTTAGTTTGTTAGATAGTTGGTTAGTTTATTTATTTGTTGGTTATTTTAGTTATTTAAATTTAAGTAGATAAAGTTTATTTCATAAATAAATTTATTTTTATTACTATTGTTAGAAATTCTATTACTAATTCGGTTAATTAGGATTTTATGTATGACAATAGCATAATTAATTTAAATTTAACTAATTCTCTGAACACTATATACAAATAATATGCCTTTTGCAATTATTTACTTTAAATTCTTTAATTTAGTTTAGACAAAGCACACATCTAATGCATTCTGTATTGTTTTAATTTATGTACAAATCTTCTTCTTTTGCATATGAATTCATCAGTAAAACGTTTTCATCAATTAAAGTATTCTTTCTCGCTTCGTATCTATCTTGTTATTACTATGAATTTTACAAATTATTATTGTAATAATTTTGATTTAGTTATTGGTTTTATCCTGAATCATTTGGGGTTTTAGTGTGAATTTTTAATTCTTACAAAATTTATTTATTTTAAAATTATGATAATTATAAGGTACCATCTGAATTATTTTGATTTTAAATATTCTAATTAATTTTAGATGTGGTATTGTTTTATGTTGTAGATTAATCATATCCTTCTTCTCCTTCTTCCAAACTATTTGATAACTAAATAATTTTAGAAGAATTTATTTTATTTTACTCTATATTATTAGAGTTTCTAGGTGTTGTTTAAATAAATTAAACATTTTTATTATTTACTGCTTTGTTTGAAAAATCTAAATATTATTCTTCGCATAACTCACAAAGACAATAAGGCCTAGTTGTTTCTTCTTAGTTAGGCTCTAAGCAAATCTTACATTAATTGTTCAACGTATTTTGGCCTATTTTTTGATTATAGCATTATTAGCATATCCTCATCTCATTTATTAGCATAAAAATGTTTTATTTGCAAAAGAAACAAGTATCATTTACTGAATAATCAAAGCTAAATTTTGAATTTTTCTAAGGAGTTTAATTCTTTTGTTTTGGCTATTCTTTTACCATTAGTCTTCCTTACTTTTGCTTATTTGAATTAAGGTAAATTTTATTTGCATAATCTATTGGATAGCAAATGTCATAGTGGCCTGGTCTGAAAAATAGATGTAAAGTAGGAAACTCAACAAAATTTTCGTCTTTTATTAAAAACTCAGGAATAAATTAAATTGTGTTTACAAATTTTGTTTAGACGTTTTCAATTTAGATAGGGATTTATAGGTACTCACTTATCAATTTCATAATGCAGTTTTATCCCTCCATTGAGTAATCTTTGATGGTTTACATTTCATTTCCTAAATAGAAGTGCTGCATTTATAGTTAGAATTTCTCATATCCTAGAAGAGCTATCTTTCTCATCAAAAGTATAGTAGAAAAATCAAAAATAGGATAGGTATTAATAAAATTCTACAAATGCAATATCTTTTAATCCATATTTTATAGTTTAGGGTTGTTTATAATGTCTAATTGTATAGAATAGATGCCGCACTGAAAAAATTTACTCACATGGTATAAAAATTTTTCTAATTCTAAAGGGATAGTGGAGGTCATAATAAATTTATCCAAGTCAGCTGAAATTTTTATTAATTAATCAAGTCTTTTTTCTACTTCTTTAGGATTGCTTTAGTTAATTACTATCAAACGCTCAATATATAAGAAAAAAACTGATCTATAAAAGCAATTACCATCTCCACGCACCTCTCGATATAGTGAATAATGCTTTTTAAATTCTGTTAGAGTTTAAATGATTTCAGTATTTACATACTCTTTTATTTTTTATGATAGATTTAATGGTTAGCTTACTTACTATATTTCATCGGTGCTACACTTATAAAACAACTCTTCAAATCTCTTTGTTGATTTTATGCTCATTTTTTTAATTACCTAAAGCGCATTTTTGAATTTTTTCCCTTCTTTCTCTTGCTAATTACCCATTTTTCAAGGTATTTTTGTGTATTTTGATAAATTTTTGTATTTTGTTATTTAAAGTATATCAAATTGATTAGACACACTAATCCTAAACAGATTAATATTTATTTAATTAATTTTTGATTAGTATTGGTTATCATTAAAATATAAAATTTGATTATTGATAATGAATACTCCGCATTCTTTAATAATTTAATTAATCTAATTAATAATAAAAATATCATAACATAGTCAGGATTGTTATTATAAGAGGCTGATCAGATGGCTAATTGTAAATCAGAGGTAACAATAGTATTTAAATGATAAACATTTTTGTTTGAATTTTCTTTTTATTATATGAGTAAACTATGTTTAAAAAAATAAATTTTAAAATTATACATATTATCATTTTGTAAAATAATGAAATACTGAAGCTAATACTTATGCATATATATGCTTTGATAAACTATTATAGATAGGAATAATCATTTATTTATGAAAATCAATTGTAGTCCTTACTGATAGTTATTCAAATTTTAAAAAGTAAAAATATTTATGAAAAAAACACTTGAAAAAAGATTTTAAGTTAAACATCCTGATATTACACTGATCTTTACCTAATAACAATTTACTTATTTATTCTTATTTTGATTGCTTTTTACAAATATTTAAATTAGATTTTCTTTATTTAAAAAATGTAATTTTGTGAATATTAAAAATTATAAAATATTATTTGCCAAAAACTCAAAAAAATTAAATTTAACTTAATAGTCAAAAAAGTCTTATTTAAAATAAGTAAGATAAAATGTTTAAAATATAAGACTTTATTTTTATATTCCAAAAAAAATTAATTACATAAATAAATAATAATTTAATATTATCATTTACTAAAAAAGAAATTAGCTATTATGTTAAATAATATTTTATAAAATTCCATCAAAGCTATTATGACCTTTTACCTTAATAAACTTATTGAATTATAAATTTTATAATTGATAAAATATAAAAAATAACTAATAAATTTTTAAATTATAAAATTAAAATATTAATAATTTATTCTTTTTTTGTTCAAATTAATATATTTCTCAAAAATAATTTAAATTCATATAAATTTTCAATTTAAAGTAGTCAGTCACCTTTTAATAAATCCCACAAGAGATTAATTTTTTAAGTTTTAATCTAAGAATTAAAAACAATTTTATTTTCTAAATTTTTATTTAATCTTTTTAATCATATATGTAATATAATATTTTACAGATAAATTAAAAATGTAATGAGCTTTAAGTTTTTACTTTTATTTTTATTATTTAAATTTTAAATTTCTTAAATTTAGTGAAAGAATTATTTTTAAATTTAACTAATTCAATTTTATGAATAATTTATTTCTTTATTGAAATATTTTCAGATTTAAATATTTATTTTTCAAAAGTAAATACAACTTTTGGAATTGAGTAAAAAAAAATTATTTTGAAAAGATAAACAATTTACCATTAATTAATTTTATATAAAAATTAATATTGCAAGGCTACTTCTAGATAATTCCATTTTAAGTTAAGATATTCATTTTGAAAACTAATTAAATTTAATACTTAAAGATACAAATGTTAATCTTAGCAGAAAGCAAGCAAATATTTATAAAAATATTTATTTGAAATTAGTTAGTTTTTGATAGTTCAAGAAAACTTAAGAATTTGTTTTTTTTGTTTTTGTTATTATTGTATCTAATTCTATCAATAAATTAATAAAAAGTAAAAATAAATAAATAACAAATCTAAATTTACTTTAAAAAAGTTCTCCTAAAGATTATCCTACAAACACACAATTTAGCATGTATAAAAAGTTATTTTCAAACAGAAATTTAGGCCTTTCTTTAGTAGCAGCTATATTTCTCTCTAATGAAAACCCTGCATAGAATTTATTGAATAATAAAAAGAAATCAGAGTAGAGTCTTCCTACTAAAACTTATATTTGGGGTAATGGTATTTATTAAGCAAGGCCAGATGCTTTATTGTAATATAAAAACTTCGAGCCCAAGCTTATAAAAACATTCCAAGGAAAGGAGAACAAAAATATGAAGGAAAGTAATAAATTTACAATTAAATTAATTTTTTTATTCAATTCTTTATATTTTAAAGTTAATGGATTTTATTTACATCATAGATTTTTAATGCTGCTGATTAATTTTTTGAAGTAAACAACAAAAGCTTTAAATGAATCAGCAGAGTTTTTTTATTTATTGAAATTTAAAAATGATCTAACTGATTAAGCCTTAATTTAAAATAAATATTTCATTTTTAAATGTATTAGTAATTTTTGGAGAACATAATGAAGCTGGCATTGATATTAATGGTTATATTTATGCTTGGAATAAACCTACTCTGGAAGCAAACTATTAAAATTAAGAAACAGACAATTACAGAAATGATATAATTCAGTTAGATAAGAAAAACAATAATTATATTTAGGTTTAGTTTACTTCAGGATTTGTTTGGGCTCTTAATGATAAAGGAGAAGTTTATTAATGGACTATTTAAAAATAAGTAGATGATAGAAATAAAGTAGTTGGAACATAAATTGATCCTAATTCTATGCGTCATATCAAGAGTCTTCCACCAAATATCAAATAAATTTCTACAGGAGTTGATCACTTTTTGGCTCTCACTCAATAGGGAGAAGTTTATTCTATGGGAGACGATACATATGGATAATGTGGTTTAGGTTCTATGAGTCGTTCCACTGCTCCTCCTTTCTATGATCGTAGAGTTAAAAACCCAAGAAAAATAGAGTCTTTGAATGCACGTATTAAAAAAATATGCTGTGGTTCCAATCACTCACTTGCTATAACTGAAGAAGGTTAATTATATGGATGGGGTTCAAACTCTAATATGTAGTTAAGTTAAGAAGAATAATTTTCTAGAGCTGAAGAGCCTATTATAAGTATTTTTACACCTTTAAAGATTTAAAAAATGCTTGATTTCAGTTTAGTTACTGATGTAGCAGCTGGTGAAGAGCACACTGTCATAGTTACTGAAAACAAACATAGTGGAGAGACTGAAGTTTTTGCTTGTGGTCACAATAATAAGGGTGAATTAGGTGCTGGATTCCTCCGTCATCTTTCTGATGTAGTTAAAATAGAAGGACTCTCAAACTTCTAAGTCAAAAACCCAAGTGGACAAAAAGAAAATGTAAGAATTAATAAAATTAGTTGTGGCAATCACCACTGCATCGCCCTCTTAAGTGCAGGAGTTGTTACAGAATGGGGTGAGAATGATTATGGATAATTAGGTAACAAGAAACGTTCATTTAGCGAGCATCCAATTATGATTTCAACATTTAAAAAATAAAATGTATTGAATGTCAGTGCAGGTCATACATCTTCATCAGTCATCTGTGAAGATTTAGAATAAACCAGACAAAAAAAGTGAAAAACTGAAAAAACAGCATTAATAATTTTGCCTTGAAAAAAAATATTTTACTTAATTACATACATGAATTCTATTTTGACTTTTTATTTATAAATTTGTTAAGAACCACTTTATTTGTTTGTTTGTTTGTTTATTTTAAAATATATGTATTAGCTATAATTATTAATTCTAACACATTAAATAATTTTCAAATTTAATAATTAACAGAAAAAGCTTAGTCTTTTAAATCTAATTTATTTGGAGTATTCATTAGCTTTACAAAATATAAATAAATAAATATTTCTTAATTTTAAATAAAGCTAAAAACAATCAAGTAATTTTTTTTATCATTGTTTTCAAATAAATGTACGTCTAATGTGGATGGATTATTTTAAATTCCGAAATAATTTTATATTCCAAATTTATGTTAGTAACCTTAAAAACTATAGTTATTAGTAAAATAATTACTATTATCAAATAAAAAAATAGGTTCTTTAAAAAATTGATTGTGAGCTAGTAAATTATTATTAATTTCAAAATTTTGTCTTAGAAAAAATTAAGCATACTATTCCTTCATTAATTAAGCAAATAATAATTCTATTCGCAGTTAAAAATTTTGAAAATTTGTATTTTATTATGAAATTATTTTAATTTTTATGAAATTGACTTTGATATTATTGAAATAAATCTTGAGCACATTAACGCAAAATTGATAGAAGAAAAGTGAAAAAAAAAAAAATTAAATTAACTTAACTTAATAAAAATATTGTTGAAATAGAAAACTGTAAAAATTAGTGATCAGCTGCTAATTTGAGTCAAGTAGATTACCAATTAATATTTCTGTAATAATTAGAGATAAGTTTTTTAATTCTAAAATTAGTTTCTCTTAACTTTGATTTTTTTTTAACAAATTTAAAACCAGCCTGATTCATTTATGTAATAAAAAAAAGAATTTATTGGCATTGCCATTTATTTGATTGTAAAGTTATGTCTTTAATAATGCTTAAAAAGCACAAACTTGAAAGGAATTAAAATTTATCTTTAAGTGGCTTTTAATGTCCTTCCTTAATTTGATCATGATAAATATTTATGCATTAATTTAGATCATTTTCATTTTAAATTGTAGGCAGCACCTTGCTAAACCTAACTAAACACAAAATTCATTATATGAGATGTAAATAGTAAGAGGATGAATGAAGAAATTTTTGAATTATTAAAATCATAGGATATTTACTTTGATAAAAATACGAATCAGGTTAAATAATAATTAATTTATGATAAAGTATATCTATTTTAATTTTTAAATTAATCAAATATAAAAACTTAAATTTGTTCAAATATATACCTAGATCAAAGTTATTTACAAAATAGGAAACATTTTGAAATGGCAATAAATCAAATTGTAAAAAATATTGAATTTATTTTATCAAAATCAAAAAAGACTTATTAAAATATTCGAATAGTTGCAAATACATTCATAATCACATATTTAAATTATAAATTAATTTATTTTAGATGAGTATCAATTGTTTATTCATATAAATAGCCATTAAAAATAATACTTTTACAATTTGTTGCTATTTTTTCTATTAAAAAGCAATTTTTTATCGAACAAATAATTTTAAATTCCTATGCAAATGATTGAGTTTTTATGTTCATATGCGATTTATCAATAATTAATTTGCTTAACAAGTAATAAATTGAACCATACACGATATCGTAGGCAATAGATTTTAAACTATGAATTCAAACAAAATTTTAATTTCTTTAAAGTAAAAATAGAGAGCAGTTTTTGTTAAAAGGCCCTTTTAAAAATAAGAAAAAGCTTTTAAAATTGATTATTAAGTCAAAAATCTATATTTTTTTTAAAGGATGTTAAATTTATATTTAGTTTTCTTAGTTTAAAAGTGTCGAACAAGTATTTACCATTTTATTTTAACATTAAAAAACTTCACAATACTTCAAAAAAGTACATTAAATAGGTCAACTGAAAAGCAAGAATGTCTTTTAAAATAAATAAAATCTTGATGCTTTCATATTTTTTTAAATCAAAATATAAATTTATCCTATAATACTTTATATTTCAAAGTTCGAGTCTAAAAAAAATACTTTGTGATTGTCTAACTGTCTCCCTATCTGTCTATCTAACATCTAAATTTAATTTCAATTAGTTTTTAATCTAAAAAAATATAAATAGTGCATTCTTTTCTCATTTCATAAAGTTTTTTTTTTGAAAGTAGTAAAAAAGATAAGCAACAAAATTTAACGGAATTAGATGTAAACTCTTTATCTTTAGAAAGAGTATTTTTTTTCAGACTGTCTGTTTTAGAGGGCCTTAAATTAGTAACTTATATACTATTACAATAATATAAATTATATACGTACGGTAAGCATAGATACACTGTATGATTATAGTTAATTTGAAAATACTGATCATTTAAATGATATATTAAAAATGGCAATTTTAATGCTTTAACAAATAGATTGATATATTTTAATGAAAAAAATTGCAAAAATACATCGTAAAATATTCAGTTTGTAATACTTATTTTGCAGATTCCTACATAACATTACATAAAACTAAAATTAAATAGGCTTTTATATTTTCTTAAACATTTCTTTGAAAAGATTGCTCTAAAATATTATAATAAAATATTATTTTATTGGTTTTTTGTTAAATTAGATAAAGTAAAAGCAATAAAATTTATCTTTTTATAGTTAGAATACCAAGTTAGTATGAAACTAGTCATTTTTTTACAAATGATATTTGAAGTATTTTTGATATGAAGTGATCGTATGGAAGATAAATAGTTAGATAGGTATATCTAACAACTTAAATACTTATTTTTTTAATAAAATTTACTATAAATACTTTTTTTGAATAAATATGGACAGAGGAGCGTAATTAAGATATTTTAAGTTAAATAATTAATGGTGTTATCTTCGAGTGTAATTTTATAAAATTGTATATTTTTTATAGAGGTAAATAAATAAATAAAATAAATTTTTTATAAATAACTTTAAAGGTATTTGATAATTAATTATATGTGTGTTTGTTTGTTTTTAATAAATCAAAATTTTTGAAAACTTCGCAAGACGCATGACGAGCCCATTAAGTCTGTCTTTACGATGAAAAATGATTTACAATAGTATTTTTGGTTGTTTAGACATGCGTCTGAAAAGACATTAATTCCTTTTTAAACTAGCAGTACTTGGTTTGAGATTTCTGAAGTTTAAAAGGAATTTATTGAAAATAAATTTTTGTTATTAGAAGCTTGTTGTTTTCTTTTTAATTTGTCAATAATTAGAGAGGAAGAAGATTAAAATTATAGTAACTCATATTTAATTTCAAAGAAATACTGCTTCTTTATCAAAGAATTTGATTGATTTGATTAAGACTAATATTTTTGTCTAGTATTAGTCTAAGGTAAATTGTGAAGACTAATCGGCTTGGTTATAATTACATTTTTTAATTTAAGTTAATTAATTTTAATAGAAGAATGGTGGTAGTGAAGGAGAAGAAAAGTCAATTAGGCCCATTGATTGAATTAAAGGAAGATTAATAGCTTTAGTCAGGATAAAAATTGTTAATAAAAGTTTCTGATAAGTTCGAATATCCTTAGTCATATAAAATATCTGTATTAATGCCTTCTAAACAATTTTAAAAGTGAAAATGTATTGATTATTATTATTGCTGTTGCTATTGCTGCTAATGTTAAGAAATATTTTTCAAGCTGCTTGATTATTCACGCAAACATTTAATTCTTTATTACTCGCTTTCACTTATTTCTATATAAAACAGCATCAAGTAATTTTATGACCAGCTTTCATTTCCAAATGAAATTTAAATTAAGTCAACTACAATTTCACATGGAATGTAGATTAAGTCAAGAGTAATTATTTCTGCTGATATGCGACGACCTTTTATAGAAGATAGGTCACACATTTTATTAGCAGACTACTGAGAAAGGATAATTCTTGATTCTAAATCAAATTAAAGAAGTTTTAAGTTTGAGTCTGCAGTCAAGAAATTTATGAAGCCCTTTCTTAAAATAACTTACTGTAACACCTCCTCTCCGATATTAAGTAGGTCAATCAAGCTTTTGTTAAGGCCCTTTCTATCGACACTGTAGCCGTACTCCGTTCTTTTTAGACCATTATAGAAGAAGAGTTAATTGCTTGCTTTTACAGTATCGAATGAACTTAGGCTGGTTTTATAGTTATGTAATTAGGGAAAATAATTTATGTCTATTTAAGCTTACTTGCCGTTTATTTCGATGAGATACTGATGAGCAATTTTCATACTCACATCGAACAATTAATTTCTGACTGTAGCATCACTTTCATTTACGGACTAATTTTAAGAAATAATTTCTTAATATTTAATCAACAGTGATTATAGTGCAACCATCTAAGAACTATTGCTAAATTACAAGGATGTTGTCTAACAGTATTCTTTAAGATAGTTAATTACATCTTGGAATTGGCTTAGGTAAAATCCTTAAACCATCGAGTCATACATAACCTCTAAGGTATCAGATCTCTTGAAATATTCAACAGCTGAAATTATACCGCCATAATTTTATAAGTTCTGCTAAAAGAAATAGGAAGCTGTATTTGAAATTTTTTGGGTTTAAATCAAATCTGTCTTCTTTGAAGAGTTGTTGTTATTATATATTAGCTACCCGTCTAATTAGTTTTCATATACAATCTAATTTAGCGAGTTAGGCTTTTAAAATAATGTATTAATATCAATGACTACATTTCCTTAAAGCACGAAAATTTCTGCTTCATCTTTTTAATAATTTTTTTGAGAAGCTTCTTTACAAACTTTTTTAGATTTTTTTGCTTTGTTTAGCTTCTTACTTAAATTGGTAAAACTACCTTTTGAAGATGGTTTCTTTTAAATAAGCTGGTATTCAAAAGGTTTGAATGTCATTTTAATACTGCTATTCATGCAAATCGAGTTTAAAATATGGAGAATCGATTATGTCTAAACTTTTAAATGTAATTAAATAAAAGGCACTTTATTTCAAGATAATATTCCTGGTTTACTTTATTTTTAATCAATTTTTTGTAATCTTTTCCTTAAAATTAAATTTCTGAAATAAAAAACATTCGTATAAACAATTCTATTTAAATATAAATTTAAATGGCAGATTAATTGTTGAGAAATTTTCTAATTTAATTTGCGATTGTAAGTATAACTAATTCACCTCTTTGTCATAAGTTATTTTATTTAATGCTAGCTTGATAAAATATAAAAATTTTTTTATTAGCATTTCATGTTAACAAGCTGCTCGTTTTCTTTAAACCATTATTATGAAATGAATGACAAAAAATGACAAATATCGAGAGTAATTAGAGTTATTTTATAAAAATATTAATTTAGATAATTTCTATGTAACAAATACTATTCACACGTTCTCTTGAACTAATTTAATGTTAAATTAATATTCTGATGCTAGGATTTGCTAATATATTTATTTGGATTAATTTAATGAGTTTATGAGGGCTTATGACTCCTATAAGTATGGTTACATTATGCTTCAAATAATAGATACTAAATGGCTATTCATCAATTACAAAATGAAACTATTTATGGACAAATTTCTGATGCAAAAATTAATTGAAACGAAAAATTTTAATTACAAATATGTTAAATCTCTTGAAATCATATTTTTTTTGTCTTTAAATATTTTCAAATGAATTAGAATTGCTTGTCATATTTCTTACTTTTTTGGAACAATTCTAGATATACTCTTTGAAAATTAAAGATGGAATGATATTATTAATTAATTTGTTAAGTTATTATATGTTTTAGAGCAGAATAATTGTGTATCATTTGCCATTTTACTTTCGTTCCATAATATTTAGCTTATTATCCCTTTCAAATATATCATTCTTAAAAAAAAAATTCAATAAAGAAATTAAAGTTACTCGATACAGTGAAGTTTTACACATTGCTTTTCAATTAGTTATATTTCAAATCAGAAAATTTGAGCAGCTTTAATCAGAAGTAAGTGCGCAAGCAATTAAAAAGAGCAAATTTATCCACAAATTTTTAATTTAAGTCCTTTCTATATAATAATTGAATATACTTCTATTTTTACAGATGATTCTTTATTAATTTTCAATTATGTTTCGATGAAACTATATCGAAGTGAAAAATTATAAATTATTAATTTTAATTTCTCATAGATCAATTTCCAGTAAATTAATCTAGCATTATTCTATTTATTTTAATTATTTTTTTAATTTGTATCTCTCTATGACTTTTCCTATCGTCATTAACAATAAATAACATCATCTTAATTATATTTACAATATTTAAAAATTCTTCTCTACATAACACATCGAATAATTGTGCTATTTAATCAATAATTCTTACACTTCATTATTAACCGCTAATGAATTTTGAAATTAATTAAGCTCGTCTTATTTTTTTGTCTCTTGTTATAGAAATTTTGTAAGCTTAAAATTTTTTAAAAATATAATATTATTCTCAATCTAAAGGATATTAAACTGTAGATTTTATTTTAGACACATTAGTTCTCATTAGTCAACATATTCTTTTTTATTGATATTTTTTATATCCACAATCATGAAACTACTAATATCTATGTGCGAGTTTGATTTTAATTATGAAAATATAACTTTCAAATATAAATTAGTAATAAGTTAAAAAAATAAGAAAAGAACATTAATACAAATGCGCATCAAACAGACTAATATTTATTTTAATAATTAATTTAACCAGTTTTTGTTAATGACTCAAAATTGTTATTATTTTTTATAAATATTAGTAATAATAAGCTTAGCGTTCTTTGTTCATTTTGCTTTTATAGATTCGACGTACTTATGATCAAATATTATTTAGCTAAAAGCTTATGTTTGCAGTTAGCATATTTTTATTTTTTAGATTATATGTTTTTGACCAATAAAAATTTTAGTGATGATAAATTTCTGATTAATTCAAGTTTGTTTTGCAATTTTTGTTTCATCAAATGTATTTAACATCGCTTACATGCATGCAATTAAAAATTATAAGTACAAGCTTACTCTCATTATTTGTTTTATTTACACAATATAAAAAGCTTAAAATATAAATATAAAATTTATTCTTGCGTTTAACTACACCTAATAATTATTTAAGCTGTAAGATATTAAAATTTTTTTTTAAACACACGTTTTATTTGTAAAAAATGTAAAACGTCTTAAATGTAAATTTAGGATTGTAATTATTTTTGTGTAATCATAGAATTTGCTTCAGCTTAATAATTAAATTAACCATCCAATAAATTAATAATGTATGGTTTTTAATTTGAATTTCTAAATCTAAGGATTTACAATTTTTAATTAATATACTTTGAAACTGGAATTCTTATTATTAATTTTTAAAGGTTATGTAATCGAAAAATTTAATTGAACTAAATTTACATGTAAGAAATATAAAATATGTAATTTAACACTTTACGACTCAAGTGACTTAATAAACATTTATAAGGGAATTTATTTTAATTACATTTTTTTGGTAACAAAAAAACTAATATTGAAAGTTTAATAGTAAAGCCATTAACTTCAGCTTATTATTTAGTCATAAAATCAAAATATTGATTGACTTTTACTAAAAATATATCTCAAATTGTTAAAATATATATTTACGAAAACCAAAAAATAATTAAGTAAATTAGAACTCATGAATAATTTTTTGAAAAATTATTTTCATAAATTCAATTTGAAATTAAATAAAACAATTTATAAATTTGTAATAAAAGTGCAATTAAAAATATTATTAACAAATAAATCATTAAAAAAAAATTAGGTGGAGACAATTTCGAGCTTTAGATTTTAATCAAATTATATTTTTTTAATAAAAAAATAAATTTTTACTTTTATTTCAAAAGTTTAATATTAAGCACCTCGTATAGGCTTTTTTCTCTCTAAAATTTAGTCTATTCTAATATTTCAGAAAAATAAGTAAAAATAAATAATTTGTTGATATTATTATTAATATTTTACTTCTGTTGAGAAATAGTAAAGGTTAATAAATTCTAAACAAAAAAAGTAAATTTTGAACTCTTTCTATTTATTTAAAAAAAGTTAGGTTTTTTTATTTTCATTTTAATTAATAAGCCTATTAAAGTTTATTTTAATAGTAGTAGTTAATATTTATTTTGGTGTATATGCGATTTTTTTATCTTTTTTTCAATTATAGTTATTAATTTCTTATTATTTGTTAGAAAGAAAATGATTTAAAGATTTTTATTATTTGTTTTGCATTTTTTCTTAAATATTACTTCATTTTTTAAAACGAAACCTATTTTAGAATATTTTTAAACTGACTTAGCTATGTTAATAAATGTCATTTATTTTCACAATTATTACTTAAACATATTATTACAATTTTATTAACATAATCGACTTATTAAGCTAAGCTTAGAAGAGTTTTTATTTTTCCTTTTTTTATAATTTTTACCTATTTTCAATAAATAAAACATTCAAATCTTATTTTATTTATATTTAGATATATTAACCAAAAGTTAAGATTTAAATTAAATGAAAATAAATTATTTTCAAGTATTCATTTGCATTTTAAACATAAATAATTTAGATTCCCTTTAGTAATAACTATTTTATTATTTACTAAAACACTTATTACCTTTACTGCTATTTTTATAATTGAAGAATAAGTTTTTATTAGACATATTTTGCATAAATTTAAAAGATTTATAAATAATTATAAAATAATATTATTTCATTAAATATCTTAAAAATGTGTTCTAAAAAAATAAGTAATTTTTAAAATATATATTCAATAAAAATTTACTACTTTAGATGATAAAACTATTTTGAAATTACAAAAGTTTTCTATCTGTGAATTCTGAAAAGCTCCTAAATTCTATTAATTTTTCGAAGGATTTAATAATTAGCATTAAATTTTGTATCAAAAATAAATCAGTATTTATTTTAAGATTTTTTAATAATTTTTGGTTTATTTATTAGAATTATATTTTGATAAAGGTAATAAATATACCATCATTAGAAAGAAGTAAAAAGTTAAATTCAAATTAGGTAAGATGACCAAAAAAGTAGGAATGTATGAATTAGGATAGATCTTGGGTTAAGGATCTTTTGCTATGTAAGCGATTATTTTAATTTACAGCAACGACTTCGTTTGACAATAAAATTTCATATTATAGATTATTATTTTTAAATAGATAAAATAATAATTTTTATTTTAACTTCAAAGCGTTAGAGAAGTCACCCATTCATAAACAAAATAACAATTTGCCATGAAGATTATAGATAAAGATAAAGTGCAAAGAGATGATTCAATAGAAAGTTTAAAAAAAGAAATTTCGATTTTAATGATGGCAGATCATAAAAATATTGTGAAACTAGTAGAAGTCTTAGCATCGAGGACAAAAATTTATTTAGTATTAGAGTATATAAGAGGAGGAGAACTATGGGATTTGATAAGTATATATTTAGCATGTAATTAATAAATATGTCTGATTATTTATATTTTGAATCATTTTAACAGAGGATAGAGGACAAATTAGTGAAGACGAAATGAGAAAGTATTTTAGATAAATAATGAAAGCTATTCATTACTGCAAAAAGAAAAATATAGCACATCGTGATTTAAAGCCAGAAAATATTCTTTTAGATTAGGATGGATGCATAAAAGTTTCTGACTTTGGTTTATCCTCTTTATATTAGGACCCAAATCAAATATAAAATTTGTTGCACACAACTTGTGGAACGATTAATTATTTAGCTCCGGAAGTAATTAATATATATTTTTTATAATTTATAAAGTTACAATATAAGAAATGTTTTTAGTTTATATGCATAGATAAAATTATTTCCATGGATATCATGCAATTTTCGTTTAAAAAAATGATTAATTTTATTGAATAAAATGCTTAGGTTATACAAAATATGGGTTATGATGGACATATGGCAGATATTTGGTCATTAGGAGTTATCCTATTCTTTACTATTTCTGGGAGTAATTTTTTTTATTTTTTAATGGTGATAAATACTCTAATGTCAATAGGATTACCATTTGAGGATGAAAATGTGGCAAAGCTTCTTGAAAAGATTGTTTCTGTTGAGTATACCATGCCAAAAACATTTTCTAAAAATCTCAAAGGTATATTTAATTAATAAGTAAAATAAGAAATACTTAATTGATATTTGTTTTTACAAAAGATTTAATCAAGAACATCTTAAATTCGAACCCTAAAAAGAGATTTACATTAGAGCAGATAAGGAAACATCCTTGGTATTTAGAGTACTTGAAATTTTCTTTATATTTATTATACAGAATGTTATAAATCAAGCTAAATTTTTGAAAAATTTAAATCGTTTTTTAACATAGTTTTTTTTTCATTTTTTAAATAAATTTCATAATTTAATTAAAAATAAAAGTTAAAAAATATTTTTAAATTCTTTTAGCTTTTAAAAAAGAATTCGAAAAAAATTTGTTATCAGTTAAATAATATTATTATGAGATAAAATAGAGATTTCTTATTATCACTTATTATATTTCTTAAAATATGACTACGAAAATAGACTTTTTATTATAAGCTAAATTTTATCATATTAGAGTAGCTTTATTCCTTTTTACTAAATCTTTCTATTATTAAAACCATGCCATAATTTTTTTAATATTAAAATGAACTACATTCTTTATATTTTGTAAAAAATGAGAATAGACTTAAATTTTTATTTATTTATTTTAAAATATTTTATTTGATTAAAAATTTACAAAACTTTATTTAAAAATTTATTTTTGATAATTTAGAAAAATGTCAAAAGAAGAATTAGAAGAATTATAGTAAGAGGAGAAGGAAGAAAACAAATAGACTAGTTAATATCAAAGAGAGCTATCTATAAGCTCAGGGAGCTCGGAGCTTTAGAACTGTGAAAGTGATTTAGATGGTATTATCTAGGACTAGCATCCTACCTAATTAGTCACCAAATAGTAATGTCTTTTTTTTATTTAATTTCTTTTTATCCTCAACAATTATAAATAAATAAATAAATTTCTTTTCTATATTATTCCTTCTTCTTCTTTTGTTATGAGACTTGAAAATTTAAATATGCAATCAGTAATTATTATTTTTGAACAGTTAATATTTTTTAAAAAAAAACCTACCCCAAGATATTCAAGCATTTTTTATTTGAAATTGAAAAATTAATTTTAAGTTGTTGCTTGAATTATGAAAAAATAGAAAAAATAAGTTAGTTTAACAAGTAAGGTATTAATATTTAAATTTTATTTATTCTCTAGAATATCTCCTATCCAACTTATGTCATTGCTCACCAGCAATATCCTGAATAAAATGTTTGATGTCAAAAGTAAAAATGAGTAAAAGCACCTTCAAAATGCTTACTAATATACGCCAATAACATCTGATAAACCAATAGAAGAAATTGATCAAACAGTATTGCATATAATTTTAATAAAAATATATTTTTAAGACACATTTATATGACTTTTTAAAAAATATTATTTATTTTTTGCTTTGCTTTCTTTTTGAATTTACTATGCCTTTAAAAAATATGAATTAGCTTAAAAAAGCATTTGAAGCCCTAACACCAAAAGAAACATCTTACATCTTTCCAAAGTAGTAGTATTAGGTAAATTTAATATATTGAGAATATAATTTAAAAATATTTTTGGAAAAATTATATTAAATATATTTTTGTTTTATTACCTAAAAGTTAAAATGCTGGTTTAAATTTAAAAAGGAAGAATGCAGTTTGTCATGCAAAATTTATAAAATAAAGGAATAACTTTACTTACTAAATTTTATTAGGAAACAGGTAATAACAACAAAATTGATAAAAATTTTTAAATGGCTTAATATTTTCTTTTAGAAAATAAGCTTACTACAAAATTTAAACTGAGTGGGGAATTAATAAGTTGATTTTTTTAATAATGTATGAGCATAAGCAATTTCCTTAGCCAAAAAACAAATATAAAGGAAATTTGAATAAATTTGTTTTTTTTGATTAAAAATTACATTTATTGCAAAGTTACACTGAAATATTTGCTAAAAATAATAAAAATACAAAAAAATTTTAGAATGATGATTCAAATTAGTATTTTTTGTCTTCTTCATAATAGTTAAATATAAAAAAATAATACATCTATTTTATAAATTAATAAATAAAATTAGGGAAGTATTGATAGTTTTTAGCAGTCTTTGGAAAAAATACAACCACTCTTAAAGGGTATCATGAGTTAAAAGAAACAACATTGATTTATAATTATATTAAAAATGATTTATATAAATAAAAAGAAAAAGAATTAATCTCTATATTAATATATAGTAAAACAAATTTATCATTAATTTATTATTTTTGAGATATTAAATACATTCTTATTTATTTATTTACATAGTATTAACATTTAGAGTTAATTATCATATACAAAAATACATTAAGAATTTTTAAACATTAAACATAATGGACTTATTATCTTATGATTAATTTAGCATTATTTTACTTAATTTTAACTTAAAAAAACTACCAAATATGTCAAATTTATTTATTAGCTAGTGAAATTTTTTTAATTAGCCATTATTATTTCAAGTTCTGTAAAACTAAGCTTATGTAATGTAATTTAGAGACATAAAATTAGATTTAAAATGTAAAAAGCCATATTGAAAAAAACTAACTTCATTATACATACAATAATTTACTTGTTCTAAAAAATTAATGATTTCTTAATAAAAAAAAATCAACGCTGAAAATAGTCTATTTTTACTATCTTCCCACCTAAAATTCACTAAAGTTTCATACAGCATATTTAAGAGATTTTAAGTATGGAAAAAATATGTTTTTAAGTTATCTTTAAGGTGTACAAAAAAATTTTGAGAGAAATGGAAAATCTCTTTAAAATAGCATAGTCTAAAAGTTTTCGTGCTACTTTAAATTAAACAAAAAATAAATAAAATAATAAAATATTATGAAACAAATAGCCGTTTAGTGAATTATAATAAATATTTAGTTAAAAAAAGCTTTAAAAATAAAATGTTTGATTGATTTTTGTGAGGTTGAAATATAAATAATAAACAAATTTGTTTAAATTTAGATTTTCTTTTTTCTCACGCCAATCTCTAACATCAAAGGCTGATTAGCAAATTTGAATCAGATAGAAATTAAATCTAAATTAGGATATAAATATATCACCCACGTAATGGATCACATAATAGTATTTTTGCTACATTATATTATACAAAAATGTGTAATAAAATAATTAAAAATTATGAAATAAATGGTGATTTAGAGCAATATAATAAATATTTAGTTTATAAAGCTCTAAAAAATAATTTTTTATTAATATTGTGAGGTTTAAATAAAAATATATAACAAAATTATTAAATTGACTTAATTTTTTTTTTTTCCTCACTAATCTATAACATTAGAGGATGACTAGCAAATTTTGATCAAAAGGAAATTAAATTTAAATTATGATATAAATATATAAATGATGTAATAGAACATGTAAAGGTGTTATTGCTAGTTTAAATTAAACAAAAAGGAGTAATAAAATAATAACAAATTATGTAACAAACTGTCATTTCGTGCAACATTTAGCTTTTATAAAGTTTAAAAAATAAATTTTTTATTGATTTATGCGAGGTTTAAATATAAATATTTTAAAAAATGGTTTAAATTGATATAAATTTTTTTTTTCTCTCTGACTAATCTCTAAAATCAAAGGCTAATTAGCAAATTTAGTTCTATCTGAAGTAAACAATATAAGAAAGTCTTTTTTATTAAGAATTAAAAACACCACAAGAAACAAGTTTCTGCAAAATTTTAATTTAATATATTTAATTAGATCAACGAAATTTTTAATAATACCATTAGTCATAGGCAATGCTTAAAAAATATTTAGTACAATTTGCTTTGAAAAATAATTTTTTCATAGATTTATGTGAGGTATTAAAAAAAAAATAGTTTAATTTTCATATTACTTTGATAACTTAAAATTTTTTATTTGTAATATCTCAGATTTCTTTATTGCATAGCTTTTTTTGAGTGAGGTAAGCCTTTTTTTATTAATCACTAAGGTCAAAATTGGAACTAATATTTTAAAAATAAAATTAAAAATATGAATAAATTAAATTTATATCAGGGTTTGCTGATATCATATTTTGATATTCTCTTATTAGAATATAAAAGAAGAAAATGTGATATAATGTAAAACAGTAAGTAATGGTCATAAGCTAATGTTTACTATATCAAAATTTGAAAATATCTGTATGTTCTGATTAGTAGTTAAGATTGACCTATATTTTTGTTTTATTCGCACAAAAATTTATACTTAATAAAAGTCTCAGAATTATATTTTTTTCTTGTTGGAATTATATTTTTTTAAGTTAGCATATGCTTTAATTTAAATGCATCACACATTTGTTTATAATTAAATTAAAAAAAAATAAAACAAACTTATTTAAAAATATCTAAAAATGAAAGTACCAACTAATCCATAATATTTAGTTTTATTTATATCAACTATATTTCTCATAGGTGCATGTACTTTCCTCTACGGATTTACATCTACTGCTGCTGACTCTAATATGTTTTCCAGTAAAGCGAATCCATACGTTAATGAAATGATTTTTAAAGACTCTGAATAAAAAGCTATATATCAAAAGTAATGGTTTCCTACATAGTCAGATTAAGTTATCTTTATGATTGTTGATGGCCTTCCCTATAACTTTGTAGTTAATGAAGAAGAATAAAAAAAGAAGCTTTAGTAAAAATAAGCAGGCAATAATGATCATTCATTATACATTCCATCGCTTAACGTACCCTTCTAACAATTTATAGATAATTTCCTATAATAACCGAACAACACAGTAATTCTTAAAGGATTTGCACATCCTCCTACTTACACATCAACAAGGATTAAAGCTATAGTTTAAGGTAACATTCCTACCTACGATCAACTCAAATCAAATTTAGGTAGCAAAGAAATGAAATCTGATAACATTTTTACATAGGCTAAATTAAATAATCCCTTTATAGGTGAAAAAAGAGAGAAAATTGTATGCTATGGTACTCATAGCATACATTATATATATCCTAATATTTTTGATAGATCAGCGTTTGTAGGAGAGGTCAACTTTTATGAGAAGCTTCAAAGCGACATAGATTAATATTAGCACATAGTCAAAGAGTAGTTAGAGTACGATGACTGGTCAACAATGTTGATTCATTTCGAAGCTATTGATGCTTATAGTCACTTATAAAGATCTTAAGATGAAACATTTTATTCAGCAGTCAAAGCAGTCAACAAGCTTGTTAAAAGTATGATAGATAATATAAGAAATTCGAAAAAGAATACTGATTAAGTTATTTTAGCTGTCTCAGATCATGGTTTAAACTTCAATAGGTATGGGCGCCATGGAGGATACACTCCAGAAGAATCTAGTACTATTATGTATGGTTTTTCCAAGACTGAATTCATCACTAAAGAAAAGAAAAATATAGGGCAAGGCATGGATAGAGATTTCTTAATTGGTCCTGATGTTTTCTAAATTAACATTACCCCTACTTATTGCATGCTTTTAGGTATCCCTATTCCATTTAATAATATAGCTATGATATAACCGGATTTCTTCTTGGACAAACCTATTGTCGATGACTTCGTGATTGCAAATAACTTTTATACTAATTTTAGATAGGTATAAGATAGCTTTTAGAATACAGTTAATTTATTTGATGGAAACATAAAATAGCTTGATAAAATAAATAAATTAGGAGATAATCTTAAGGCAAATTACAAGGAATTATTTGAAGTTGATGAAGGAAAAACAGTTGTAAATTAAGCTAAGCTGAAATAATTTATTTAGCTCTGCCATGAGTATTCATAAAGAATCGCTAATGTAATTTAGACAGATTTTTAAGAAATAAAAGGTGACTATATGCTACTAGGACTAATCATTCATTTGTCGTTAGCTTTCCTTATAGTAATATCTATAGCTTCTTTAAAAATAATCACAAATAGATCTTAATAAGATAGACTAATTTTTGCTATTTTTTCTAAAAATATATTACTCAAAGTCAAAGTTCTGTTAATTTTCTTAGTGATAGTAGCTCTCTTCCTTAATCTTGTTTTGATGCGTGATAAATTTATTTATACAACTGCTATCATATCCTTAGTATTGCTTCTAACTACCATAGCTTTCAAGATTAAATATCTTATCAGTATCATTAAATGTTCAATTTAAAGAATGAGAGAACTATTCCACTTCGAATTCGTAGTCGATTGCTTGGTTTTCCTATACGCCATAGTACTTTTCCTGTTAACCCGTACATCTAATGACTTTTATAGTAATACAGTTTATCTTTATGAAGATTTCTTCTAGAGAGTATGTATAGTGCTATTTTCTTTATTATGCTACAAAAAATATACTGGAAAAGTAGATTCCTATTATTCATTTATTAGAATTATGGTCCAATTAATTTCAATACCTATCATGATTTACCTTTGTCGTTACTATAGTCAAGATCCTCCTTAAAACAAGTTTTAGTACTCGTTTTAAACTACTAACTTTTATTATTATATGTCCTTGACAGTTTTCTTGATATTCTTCACATATGTTTTTGCTAAAATATTTGCTGAAGTGCACTCTAAATCTCATATTCTTGTTAGAATAATTTTTGCTTACTTCCACTTAGCATAAATTTTTTCAGTTACATTGTTCTACTTATGTTAATGGAATATAATCCATATAGATCGCTACATAACAATTCTTCCAGCATTAGCATTCTATCATACTGTTGCAGTCGAAATCATTAAAATCATTTGCTTCTATAAAGAATGGTTGCCTAATACTTAAACAATATTTAAGGCAGTTTACTTTATGTTAAGTTTTACACTGGGTGCTTCCTGTATTTTGGAATATAATTCATTGATTCAAGTACCTTTGTATTTCATCATAATAATTACATTCTTACAAGTTTTAGTCTCCCTTAAATTCATTTCCTGGATATCTTCTGCAAGTATTCTTTTCTCTATGCCATTCTTTTTTTATTACATGAGTGGTCATTTAGAATACTTAGAAGACATTCATGCAACTGTATTTTAATTTGGTGTCCTTGATGAATCAAGTTTATTGATTCCAATTTTTAATGGAGTTGTTAATACTCTTTACTATTTTATTGTCACCCCTATTTTAATTCCCTATCTTGTAAGATGCATGAACGGTGATGATGAAAATTTAAAAAACTATGGAGTCTTCAAAGCAATTTTTGAAGCATAAGAATCTGAATATTCTAGTGAATTTGTATAATAAGATGAGGTAGACTTATTTAATCCAAAAGAGGAAGTACGTAGTGATGATTTAAATTTAGAAATAATGTAAAATAGTTAAAATATTAATAAAATTAAAGATAATAACAAGTTTATCACAAGAATAAATCTTTATTCTTTAGCCTATTTATCTCATTTGTTTGTTGGAATAATAGCATCTGACTTTAGAGACATTTTAGACCCATATGATCACCAAGAAGATTTCTACATTCCTAATTATATGTTCACAACAACTTACGCTATTTTTTCCATCATAGTTATTTTTATGAACTCTCTTTTTTACAGAGCAGTAATAAAAGAATTCAAAGATAAATAAGTAAATAAGTTATGAGCAACCTGAAAATAATACTTTATGATTAATCTAAATTAAAAAAATTATATTAATCATTAATATTTTTAATGTAATTGTAAATAAAAAATTATTTTAATGTTTGTCAATTTTAAGACTTTGAATTTTTGTTTCCAGTATGTTTAATTTGATAAATTTATTAATTCAAATAAAAAATATTTTTATTCTATTCAGAAATGAAGTTTTTAAAATTATTATGAAAAATTTAAATATTCTGTTTTGCGAAAATAATTTAAATCCTGTAAATTAAATAGAGTTTGAGTATAAAGTGTTTTTATCATTTCCAATAATAAATAATTCAACGCATATTGAGATAATATCGTACCTTGTAAAATGTAGTACTAATTCTTAAATATAGGGTGGGGGAAAATTTATGTAATCATAAAAATCCTAATCATAAATCTGTATTTTTTGAAATTTATTGTGTAAGATAAGCAAATAAAAAATTAATGGCTTAGAGTATATTCTTACTTGAAAATAATTGCAAAAAATTAATACTACTTAAGCATATTTACATTTAAATTAGCAATCTCTTAAAGTTTATTAATTTGAACCAACTAAATTAAGAATAATTATCAGATGTATTTACATTCTTTCTCTTGTTATTTTTCAATTTTTTTTCTTTCTCGAAACAAATTTTTTTACTTGGTGATAATGATTTACAACTGATATTTTGTAAATTTAAAGTTTATATCTATATTTATATATATTATATTAGATTTAGATGCTAGTTCCTAAATGTTTATAATTCAGAAGTAATATCCAAAATAAACTGAGTACCAATTAAATTATATAATTACTAGTGATTTAAATAGTTAAGTCTGAATAAATTTACTTTGATATTTCAAATTTTTGAATAAATAAATAGGTTACAACAATAATGAGTAAATTAGCATTTTAAACAGAATAAAAAAAAAAAACTAAATATGTAAAATAAATAAAAAAATCAAAAGCAAATAAATACTAACTTACTCCTATAAAAATTAATTAGGTTATTAATTTGTATAAAAATTTAGTGTATTCAACACAATATCTTTCTAAGAAGAACAGCATAGAAAATTATTTAATTAAGAAAATCTTTCGATCGATCAATCGTTCGATTCTTTATTTTTGTAAACGTTGATGTAATAATCAGTCTTACCAATCGAAGGAAAAGTTCTTCAATGTATTATTACTTAAAAAATATAGTTCTTATTCTTAAATTGATTCACTCATTGTTTTTATTTTATTTTTAAGTGATGAAGGACTTATTGATAAAAAGATAGATAGATAGATATTTACTATTCTCTAAAAATATTTAATAAAAAATAAAGATAAAAAGTTGATATTACACACTCTAAACGAAATACATATTTTATTTTGTTTTTAACCTATTTAAGATTTAAAGCTCAAAGGTTATAATAATTTTGATATTATTATACTAAATTTCAATTTTATTATGTTAAATTTTTAGGTTATTAAATGGAATTTCAATGTTATTGCTAATTGTATTCAATTCAAATTAATAACAAACATTTCTTTCAATTTTAGTAGTTCTTTTGATTAAGTTTTATTGTTTGTTTATTGGGTTTTTTATGCTCTCAGTCAGAAGAGAAAAAAACTATCATTGCTATAGTAAAGAGCAAGAGTATAAATCCAATTATCATATACATACGGCGTCTTCTATTTTTCATTTGTTATTCAAGCTGCTTTGATTAATTTACTAAGATTCTAGAGGTGTCTGAGAGAGATCTGGATTTTGTTTCTATGTCTCCTAATTAGGCCTAATTCTTCATTACTTTTTCTACATTTTCTTTTACGTTATTAGTTAAGCTATCAATATTTTGTCTTGCTAATTATAGAGAATCTTTTTCTTAAGGATTAGCATCATATTATCTCATTACATCGTAAATGCAGTTAGAGAGCTTTCTCTCGTCCATTTTTTGTGAATTGAGTTTTGCCATCTCTGCTATCAGAGTTAAAATTCTATTATAAGAATAAGTAGGTTTTGCAATTACAAAATATACCACTTCTCCTTCTTGAGTTGAGCGATAGTAGATGATACCGCTTGTTGAATCTTTTTTGAGAGTTTTATTTACTGAGCTCGGAGAAGTAAGTGTGCCTATTTCCTTTTTTAAAACATTAATTGCTTCTCTTTCTAAATTATCTTTTTTTGAAGGATCCAATGTCTCTTAAAGAACGATTTCAGTGCTAATCGCATTCCCAATTGCTACATACTTTATATTGTTATTCATTTTTGTTAAATGTTAAAAATTTTGTTTAAAGGTATTTCAGTGTAGGTTCTTCAGTTTGTTTGACTTATAAATTCAAATAATGTAAGTCCTTTTACGACTAAAAATTTTAGCTTTTTATAATTGGTTGGCTTTGTTAGTTTGTGTAGTCTTTTAAGACTGTTTAGCTGCGTAAACAAAATATCCTAAAATAAAGAAGTTAATTAAAAAAGAGTTTGCTAATTGATTAGGCTCCTATTTTGTTACAAACACTTGTTATTTACTTATTTAAATTAAAAATCAATCAATCAATCATAAAGCAAACGAACTAAATAAATTCAATCTTGACAATTTCAGAAAATATCATAAACTCTATTATTTATCGTTTTTGTCTATTATATTTATGTTTTTGGGTTATTTTGATTAGATATAAATGCTATAAATGAATGCTAATATAAAATCATTTGTTAACTTCAATAACTACAAGTGATACTATTCAAAAAAATTAAATAAATATTTTGATTATTTGCTTTTAATTATTCACTTTTTGATATTATTCAAGAGTGTAAAATTTGAGATTGCATAAAATCAAAATTTTTCATGGTTTAAATTAGTTTTTTGCTTATTTAGCTAGAACTTTATTTAGTTATTTTAATCCAAAATATGTAAGTAATTCTCTTAAAAATTGATGAAGATAGGAAAACCTATAACGCGGTTGATGCAATCTTATGATGCTTAAATAATTATCAGTAACATTAAATTGAAAAATTGATAAATTTTTTTATCACTATTAAATGCATTTCAAAATAGATTGCTAAGTATTTCGATATAAAAAAAAAGTGATCTTTTTTTTTATTTTTAATTTTCATTAAAAAGCTAATGTCAAAAAATCAAATCAAATCAAATTAGTTTAGTTAATTTATAGCAAAATGAATGGTATCCACATACATAAATTAACTAAAAGTTCTAATTATATTATTTAAGGATTTTTTATTTCGTTTAAAGATGTGAGTTACATATTTATTATAAAAACTTTTATTGCATCATATTCAAGTATGGTACCCTTTATTTATGATTTCAAATAAATTGCTGAATTGCAAATTCTATAGTTAAATTATAATTGCTTACTGGCTTTTTCACTATTATTATTTTTGGTTGAAGAGCACTTACACTGATACTAATATGCAAAATGCAATTTTTTAAAGTAATTAATTAGTGCATGCATGATGCTTTAATTACTTAAATACTTTTAAAAAAATATTAATTAGTAAAAAATAAATTCAATAAATTTGCTTGACATTTGCAAACACGATATTGTTTAATGAATAATTGATACTTCTTTACATTTGGTATCCAATTCCATTCGATAGAGGCTAGTTGCCTATTATTATAAAACAAGTTGACGAGATATATTTATATATATCTTAGTTTTTTCCCCAGAGAAATCAAATGATAAAAACATCATTTTAGTTTTAATTAAGGTTTTTGTTTGCTTCATAATTTATTAAAAAAATTCATGGAAAATATTATGCTGTTTAAGAGAGGAGAGATAATGGTAAATTTATTTTGATTAGTTTTTCCCCTAGAAATACTTTCTTGAAAAGAATGGAATTTAGCTAAACATGTTAGAAATTAAAAATTTATAGCATTTATAAGGAAGATGAATTTAATTCCTTAATTACTAAATCACTTAAGTGTAAGATAAATAAAGTACTAGAATTGCTTATTCAAAGTTAGGGAATTAATAATTGTAGATTACATATTATGAAGACATAAATTTTATTCTAGAAATTCACTTATTTTGTAAAACACCAAACATTTTTTGGGGTGGCAATTACTGTTTTTTAATCCCAAGTCTGCTAAACAAGCAAAAGAGTTTTTATTTGAATATTTCGATCAACTCATTAATGTATTTCATTTGATTTTATATCCTATTACTCATTTATTTAAGTAAGAGGCACAATACCATACATAAATAAAGAGTTGATTTAATTTTAGTAATGGTAAAATTAATGAAAAGGAAAATACTGTTACAAAATTTAATTTTAAGTGAAATATTAGCAATCTAAATGATCTTAATTTACTTCTTTAAGCTTTAGTGAAATAGAAATTTTTTAGTATCAGTTCAAGCTTTTAAACAAATTTATAATCATGAGTAACTAATTTAGATTTTTCATTCATTAAATGCTCTTTTTATTCTTTTCGCAATCAAGAATTTATAATTACACTCTAGACTTAAAAAGTATTTTGAGCAATTTTCATTTTTTTATAAACCTTTAAATTTTTTCTATTTTCAGCTCATAATAAACATTCGATTCCATGATATTCTTATAAATAAAGGCTTTATAGTGTACTTTTAAGTGATTGATTTTCATAAAAGTATAAAAATCTATTGTTACATTTACATTTTGCAATTATTTTAGGTTGAATTTGTTAGTTTTTTCACTCACTCGCTAATTTTAATATTATAAAAAATTCAATTGTAAAATGAAGGTAGCTAGCTGCTTAATACAAAACTATAATAAATCTTTTAGAAGTTATAATTTTGTTTTATTTTTATAATTTTATATTAGTACTAACTAGATTTGATTGCTTATTCCTTTAAACTAGGCGCAAAATGCATTTGCTACTATATCTCTTCTGTTCTGAAAAACAAGCCATTAAAATTATAAAAATTTGCATTAAAAATTAGGGTTAGTTACATCCTAATATCGGATTTTTTTAATTAAAATATACTAAATCTTTTATTTATATTATTTTCCATGATAATTTAGTGATAGTTCTTTTTTCTTCAAAATTTCATACACTTTTAAAAGCTGTTCATTATCTATCTATCTATATATTTATAGATATATGTCCACTTAATCACAAAGTCATAAAGATTTATTTTTTAATTCATAAAATTGAATTTTTTTATTATTTCGAGTAATACTTACTAAATTTTATGAAAACAATACTTTTGCTAATAGTATCTATTTTTTAAATACCCCAGTTGCTAAAAATCACAGTTTCAAGTACTTTAAAGCTTATAAAATCAAGTGAATTCGGTCATCAAATTAATAAAAATGTTATTTTAAAATAAAAAATATAAACTATAAAAGCAATTTACGTTATAAATGTACATATTTAAAGCTAAAATATTTGCTTATCTTAAACTACAAAAAAAGAATTGAGGCAGTTTTTTGGTCTAGGATTTTTTTATTTTATACTTTAAAGTAAAAATAGCTAGTGTTTTGACAAATGAGTTATTAAATACCAAATTTAAATTAGAAAAAGAGGTCTAAATAAATATAAATTTCTAAATAGAAGCATGTAATTGTTTAAATTAACTGATTAGTGATTAAAAGATGTGGATTTTTACATCATAATATTTTTTATTTTAACTTTAAATAAATTTTATGAAAGAATATATGCTCTTTATTTAGATGCTGCTTAGTTAGTACAAAGCATTACAAATTGCTACAATTAAAAACTAACTTTTTTTGAGAAGGTTAAGTAAAATTTGGAGAAAAAAAAATATAAAATAGATAAGGCTGAATATTAAAATCATCCAATTTAATCACTAATTTTTCAATAGCAAGGAAAAAGATATATCAAAGATAAATTTATTGCACAAAAAATTTATGATTTGATTCTTAAGGTAAAAATTGTAATTCAGATTGTTAAGTTAAAAAAAGATAGAATGAAAGGATAAGAACTATTCGTAAATAAAGTAATGGTAGTTGTTAATTTCTAAATAAAATAAATATTATATATAAACACAAGTATTTATTTATTTATTTACAAATAGATTAAAGAATATACTTATATTTGAAATTAAATCTTATATGGAGTTATGTATTGAAATTTGAATAGGATTTGGGATATATTTATTTATTAATTAATTAGAGTAATGTTATTTTTTAGAAAAGTAATTAGAGAGTATTTATTTATTTATTTTTTATTATTCATTTATTTTTTTGATGCTCAGCTATCTATCTATCTATTCATTCATTTATTTATTAAATAGGTCATAAATAAAAGACTATGATTCTATTTACTATTTTCTTGAAATCTTTTATAATTTTATTATCTTCTAGGTTGTGTTAAAAGTTTAGCCATTTTACATCAATCAATCTATTATCTGTATGTATATATTGTATGCACGCACGCATATATATATAGTTCGAATTTAATACACATCTAAAAATTAGACTTAGATTTTTGTGAGTGAACATCAAAAATAAATTCTTTATTATATTATGGTTATTGACTATATCAGATTTTAAAGAAAAAGGGTGTTTGATGGTTAATTTTCGTTTATAAGTTACTTGAATATTTTATTTTTTTTTCTATTTTTTGAGCTTACAGTTATCATAATCAAACACTAGAAGTAGGTATCATTCCAGAGTTAGAAAAGAATGGAGCAGCTTGTAAGTTTCTTAAACCATGGCTAGCAGATAATTCAGGTTTATTCATTAACAAACTTTATTCAGGTAATGCTTGGAGTATTGCACCATTTACTTATGCAGTACTATTAAAAGTAGGAATTCCTTAACCTGCAGATAATATAGGGAGAATTCCTTGTTAAATCAAGGGATTTTATGGAATCTTGGCGAGGGCTGGGTTTGTGCTTGAGTTAATACCTTATAAGCCAGCTTATTAGTTTTATATTAACAACTACAAATTCATAAGTTATGGATTTTGTAAGATATTTTGTTAAGGAATAGCTCCCTATAACAAAAATTAGTTAAATGGATTGAAAATTTATTGCTATTATGATTAAATTTATTATTGTTATTATTACTATTATTAAAGTCTTAACTTTAGTTATAGCTCTTCTTGTTTTATTTTTTCTTGTTAAATTTGATTTTCTTGCAATTTAATCATTATTTATTACTCAGCTGTTTGAGCTACTTGGGATTACTAGGTCTATGCATTTTACTATATTGAGCCAATTTCGTAGTTGCTTGGAAATCCAAGAATTTATGGACCCACTGTTTAAGCAGAAATGGTGGAATTTCCACTAAAGTTTTGTTATTATTACTACAAAGGAATTTGTAAGAGTATACTTTAAGGGATTGGGCATCCGTTGATGGGATTTGTAAATGTATTTACTGGGCTATTTTATTTTACTATTTTACGAGGTACAGAAGATTCTAAATTGTTTGAAGACATGGCTGATTGATCACCTAGATCTTCAACTTTGCAGAAGCTGGCTGAGCGTGAGTCTTCAGAAATGACTTGGGGAGACATTTTTTTCATTGCTATTTATTACTATAATTATTATTACTATTGTTAAAGTTAAATTTATTATTATTATTATTATTATAATAAATGTTATTGTTATAATAATGTAAGTTAGAAATGAGGATTTGCAAAATTATTATTAATCATAGCGAAGTGAGGCAAGTTTCCTTTTTGGAGACTGAGCATCTATGGGTTGGAAGAGCTGTTTTAAGGAGGAGAATAGATGCAAGCTTAGTTGAGAGTCTCTGCATTTTAAAAGTCAAAATTAGAACTTGAACCAGATGTAATACGCTTCTTTGAAGATTTATTGGTTGAGTCTCCCAAGATTGCAGTGGAGAGAGAGTGAGCAGCATCTCTATTAACAAAGCTGTTTGAGGAAATTTTTTTCACTTAATTCATAGGAATGTTAGGAAGTTGCATAGATGAATTGAGACCTTCACATCCGGAGCCTGAAGGGATGTGAGGGAGGATGGCTGAAGAACCGAGAGCTGTAGTGGTAGCTGCAGAGTCAGGAATACCTAATTAGCGATTCTTTTTAAGACGAAGTTGTTAGACAATATTATCGAATTTCTTTTTTAGTTTTTATTTTTAGGCAGCACTGTAGTTGCCAGAGAGTATGTCTAAATTATGCTTGGTTTTCAAATCTTTTAAAATGAGTTTAGGCTTGGAGCAGAACTCGGATTCGAGAAGGAAATAGTTTTTATAAATAAAGTCAGAATATTTAAGAAGTCTGCCAGTAAGCATTTTTTCTTCAAATTTTTCCTTAGAAATATGGTGATTGTGCTCAGCATGAATATCACGAAGGTAATACTTATTTTCGATGGGACTAAGCTCAAGTTTAATACTAAATTGGCACTTTTGCTTGGAGCATATAAGTTTAAGTTTGTGGGTTGTCTAGTTTTCAATTTTTTTTAAAATACAAAAGGAAATTTATTCAGCAAGAGCAATTTTATCTTCTAAATAGATGGCATCGAATTCTTGTTAGAAGAGTTCTTTAACGGTTAAGGGAATCATATTTATAAGTATTTGCGTTATTTTTATGAGGGATTTATGGAAGTCGAAATTTGAATTAAAGTTAGTTAGTTTTTTCAGCAATTATAATTTATTAAGATTATTGAAAGGATTTTTTGTGAGTTGTGAATTGCTTTAAATTAATTAGCAATGTGATGTTCTTAATTTAGAGTTGTTTTTTAATAATTAATATTCTCAGAAGAACCTGCTTCTTTTTTATTATTTTTTTTCTTCAATATTTGAATTATTTTTTTACTAAACAATTATCAGATTTTTTGCTGAAGTGTTTATAGAAAGATTAAATCAAGTATAATCAAGCAAAAAAGAAGCAAATTTTTAATTAATAAAAAAACAATACTTATTTGAATTAGCGATTACCTAGTATGTGTGCAAATTAGTTATTTTTACAAATTTTTTTACTCTAACCTTGTTTATTGAACAAATGGGCAGCAATGCTTTTTGCTGATGCCCTTGGTACCTTAATAATATATACTATTTCACGAGAATTTGTAATTTTCTATTTAGATTTTTTACAGCCAAAAATAAATGCTTGGTATAAGCTAATATTAATCATTTATTCAATAGGAGCACTATTCTAATAGCTAGGAATTGAGTCTTCAAATTAAAAAAGAGGTGATTGATTAGCCTATTTTTATTTATTTATTTCTTTCATTCAAAAACCACTCAGTACAAACAATTATTATTAAAGCTTTTTGATATCGCTAAAATTTACGAATCTAAGCATCTTATTAATTTTCCTTAGAAAACAAGATAAAAGCAGGTTTTATTAAAGTTATTAAATTAATATCAATCTCAATATAGCTATAAAATCTGATTGAATACAGACAGTGAACATAGGGGCTAGGCTAGCAGATATTGGTATTGTGTATGCCATATTTTTAAATTCAATAATATAATCCTAAGCAGTTAGTTATAGAAGTAGTATAGTTATCACTGACATGTTTATAGACTCATTTGAAGAGTCTTATTTTTATATTAGCTAGCCCTTACATTCAGATAAATATTAGTCAGCGCTCTCTTATTTCGCTTTGTGAATGAACCCTTAAATTTAATAAAGCATACCCGCTGGTATTTGTTTAAATTAATTTTTGATAAATTAAGCAATTTTTTAAATAACCATCTACTGCTCTACTTTCTATTCCCTAATAATTCTAAATAAGAATTACATTTATTTGCTACATTTGTATGCTGTCGAACTAAAGCATATTTCCCTAAGCAACCCACATAATTTAGATGAACCAAAGTAAAAGCACATGGACTTAGTTTTTTGCTAATAAATCCACCTCCCTCTTTCGCTCTTTATAACTTTTTACTGAAATTTATGAGAAAACGTTTAGCTCTTAGCACTTTTCCATAATATTTATCAAAAAAATAATTTAAAAAAACGCATTAATCTACTTAAATTTTAGCATCTAGAAATATAATAAATAATATTTTTAATACGCATTCGCATACTAATCTGCTTATTAATTTACTTCTTTTTAGATAAACAATTCAAATAATCTTTTTTGGTATCAAGCTAGCAGCATTATTGCCCCACCCCTCCCTCAATAAAGTTTTTTAAAAGCAAAAATTTACTTTAAGATTTAAAGTATTGCGTAAATTTGATTAAATTTTTCCTAAATTTTTTTCAATTTTTTGAAGTTATTTTCCTCCATCAAAAAGAAATAACTTTATAAATGTATGTATTTTACTATATAAGAAAAAAGAATATCAAATTATAGCCACATTTATGTCTCTAACAAAATACTTTTTAGGAAACGAATTTCGCGTTTGCCAAACAAAAATTTGGAATTATTTGAATTGCGTAAAGTTAGATTTTCGTAGCATTATTTACGCTACTAGGATTGTTAGAAATTAATATTACTCTTTCCATCTAATTAACAACCTTTCGAAAATCAAAAAATATGATAAATTTTACTTACATTTATTAACTCTCTTCCGTATGAGTAATTTAATTTGATAAGCACTTTTGATTAATTGAATCGACTCTTAATTTTCTTAAATTTAGATATATTAGAGGATTAAAATACTAATTTTTCATGAGAATTTATCAACTGACTTCGATTTAATAAAACTTACAGAAGATTTGTACAACTAATTAAAAACAAAAGATCTATATCATTTTTGAGGCTGGTGAGTTTTTGCAGTTAAATTGAATAATTTGTGGGAAAACAAAGAAATAGCATTTTGATTATATTTGAGTTTTGTCTTTGCGGCAATTAAACATTTTAGGCATTTTTCTTTAGGATATATCTTTTTCTTTACTCCCTGGAGGAGGCTTTTGCTCTCTTACTGGAGATTCTTTGATTTAAAATATGTCAAGCAAAAATACAAAAAGGTAAAAAAATTTAAAAATAAACAAATTGGTTTTATTGAATATGGTATGATAGCCCAGACAGTGAATTTAGTTGAGGTTTAAGCTATCCTCATTCTTTTTTGCGCTGCATGCTTTGGTATTAATTAATAATAATAATAATAATAAAACAATAAAAGCTAATATATCTCTCTAGTGTTATATTATTTATTTTACAGAACATTAATCACTTAAATTCTAAATTATAGTAGTAATCATTGCCAGTAGATCAAAAATTTACCTCTTTCGAAATGAAAAATTGTAATCGAACTTTCCAGTTGATTTATAAGAAAGCCTTAATACTTAAAAAAGTATATTTGTAAGATGATAAATATATTAAAAATTACATATAATAATGTTTTTATTTCGGCAAAAAAATTGCTTGAATTGTTTCATTAAATAATATTTTTCAAATAAAAAGCATTCTATTTTAGCATAAACTAACAAGTAAATCTAAAAAATACTAACAAGAAGAATCAAATATTTTTATATTTAGTAGGATATTGTTTTTATTATTATCACTAAAAAAATATTTATTGTATGTCCTTGTGAGGTAATTTTATAAATGACATTTGACAAAAATACTTTTTAAAAAGTGTATTTTTATTTATATGTTTTACTTCTTTTTAATCTCTATCTGGTTCTTTGAATAAAAAAATATGTGTAAGTTTAAAATATCCGAATAAAAATGAAAAATTCAACCAAGATTTATAGATTTATTAAAGAACATGCAAAACATAAAAAAATAACAATAAGGGTAAATACTTTCTCTTGCCTACCAAACAAGGCCAAGTTTAATAAAAGCAGGCATATAACTTATTAAGTGGTAAAAAAATATTTGGGAATACTATTAAATCAATTATCATCTTCATTATCTTCACCATCAGGATCTTCTTCCTCTTCCTCCTCTTCGTCATCATCATCCGATTCCAACCATTCGATAAAATCTTTACACTAATAAATAAGAAAAATTTGAGAATTCACTCCTACTGGTAATATAATGAAATGCTTCCTTTTAGATAATACCATATACCAGCAAGTAAATTTTTAAATATTTGTTAACCCATTAAAATAATTTGATTTACATGATGGATAATAAATTCCAATTTATATTGTAAAAGGAAGGTTGAAAAATAAAAATTAATGTAACAAAATTACTAAATCAAGGAAATGCTTTTAGTCGTCAGTACTTTAGTTTCTTCTATCATTAACCCAGTTTAATATATATTCTTTAGTTAAGATTTCATTTTAAAAGAGAAGCTGTTTTATATTTTTAAAATAAGTATGTTGAACGAAAAAAATTGAACAAATAATTTTATAAAAAATATAACAACATATTTGGAGTTTAAATTCCTAAAAGCTTTTATTTCATTTATTTTTTAGAGAAAACTATGAAGAAAAAGATATATTTTTAAAGATAAAATTTTAACTATTCTTGAATTTTATAACTATGTCTAATACTAATTGAATGTAAATAGCGATCAATTAGGTAGGTGATGTAAACAAATAAAAATATGCTTAGAAAATTGTAATCTAATCAAAAGAACTCTCTTTCGTTCTATCATAAAATAGTATAAATATAATAGATTGGGGATTTTTAAAAGAAGAAGAGAGAAGAAATAAATAAATATCTTTCAAATAAAAAAGCCTACCCTACCTAATAATTTATTTTTAATTAATTATAAACATTATTTTCTTAATTTATTTCAATACTTTGAATAAAGCAGAGATTGACACATAATTTACTAAAGAATGTGTGGAATTAACTGAATTCTTAGCAATTAATTTACTGAATTTAGCTGCTAAATATTCTTTTAAGTTTCCGTTTTAAGGAAATGAAAAAATATAGAAAGGGTAGGTATAGTGATACTTACTTTTTTATACTTGTTAGCATGCAAAATAAAATTAATATTTAGTGTGATTGATTATTTTTAAATCTCTTAAATTTTTTTGACATTTTATTTTTTGGAATCTGAATTATCAAAATTTCGTTCCTTCAAAAATAAATTTAAGTAAATTTGGATTTTTTGATAGGCCTTTTATCATAATTAGGGTACTAAGTATCCCCTAAACTATTGAATACTCTAATTAAATACTTTAAATAAAAATTTGCATAATTAAATTGCTTTAAAGTCTGTATTTTTTATATTTTCAAAAATGTTATATTTTTTCAATTGTTACCTGTAAGAAGATATGGAGGAAGTCATAGAAATCCTTGTGAGCTATGCAGAATTACTTTTTATATTTAAAGATTATAAGTAAGCTCGTTAATCAGCAAATTTATAATTTTTAACAAATGTTTAATATAAAAGTTTTCCAAATATGAATAAATTCAATGTTAAAATGGAATTTAGTAATTAAGGTTTTGTAAATGTAAGGATATAAACGCTCTAATAACCATAAATAATATGTATAATTACTTCTATTTCTGATATAAAGATGAGAGAGTCTTCATCTGAATGCACAAATTTCCTGAACAGCTTATTCCAATTTCCAAGCAGCTTATTTATTCAAAATTATAATTATGTTTAAGCTGTGCTAAATAAACAAAAATGAGCAAATAAAAATCTATTAAAATTAACATTTTTAGCTATTTAAATTATTTTTTACTGTTTTTATGTGGCTGATTCTTTCTTAGGGATTGGCGCTCTCTTTAAACTTCACTATTAAACCATTAAGAATTTCAGGAACAAATACTTGAATGCATCTCCAGCCTTCTATATTTTCGGCAACCTTGAATTAATTGCAATAAAATGATGTGGTTATTATGAGATTGTTGTTATTGATTAATAAATTAATTAATATTTTTTCCTGATAAGATGAAATTTTTTATTGTTACAGAAAAATAATAAAATGCGTGCAAAAATTTATTCATTTAAATTTTTAATAGTTACTATTTTAAAATTACCTTAAGGTTATGAATTTCAACTGTGCTGTGGTCTGTCTTGGGAGGATCATTGAGTGCTTCTTGAACAATTTACCTTATATCTTCTGCTAAGGATTAAAATATGGCATCTTCTCTTTATCCAATATCTTCTTCAGATCCTTCTTTCTCTTCATGGACTAAGTCATCAACATCTTCATAATTTTGTATTATTTCATGTTGATTATAACCTAGCATAGCCTCATTTTGTACGAATAATTGAGCAGTGTAAAGGAAACCCTTTTCAAACAATTTACTGCTTTCATCTTAATTTTCTTCTATCAAATCTTTATCGTACTCAAAAGTTGTGGCCTTATTAATAATTAATTTCATTAAATTAAGAATATTACGTATAATAAAAGCTAAACATAAAAATGGTTAGTTAGTTAGCATTAAAGCATTCATTTGAAAAATATATGACTAAAGAATAAAACATTTAGTTATATGCTCGGTGTTAGTGCACTGTAATATGCTATCAAAAAACTCTTTTGAGTTTTAGAAATAATTTATTCGAATTGAATTGGTTGTATATTCCAATATTTTAATGTGTAAACAAAAAATAATGAATTTAAGGTGATGGGTTCTTAAAAGAAAATTGTAAGCGATTAAACTAAACAGTTTCTATTTTGGATTGATTATTATCTAGATAAAAGATAGAATGAGTAAACAAGAACTCTATCAAAAAAACTAAGGGATATTCATTGATATTATTATATTCCTATATTTTTTCAACTAAAACAACTAAAAACCTTAAAAAAAAATAGAATTTTAAATAGCATTTATATATCGCTTTTGCAATCAATAAAAATCTTCTTAATAACTCTAATTAGCTTCAAAGATAAAATTTTTAGAATCATGTTATAGATAGATAAATAGTTACTATTTCATAATTGAATAATCAATTATTTATTTATTCATTCATGATTCTTGAAAAAAATCAATTTTGAGTAAACTTAAATTGTAAGTAGGTATAAGGTATAATTTTTGTTCTATGTTAAGCAAATATTTTTAATAATTTTGTACAACTTAGCTGATTTATAGTACTGGGAATAGACTGGAAAATTGTAAAATAGTTAATAATATAATTTTTGAGATTAAAAAATTGTATTTTTGGATATCTGTAAATATATTTATAAAGTCTTTAAATAAAATATTAAGATGAGAAGGTAGGATTATGTGTTGACCATTAATTAGTTAATTAATGAATAAAATTAAAAATAAGTAATGAGTTTTAATATCTATTAGATTTGTTTGAATTAAATTTCCTTAAATTATTTTTACTGTATCTATTTTTAAATCTACCCGATCATATTAATATATGCTAGATTCTTGGTGTTTTTCCTCTTAATTTGATTGTTTTTAAACAAAACCAATATAAGGAAATTTTGTGCAATAATATTAGTATAAGATTACTACATATTACTATTATATTACCAAAATTATACAGCATTATGAATATAACACAGTTTTGACTTCATAAGTCCGCACTTTCTATTAATTTAGCTCTTTTCTGCAGATTAAGGAACAAAATTTTAAGATGTAAATAAATGCTTGGCTTGAAATTATAAATTTTATTTTGAGGGTACATTTAACCAACTAGCTTAATATAGAAAAAACAAATATTTCAAAACAGATTTTGAAACAAAAATATTTTGTTGGTATAATAACTGTGATAAAATTTACTTTTAAAAATTTTGATAAGAATTTCTCTAATTGTTTAAAATATTTGATAAAAAAACATTACTTTTTTAATTTTAGTGTAAGCAAGCAAGCTATCATTGATCTGTTAACTAAAAAATAAACAATCAATTTCAAGAATGGACGAAGTCCTGGGGAGGAGTAGAAAAATTATTTGTATATTAAAAAGATCAAATAAAAAGAAAAAAGGCTAACTTAAATTTAAATTATAAAGATTTGTTATAGGATTGATTGATTGAAATAAATAAGTTCTAGTAATTAAAGAAACTGAACCCTTTATTATTTTATATAGTTTTTATGTAAGAAAACTCAGTCGCTTTTTTGATAGATATGAGAAATTAAATTAATTTTTGATGGGAATAACATATCTATTTTTTTTATTTAATTAATTAGCGTATTTTTCATTTTACCAAAATTTTGTTATCTCAATTTCTTTTTCACGGAATTTATTTTTTGCTTAATTATGGATATTTAATATTTTTAATAAAAAGAAAAAAAGTCATATTTAATTTATTTTCTTAGTTATTTTTTTAGTTCCTTGTTTATTACTTCTTTCTTTCTACTGCTCAAAATATTTAAATTCAGTCAGTATAAATATCCTAAATAGTTAGATTTTGGGAATATTTTCGATGATACATCCCATGAAATTTAAATGTAAGTTCGTTAAAAGTACTTTTCTTAACAAATTTTTTCCAGATAATAAATAAAATAAGTTAAATTTTAAATGTTTTTCAAGCATCCTACCAGACAAAAATCTATTTATTAGCAATTTGAATTTTTTTTCAAGGTTATCCAATACGCTTTTTTGTATATTAGCCATGTAATTCAACAAAGTAAATAGATTTAGTTCTATTAAAATTTAAGGGTTAAAATATTTCTTAAACTCTTGTTTTGCAAAAAATACAATTTTTTTAGTGTGTTTTTAGCTAATTATAAATTTGTGCAGGTGGTTATAGCTAGTTTTTAGTCCAATCAACTTACAAATTTTAACAACATTCATGTCTTATTTTAAATACGGCACAAATAAGCAAAAATAAGATATGTTTAAATATATGATGAAAAATAGATGGAATAGTTGAATTTCAATTTCGAAAATAAAATCTAAAAATTATCCATCAATAAAATACAAAATCAAAATGCGTATTATATGGGGAAACTTAAAAAATTATTAAAAAGATATAGATAGATTATCTCTCGAATCTTTTTAAAGAGTTCTATAAAAATAATTGTTAAGGTATTATCTGATGAGATAAAAATTAACCTTGCATTCTTAAATAATCGCATAACTTAAATATAATATTTAGGGGTATTTGTATCAGTTGAGGATAAAGCTAAAATACTCAATTTTCTTTATTTTTATAGCTACAAAAACTGTACAATTATTCAAAAATATATATATCAATTATTTACTCTATAAAAAAGAGAAAAATTTCTTTCATCTTAATTTAAAGCGTTTAATTACATTATTTTTTGTAAACAAGCCACAAAAATTATATTTTTTTACAGTTTTGAATTTCATATCCAAATATTTTTCCATATCTTTTCTAATAAAAATTCATTTAAAAATATGTCCATCTTCTTACAGATGTAGTAATCAAAAATAATGCTTTTTTTTATATGATAAATGCTAACTTTTAATGTAATTATTAATTCACTTAATTTTTTTTTTTTTTGAGATTGGGGTTATAGACCTTAATTACTTTTTAGCGTATTCACATAAAGATTATATTGAGTTATCATTAGTATTTTTAATTGAAGTGGCTTTTACTTTTCATCTAAATTTTTTTCACCAGAAATTCAAAATTTACAAAAATATATTGCTTAAAAAAAGAAGAAGTTATAATTACCATAGTGTATTCTGGGAGTGTTGTATCTGGTTTTGTAATTACATTGTATGACAATATTGATCCTTCTTTGATAATGCAGTTCTTTTTTACTACTGCATTACTACAGATGATTGAGTCCTTTACTATAGAACCATCTTCTATTATTACATTATCTTGAATAATGCATCTTTGAATTTAAACCTTTGATCCTATGTTACAGTTTTTCCCAACAACAGAAGCTTGCACATTAGTATTCTCACCAATTTAAGTAGCATCTCCAATACATGAATTATTTCCAATCACAGTGCTGTGTGCTATTTTTGTAGTTTTTCCCATGAAAATGTTAAAGTCTTGATTTAAAACATTTTATTTCTAATAAGCCATCATCTTGTTAACAGTAAATGGGTAAGTGTATCTTTTTATGGTAAATTAGGTAAATATTAATTTTATTTCTATAAATATTAGAATAGTTTCGAGAAAAATTTAACATCAGTAATCTCAAACATTCTATATTTATGGTATAATTAATGTATGTTTCTATAAGAAAAAATTTGATTTTTATTCTTCCTTTTTACTCTAATCTGCAAAATTAAACTTACAGTTACAATTAGTAAACTAAAATAACAAAATATTTAATTAAAGTATTTTATTATTTAAAAATGATTGACTTAAAAAGTATGATAAGCTTCATTTAAAATGAGTTAAGGTAAAATTAAATTAATAATAAGTATAAGTTCTTAAAGCATACTTTTATTAAATTATCTAGCAGTTTTATTAATATTGTTTATTTGTTAAAGCTCATAAATATTTCATTCAGTATTAATAATATTATTTAAATTAAATTTTAATAATAACTGTACTTGTTATTTTGTTTTATGCTATCATTTTTTAGATTAATAAACGTCATTTCTAAAACTGACTTATTTTTGATTAATTAAAATTAATTTGTTAAAAAAATTTTTTAAAGAATATCTTATTTCAAATTTAGAGAGATATTAGATTTTTTTTAATTTTTAGTAATTCGTTAAACTTATCTGTTATCTTTGATAAAGTAGCACAATTATTTTTGAATTATTAAACTCAAAAAATAAAAAATTATTTTTAGAAATTTTGCAATTTAAATCCAAATTAAATAAGAATAAATTAATTAATTCAATTTAATTTTTAGAAATAAATAAATTATGGTATGCTTTATAAAAGAATTGCTATTCATTGAATTTATCTGTTATCTTTAATAAAGTAGTACAACTGTTATTGCTTGAATGATTAAACTCAAAAAATAAAAAATAATTTTCAGAAATTTTGGAATTTAAATCAAAATTAAAAAAGAAAGAATTAATAATTTGATTAATTCTATTTAACTTTTAGAAATAAATAAAATATGATATGGTTATGATAGAATTGTTTGTTGTTTTGTTTTTTTTTACCTTTTGATCACAGATTGATTTATTTTATAATAAAGTCTTGGATCACTAGCTCTTAAAGAATATTCAGAGTCTGATACAATATATGAACTGATTTTTTCTTCATTAATTTCAGCAGTTAACAATTCTTTCATAAAATCTTCCCTAAATGAGTTGAATGTAAAGTTTTCTTAGAAAGCCTTTAAAACATCCAAAGAACAAATGTAAATTTAATTATCTAAGTAATTGTAATGAATTTTTTGACCAAGAGCAGCACCCTTAGAAACTTTAAGTCTTTCTAAATTTAATTCAAAGTAATCTTCTTTGTTTATGTTTTCAATTTAAAGAATATCGCCAGATTGTTTTTCAATAACAAATGCAAAATCATCATCTTAATATGTTCTATTACTATCAAATGGGTGAGTTTTCTTAAGAACAGCAGTCATGATATTAAGAGAATTCTCTTTCTTCTTCCATAGGAAATGCTTTATTGCACTTTATAATTTAATATTTGAAACCATATCTCCATAACAAAGTAGGAAATCTCCATACACTACACCCTTGTATTATAATTCTCTTAAAGCATCACCAACACTTTTAAATTTTCGAAATAAAAATAAATATTTACTTCTACTTTACTTAAAATATAAGAAAAATTTTCAAATCTTTTAATAAATAATAATTTGCAAAGTTTTATTTTTATTATAGAAAAACATTTATTTTATTTTAAAGCTTTTATTTAAATCTTTAGGGAAATATTTATTTTTATTAACTATTCGTTGTTCTTAAAAACTATAATCTATTTTCATTAAACTAATCTTGCTATTTTTGTTTTAATAAACTAAAATATCAAGTTAAATAAAAATTAATTTCGTCACTAAAGAAAGATTTTATTTTTTACGTTTTAGCATCATGGGCATGTATTAATTGTATTTTCATATTGCATTTATCTCTTTGAGAGAAGTATTATTCTATTTTTTAGCTGTGTGATGTGTAAACAACTAATAACTCGTAAATTTTGTTTGCTTCAAGCCAATTCATTGTATGCTCGATGAGAGGTACATTTCCTACAGGCAGGAGACACTAATTAATATTAAAAAATCATGCTAACATTTAGTTAATTTAAAATTGCATCATAAATTTTAATTATTTATATAATTGCTTTTTGGCATAAGTTTACTATTTTAAATCTATTTTTAAACTCTTTTTTTAAATTAAACCACAAGTGAGATAACCTATTCAATATTTGCATTAATAAAACTAATTTTAATGTTACTTTAGGAATTTCTTTTGTGATGGGTGCTAATCTAGTAACATATGTATCAGCAAGGAGAACAGCTTAGAAATTTTCTCTAATCTATTTGATAAAAAATAATTTTGATATCATTGAAGGATCAAAATGATATTTTAAATTTGCTAATTCATAAAATGGGAAAATGCGAATTATCAGATAAAGCATAAATATTTTGATATATCTTATTGCATTAATATAATACTTCTAATTTTTCTTTATCAATAGGCTTTTGGGTCTACTTCTTCATTTTTATTTCTACTCTTCTTATACTTAAGGATATATTTGCAAAATTTTTTTAATTAATAGATAAATATCTTTTTCTTTTAAATTTATTAAAGAATCTTTCTTTTATTTATTTAGGTTTATATCATTAATTTTAGATATGAATGATCTATTGGTGCTAATTGAAGTAGATTTTATGGGATAAAATATATTTCTCATAAGAATGTTAAGAGAATATCTTAGTCATAAATAGCCACTTTCGATTATCCACTTAAGTTAAAATAGATTTATTCATATAAAATATATTATTTATGAAATAATAAAAATATTTTTAAGAAAATTAACCAGCCATCTTCAAAAATTCACAGATATAAAATATTATTGTTAATTTTTAATATTCTTAAATTCTTCGGAGTTTTTATTTTATTCAACTATTATGTTTTATAAACTATATTCTAAAGTCAAATGATTAATTAAAAATATTTTGAAATATAATTACATTTTTCATACTAAAATAAATTTATTTTATATAAAATATTTAATTTTGAATATTAAGATCAAATGAATTGCTGATAAAATAAATAAACTCTATGATTTAACATTTATGAAATAAAGAATTTAAAATATATTTTATCTTTATCACTTAATATTTTGTTAAAAATAGATATAAAAATTATTTAAAATTTGATGTTTAGTTAATTAATTAGAATTAATTAACTTTTGCAAAAAATTTTTTTCTAATAAGAATTTCTTGATATCAAAAATAGAAATTTAGTAAATTCTTAAATAATGATTTAATATTGAACAAAGATACGTATTACGTATTATTCCCATCAAATATTAACTTTAAAAAATCATTTGAGAATTAAATCATAAATTGCAGAAAATATTGATTCTAATAAAAATAGCTAATATTTATATTTCGTAAATTTTAAATTGAAAAAATAGTTAGGTAGATGAATCAAAGCCCAGTTTCATACCAATCTGCATTTAAGACAGATTTATGCGGTATGTCAGTAAAATTTTCTCTATTTGATCCAACAAGAATAGCAGTAAGTAGCTCTGCTAATTTTGGTATAGTAGGAAAGGGTAAATAGTTAGTTTTAAATATGCTCCCAAATGGATAAATGAATGTATTAAATTCATTTGAGCTACCTGATTCAGTTCTTGATTGCTGTTGGACTGAACTAAACGAAAATTTACTCATAACATGTTGTGGAAATGGAATGATCACATTATGGGGTATTTATTTGCACATATTTATTTTTATTTTATTATTAAATATGATATTTTGTAAAATAATAAAATGCATAATTGCAAATGCATTAAAGTTATTTTTTTTCAAAAACATGGAAAAAAACTTAACTAAAATACAAAAATAGCAATAAAATAAAGAGTTAGAATGTAAACTTTTTTTAATAAAAAGATTTATAAAAAAATACTGTTGTCAAGGAAGTAAAAGGCCATATAAAAGAAATTAATAGCGGAGAATGCTCTTATAAGTAACCTCACATATTCCTCTCTTCAGGAAAGGAAGGAAGAGTAAAAGTTTGGGACTTAAATGTGATGAAATGTTTATTTGAATTACCTGCACATATAGGTTAATGTTATCAAGCAACTTGGCATCCTGTTAACGATGGTATATTTGCTACAGTTGGATCTGATAGTACTCTTAAATTATGGGATTTAAATACACCAAACAAAAGTATTGCAGGTCTTCGTGCTCATGATGGTGAAGTACTTGGCTGTGATTTTAATAAGTACTAAGATATCATGGCCACTTGCTCCACTGACCTTTCTCTTCGTATTTGGGATCTCAAAAATTTGAAAGTTCCTCTCAACATTTTAGGAGGACACAGATATCCTATAAAGCGTGTAAAATACTCACCTTTCCATTAATCAATTTTAGCTTCTTGTTCCTATGATATGAATGTATGCGTTTGGGATACTAGTGATCCAGTATAGCCACTTAAATTCACTCATAACAAACACACTGAATTTGTAATGGGACTAGACTTTTCTATTCACAATGACAGATAATTAGCTTCTACTTCCTGGGATGGAAGAGTGTTGGTTTGGGATTTCGATAAACCTTAACCTTAAATATAATGAATGAATGATATATAGATATATAAATTAATATAATTTGATGTATACTAACTTTATTTTTGTAAAACAATTTTTATCAAAATTAGTCTAAATAAATATTTATGATTTCGATAAACTGCTGTCTAAAAATATAATGAAATGGATGAATGATTTGTAAATTAATTAGTAAGTAATATGGAGCTTACCAAATTTCTACTTGTAATACAATTAATCAATAAGATATAGATTAATGAAAAATTGTTAATATATTTGCAATAGTTTTTACTTAAAAATATAATTAATCATGTACTATTTATGTTATAAATTAATAAAAATTTATCAAACATCTTTTGGAATTGATAAAAACCTTTTGAAAATTAATTTTGATTATTTACCAACCTTAAATATAATAAATGAAGGATAAATAGATAAATTAATTTGTAAATAATTTGGAGTTTGAAAATTTTACTTTTATTTGTATAATTTTGTTAATAATAAATATTATATATTTATGAAATTTATTTAACATATTTTATATTTTTAGTTTATTTATTTTAGTTAATTAGTTAATTTTGATAATCATAAGCGTTTAATTTGTTTCATGTAATGAAGAATGTAAAAAATAAAATTAAAGAGTATTCGAAAAATAATATTAGAGCTTTAAGGTTTAAGTCTAAAATTTTTTTCGTAGAATCCTTTAAAAATTTAACTAAATCAGTGTAGCTTTAACCTTTCACATTCTTTTTTTTGTTGAAAAGCTAGCTAGAGCCTATTTAAGGTTTTATACCAATAATTTTGAATTGTTCCATTTTTTGATAAGTAACGCTTATAATATTCAGAGGATTGATATTTAATGTGCATGTCTTCTCTATTTTTGGGTCTAATTAACTTTATTTTTTTTGCTATTTTTTATTGTTCTTTGAGTCTATTTCAAATTTAAATTTAAAATATGATAATTCATTCACATTCTAATTCATAATGTTCATATTTTCTAATAATTTGAAAATACTCAACTCATTTTCATCCACTGGTTATTCTAATTGTAATTTTATAATAAATGACTAGAAGTTCTTTATTTGTTCCTCTAAATTTTTTGAGCAAAGAAAGAATTAAGAATCTAATAAATAAATTGTAGTAACTTCAGACAGAATCTGATATTTAACTGATAAATTCAAAATTCTTTCAAAAGCACTCGTCCCTTACCTAATAAGTGATAGATTCTAGAATCCTTTAGGCTTATAGAGAGAGTTAATCAAGTAGGATTAAATTTATTAATTAGCAGCAAGTTTGTGGAAAACATTTGTTTTTATTATTTATTTAAAATAAATTGTAGCTTTAGTTTTGTATGCAATGTTTTCTTCATCTACCAATATTAACGTGAAGCAAATTTTTTTAATATCATTTTTATCAGAGTATTGTATGAGTTTTTAAAAATTTTTATTAAACAAAATATTCAGCTAATATGATTTTGTTAAACTAATTATATTAATATTATCTATTACTGTATTCATAGAACTAACTAGTTTTTAATCATAAATAATGGTAAATTTTTTAAATTTAGGAGCCTTTATTTCAGTAATAATATTTTTTATTTCATAGCCCATTTCTTCTTCGATTCTATTCAGTATGAAGGTTTTACCATAATTCATTTATTCTATTCTTTAAAATAACTAAATTGAATTGCGATTACCAAAACCTATTCCATACACAGATAGCTTGCTTTAGAGTCCTAATTAATATAATATTTCATTAGTATTCCAGTATTCTGCTGCACCAAGAAGAATTAACACTGGTTTTTTAGACTTTTAATTGAATTTGGAAATAATATGTTCGATTGGCAGATTTACAGCTTCATTAACTTTTTAAATTTATATATTTTTTTTAATAATTTCAAATATCTTAGCTTTATTTTAACGATTCAAATCAATAGCTTCTGATAATATTGTTTTTTCAGAAGAAATCAAAAATATGTTAATTTATTGTCGCTTTTTGCAAACAACAAGTTCACTCATTAATCTATCCAAAATATTTTCAATGAAAAAAAAGTAGTTCTCAACGTTAAACTATTTAGATGATATAATATCTTCAACCACAATTAATATTGACCTTTCTATCTTTTTTTCCTTTTACTATTTCTCCTATTCACTGCTTTATGTATTATCTTACTGTGATTATTTATTTTCAGATTAATCATTTAAATCTCCATTTTCATTTTCATTTTCATCAAATTCACTTTCTTCTGTTTAAGAAGCTTATTAATCGCTATTTTTTAAAAACTGAGATTGAGAATTTTAAAGATGGTCTTTAATTTTCTTGTCGCAAGAAGAATTCGAATAGTCTCCATTTATTTCTGAAAGAGGAGAAAAACGAATTAATCCAGCATAAGGATTTGTCTAATCTGAAGGATCGTAACCAATAAATCCTCTCGATGGTTTTTTATCCTCATCAATTTCTTCAGTAATAAGAAGAACAAAATCTTTATTTTCAATTGTATTTTTTCCATAGTCAAGAGAGAAATAGGTGAGACAATTATCTTCTTTGCAATTTACTTCTTAAATAATTATATCTTTTTAATGGCTCACACTAAAAACACTTTTAATTTTATCTGAAGAAATGATTTATCCATTTATTTTCCAGTCATAAGATACTAAATTTTAGCTTTCAAAATTAAAATCTGGGCAGTTTTTATCACTAAAATCTTTGAATTTATTATCAGGTCTCTCTTAATTGTCACTAGTATTTATAGCAAAATCTTATTAAATTTTATCTTTTATCATTTAAAAGGTTGAGTCTCTATTGATACTACTACCCTAATCTTTTATATAAGAAGCAGTAGGTAAGGTAAACTTCCAAATATTTGAAGCTTGACGTTCTAACTCTTCTATATATTTAATTATAATTTTTATGTTTTAGCCTGGATACATAAATCCTAGGTTTAATCTAATTATATCATGCATGTCTTCCAGTATTTCCGCATAAGGTGAAGGAATCATTTTTTCATCTGAATATTTTCCACTATTTTTGCTCTATTTTAAATAATAAATTGTGGATTTCATAAAATAAATCACTTGCTATAATAATTTCAAATAATCAAATAAATGTATTAATCAGATTATCAATGCTTTTAGTAAATAATCAAAAGTAAAAAAATAATACCTGTTTATCTAGCACAATTCCTTTTAATATTTATCCATCAGATTGAACCTCAAACGAAACAATCGTTTACGTAACCTTCATTTAGAAGTAAAATTCTGCTTAATTGAAGCCTCCAAATATTGGATTTTAAAATTCCTGAATTAATTGCACTTCTGAAATTGTACTATGAATCTAAACTTAATACTCCATTGATAAAAGAGGAATATGGGAGTTATCTGCTAACGATCTAATACCCATAACATATTCCCTGGGCATTTATAATATTTTCCTCTTAATAGATTCCTAGCCTTCTTAAGGTAATATAATAGCATCATCTTAAGTGGCTTCTATAAATTTAAAAAAAATAAGAAAAATCCATGACAATATATATTTGATTATATCCATAATTAATCCCTCTATTTTGTTGCTTAATAATGATTAATTGTTTTATGCAGATAATTTTTTTAATGATTTAAATGAAGTCAAAATCTTTTATAATTCTTTTAAAAACCAATTATTCAATTACTTTAGCAAGATACCTTTCACACGTGTAGAATAATGCAAATTTTTAAAAATTTTTAATTTACAAATTAGTATCTATTCTACATAGGATATTTATTTTAATAAATTATTTTATATACTAACTTTAATTTTGTTTTATCTTAAGAAAATGATATATTTATCAAGTAATTATTTACATTCTCATTTCATTTAATAGAAATATGTTTGGGAAGTAAATAATCGCTACTTTATTAATTATTTTTTTTAATCTCCAAAAAAATAAATTTGGATGATTTATTAAATATTTAATAAAGAGATATTATATATTTTGTATATTAAATATTTATAAAAGTAAAATATTTTAAATTTAGATAAAATAAAATTCCAAATATTTTTTGAATTATTTGATCAAGAAGATATGATACATATGTCCAAAAAAATAAAAAACTAATTTAAAATAAATAAAAATTGTTTTTTTTTTTTTCAAATTTTTGACTATTTAAAAAATTAAATTTCATTTTTTATATTAGAAATTTAATTAGAAATTTTCTAATTAATTTGTTTGATAAATTGTATTGATTCTCTACATCCTGTTGAGGTAATAAGGTAGCTAATAATTATCTGATCAAGACATATCTTTTTTACTTTATTGAAAGAAGGATTATATAAAAATTTAATTAAATTATTTGAAAATAATCATTTCATAAAGAATAAAAGCTAAAAGCATAAGAAGATTTATGGGACTTTTATTAGCTGCTAAACTTAGTTTGATTATTCTGGTAGCGGCTTTTATAGTCGGTAGTATTAATTTATATAATAACTATGATTAGCATAATAAAATAAAAGATACAGTTATCTTAAATACCAATACAGATAGTGTTTTGAATACAACTTCTAGTAGCGATCAAAATAAATTAATTGAATAAGAAGAAGATGGAGAAGAAGAATATGAAGAATACGTTGTACCAACCTTGAAAGAGACTATGCTATAAAACGACCATCTCTTTAACAACACTATTCAAATAATTCAAAAAAAGTATAATGTATAAAACTTAACAGAGCTAGATAATTTAATCAACCAATTAGGAAAGATTTTCAATGAGTTAGAAGCCGAAACAGTTTCTTCTTATTTCAAGAACTTTGTTAACAATCCCCACAAAAATAAGGATCTTCAATAAGCATTTTTTGGTCTTTATCGTGATGATTTCTATTGTATCAAAAGTGATTTATACCACTTAGCTCACTAAGAAGAGTTATATAATAACGTCACATTATTCTCAGACTGGGCTGATGAATATACTCGTGAGGTGCTTTTTGGTAATTTTTCTAGAGTTGTTTCTGAAATGTATGGCTGGGAACTTCCTCCAGAGTTTTTGTAAAAGGAAAGTTTTGCTCCAGAAATCAACATTTCTTAGTTTTACTTCAATCGTCCCAAATTTGTCTCCTCTTTTATAATAGGTAGATAACTTGGTTGCTTATTCTAAGGTTTAAACAAAATTCCTAGTAGTGGCTCTTTTACAAGAAAGGAAGGGCTTTCTCGCAGCTATCGAAAATTCCTTACTTAAATTGATGAGATTAATAACAACCCTAATATCACAAAAAAATATAACGATAAATGTATGAAAGAATTTAATTTCTTGCCCTAAACCTACAATCTTAACAATGTTGAAGAATGTAAAAAATTCTTTAGCTATGTTGAGTCAGAAGCCTATCAAAAAAAATATAAAGAAGAAGGTTTCTAATTTATCTCTAAATTAGGAGCAAATGTTCATTAAGGTAGAGGTATTTAAGTAGTAACACCAGCTATTACTGAAGCTCTTTAAAAAAAGTATCAAAAAGGTTAATTATGTGGCTCAATAGGAGAGTAAAATCCAGAATTAGTTCAGCAATATATAAATAACCCACTTCTACTTAATGGTGTTAAATTTGAAGTTCGTATGCATTTTGTTGTAGCCTCTCTTAATCCTTTAATAATATATGCTTAAGATAAGGCTGGAGTTGCATTTTGTGCTCTTAAGTACGATTCTCATGATTCTTAAATTCAAAGACATCTTTGTGTCTATAATATTGCTAGAGAATTACTTAACCTATCAGATGAGGAACTCTTTAAGATATCAGGAAAGACTCGTGAATAGTTTATGAGTAGCTTTTCATATTAGCATACTCTAGAAAGTCTTTAAAAAGAGTTAGAAAAGGAAGGTTCAGTACCACCTGGATGGGTATTTAATGACTTTGTTCCTTCTGTTTTTCGTAATTACATTCACACTATTTTATTCTCTCGTCACTATCTCTCTCCAGACTCTAGATTGTATGAAATGTATGCTCCTGACATTCTTGTAAATAAAGATAATATGAAACCATACATCCTAGAATACAACACAAATCCACGTATGGTAAACACAAGCAGTTTTGTTCATGGATGGAATCTATAAACTATCAAAGATATAGTTCTAATCAATATGGCTCAAGTCAGATCAAGGCACTTTAGAATCAAAAATATCATTGACGAATATGTGAGAGAGTATTTGGATAATAAAAACCCTGATAGATCTGAATACATGAAAAGATTAATCGAAGCTAATAAAAACAAGATTGAACCATAGTTCAGTGTTGATAAGGAAATTACTTCTTATGTTAAAATCTATGATGAATCAAGTTCAGAGGATCTATACTATAATGGCAATCTTATTTTTGATAAAGAATGCTTGCATTGATAGTATTTATTATCAATCAGTATTATTTTATTCATGTTTAGTAAGATGTGATAAATATAACTTATTATTAATAATTCATTAATTAAAAAATAACTTAAATTATTTTTTTGTTCTCTCTATATGTTTTAAGTTAACTGTGAGAATTAAATGATTTTTATATTGTTTATTATTATTAATTATCTAATATTCTTTTAATGTATATCCTAAGGTAACTATGGGAATTAAGAATGCTATTATAAATAACATGGTTTTTATTTTGTTTTTTATGATTAATTATAGAATTTCTTTTAATGTATGTTCTAAGTTAACTGTGAGAATTAAGAATGCTATTATAAATAATATATTTTTTAAATTGTTGTTATTTATTAACAATCATCGAATATTCTTTTAATCCTTCTCTTTAGAGTAAACAAATATTTCTGTAGAATTCTTATAAAATTTATATAAAATGCGTCACATTAATTAACTTTACCTAATTATTTTAGCTGATTTTCTATCAAAAGCAATCAATCATTATTTTCTGATGTAATTTAATAAATATTATTAAAAATAAAAAGATATCGATTATTTACTCTACAAGAAATGACTTTTGAAACTTTAGAAATACAATATATTGAAAATCACATTGCTCATGTTAAGCTTAACAGATAAAAAGTTGGAAATGCTATGAATGTTAAAATGATTCATGAGCTACCTGAAGCAATGAAGATGCTATAAAAGAAAGAAGATCTAAGATGCGTGATTTTAACAGGCAATGGAAAACACTTTAGTACTGGAGTAGATTTGCAAGATCCTATTTTTGCAATATCTATTGATGAAGAAGATGTTGCACGTAGAACTGCTTTTTTATATAAATTCATTTAAGTTTTACAAGAAACAATAACTTCTTTTGAAAGATTGTAAATTCCTGTTTTAGTAGGAATATAAAATGCTTGTCTAGGAGTAGCTATTGAATTTATTTTAGCAGCTGATGTAAGAATTTGTACCAAATAGTCATTTTTCGAGTTCAAAGAAATTGATGTTGGTATTGCAGCTGATATGGGACTCTTACAAAGATTACCTGTGACCTGCACAAACGATAGTTTATTACGTGAACTAGTTTACACTGGTAGACGTTTTGATTCAGAAACTGCATTAAGGATAGGTAATAATATAAAGCATATATTTTATTTAAATTAAAAAAATTAATTTTTTTTGATAAATTTATATTTAATAAAAGGAATGGTCTCTTAAGTTGTTGAAAACGAAGAACAATTGAATACTATTCTTCTTAAAACTGCTAAAACTATAGCAGAAAAAAGTCCTGTTGCAGTATGGACTATAAAAAGCATACTGACTAAATAAAGACATTAAATAGTACTCCCTAATTTAGATTACATGGCTCGTTTAAACTCTGCCATGGCTTAAACAAGTGATATTCCTATCGCTTTGAATTCACTAATTTCTAAATAAAAAGCTGTATATCCTAAACTATGAAAAAGAAAACAAATTTTTAAATTACTTAAATATATTTAATATAAACTACTCAAAAAAAAAAAAATTATTATTATTTCAGTAATTAAATACTCACATTAATATTTTTATTTCATATTTTATCGGATATATTTTCGCTTTCAACTTCTTTATTTGAATCTACAGTTTATGGATTGCTACTTTCTTCTCTTAAGTTTTTATTCTAATCATCGTCACTTATTGGTGTTTAACCAGAAATATTTTTAAGTCCTTCAAATATATTTGTAAGCCCACCTAGTGTGATTTATTTTCCATAATCAAACTCTTTGAATAAAGTCTAATCATCTACATGGTCTTATATCATAGACTCATTTTCCTATTTCGTATGCTCAGAATATTTTTTCCTTTAGCTTTTGATTTCAAAAATACTTTTATTATCAAAAAATTTATCTGAACCATCCTAAATAGACTTTGGGGTATTATCAATAGGATTAACTGGTGTTTAAAAGTAATCTTTGGCTTTTAAGAGGTTAACTTATGTCATATTATCTTTCGCTGTGCTTTCCGATTCTGCTTCATCAAATATTATATTTTCATCCTCTTCCATAATTTATGGTTGTATAGTATATTTCTTAGTTAATTACTCTGTTATTGTCTTTTCTGACTAAGGTATTTCGATAGAGGGTTAAATTTCTTAATTCAAATTAGTGATTGTATTTTAGTTAACTATAGATTAATCTAAACTTTCTTTGATCTATAAATTTTAAGCAAATTTATCGATAATATTTTAGATTTACTTAGAACAGCTAATGTCGTTTTTAGGTTAAGAAGAATTTTGAATTGACTAAGATTAAATTTTATTGAACTCAACTTATTCAGATTAACATATTTCATCTTATTATTAAAAATAAATTAAAATTAATTCTTTATTTTAATTTGTTAAATAAATTTTCATAAGAAAATAATTGATAAAATCTGGTACAATTCCTATATTATAAAGATTAAATAATTAAAATTTTACCTTATTTATTTTGTTCTGTATTTGCTTTGAAATTACTTTTTTATGATTCGCTGCTCTCTACATTTTTTTAAAAAGTTAGATTGTCTGCATCAATTACTTCAAATACATTTCCTTAATCTGTAATAATCTATTCTTCTTTTTCTTTTTCAGGTTATCCTATATTTTTATCTACCTCATTTTATTTTTCAACCTGGATTTATGATTGCTACTTCTCAAAGAAATCTTCGTGTTATCTAAAAATATTGATATTAGATTATTTATTTTTTAAGTCAAACCAAATAAAAAATTTTAAACAAATTTATTAATTTATAAAAAAATTTGATATTACTTTTCAACAGTACTGCTATCATTTAGTGAAAGAAGTGAGTCTTCTATGTTATAAAGCATGTTATTGTTTGTGGTATAATTTTTCATCTCTAATTTTTTCTGATTATTATCTGATTCCTATACTATTTCATTTTCATTGTAAAGAATTTTAATCAAGTTTTTGTAAATTAAGTTGGTTTTTCTTTTTAAATTTAAATCATATTAGAATTATGATTTTTTAATAAGTCTTCTATTATCTTCTTCCTCCTCTAATTCATTAGAGTTTTTAAAGATATCTCCTTCATCAGTATTTTAATTATCATTTTTTTAAACATCCATTTTTTCTTCTACTTATTAATCAAATATGTTGCTTTCATTTTAAAGATAAACATATCTTTTATTCTAATTTTATTAGATTTCTACATTTACTTATGATTATTCTGATATTTCAATTACCTCACCTTAGCTTTCTTCTTTTTTCACTTAAATTTCTTTGATGCTTGAATCTAAGTTTTCAGCACTTGTAATGAATCTTGGAGCAAATGATTAAGCAAATCTAGTTTTTTAAAAACTTTTAATTACTATTTAAATAATTTAAAATTTTACCTTTTCACTTTTAAATTATTAAAATCATTAATAGAATCATCAATATTCGGAGTTTAATTATCTTCGTTAGGTTATTATTCATTTGGTGTTAACGTTTCATCCATTTCTACTTATTTTAAATTTTTATAAATTAAATCAATTTTCTGATAGAGTCTGTATTCTTGATGGATAGCAGCCTTTTTTTGAATTCTTCTTTAATCCTCTTCCTCTTCAACATCAGCATAATTAAATAATGATCTAAGAAGTTAACCATAAGATAATTTTTTTAAGCTTACATCAGAATAAGGGCTATAATATTAGTAATGCATAGAATCAACAGGTATACTTTGTACCCTCATATCTTATAATTAAGAAGTGCTACTAATTCCTTTTGGACTCAAAAGCTAAATGTTATTGCTATCTATTGATAAGAGATTCATATCTCTGCTAAATTGTGGTAAATTCTAAATATTTTTTGAAATTTCCTCTGATCTGACCATATTTCTATTTGAAAGGGCTAATTTAATCAAAAATTATTTTAGCTAAATAAATTAAAAATTTTAAATAAAATAAATATACCAATATTTCTTGAACTTGCTAACTATAGATTTTAATTAAACATACGAGTTCTGTTTCTTTTACTAGGCTAAAAATAGACCTATTCAGGGTTTAACTCTGATGATCGACCAAATTAAGGGCTATTTTATTCATTATAAACTCTTCTTTCACTACATTCATTCAAGAAAAATTTAACTTTCATCCACAAACGGAATGTTTTAAAAGGAATTTTTTTTTATAAAGTCAGGAATCTTTTCATAAAAGGCAACATTACATGGAGATTTTTAACAAATTTATTGTAGATATCTTTGTATTTTATTGAAAGTTTAGCTCTTACTACTTCAACAAGAAGGAAAAATTAATAACCATTATGAATAATAAGCAAAACTATATAGAATAGCTATGACTAAACGATATCAGGTTTGTTGTATAAGAATATATTCATGATTAGAAGTATGACAAAAACAATCATACTAGTTTTATCTAACTGTTAAAAATACTTCATTTAATAAGGTTGGAATTTGATCAAAGCTACTTAGTAAATCAAGAATAGGCATAAGATAATAACTAATTTATTAGCTAGAAATATAAAATTACTTAAATTAAATATTAAAGATGAAAATAAGATAAATAAATACTGTATGGATCTCCATAGAATGAAAGCACAGCAACAACAATCATTTTTGTGTAGATTCTAACAAACTCCCAATAGAAATGCTTATTTTTATAATCTTGATACAAAAATCCGTACTTCAAACGAATAGTAGCATTGTCTAAATTTTATCTATTTTTAATTAAACTTCTCAATATTACTAAAGGAATTATAAAAGCCCAAAGAATCAAACCAGGTAAGCAAACTATTGCAATATATTTTTTGTGAATATCAGTATAGCATTCATAAGAAATATCGCTTTATATGTATAATTTATTGTCTATGCTTCTACATGACATTACTCCTAAGAGATTAGATATCATATTTGGCTAGATGAAGAAACTCAAAAATACCAGTCCACTGATAATATAGGACTTATTTTTATATATATTTAAATGTATTTAAAAGTAAATAAATAAAAAAATACCTTATCAAATTTTGATATTCTAAGTAAGACTAAAATGATATAAAAGAATCCAACCACAACAAGATAGATTATTGGAATCACTAAGAACCAAATTGTCCTGAAAAAAACTATAGGGTAAGTGCTCTGTTGCTATTAATTTAGAATACAATCAAAGCTGTATTGTAAATTTTAAACAGGTGAACCTAAAGAAAAAAAGGTATATTTAACAAAAATTTTGATGAAATAACTAATATTTTATACCCAAATAATCTGGTATGAAGGTCATCCATTCAGGTAACTAAATAACGAAGGTATTAATCATAGAACTAATTTGCATATAGCTCATCATAGCTTTTAGATTCATATTTGTTGTATCTTAAAAAGAAGACTTGCTTAAAGGCAATAAATTAAGCTTTCTTATATAGTATCCTAAAACTATTAATTTATTTATCTATAATATGATCCTTATACTAATTAGGATATACACTATTATGCCTAAGGCTACAAATACCGTAGGTATTATGTAATTTACAGAATTTAAGTTTTCACATTTCAAGCAGTTAAACTTTCCATCACTTTAGTAGGTTTTTTTCCAAACTAATCCATATACATCGCAACTTTCGCATAAAGGACCAATATGTCCTTCGATACAGTACCCTGTATCTTGGGTACCATAACAGTTTTCTGCTTTATTTTTGCAATAAACAATAGAATCTGTATTATTATTAATCTTCCAATAACCAGGAAAAAGAGTCATTTAATCTCTATAACAATAAATTGCATCATCAGGACAACGTTAGCAAATTTAAGATTCATATTATTCTGATTTATTTATTTACATATTAATAAATTAAAAAAAAAATGTAACAATTTACTTTAAATAGGAGTAATAATAGAATAGCTTCCTTCCTTACATTCTTAACAATAAAATATACTTCCGCTGAGCTTATATACTTCACCCCTAATACACTCTCTAAATTCCATATTTAGCCTGACATGAAAGGGACCTTAAAATTAAATTTATTAAATTAAATATATTTAAGTAGGACATAAGCAAGTTAAAAAAAAATTAGTTTAATAATTCTAAGAAAATAAAAGGAATTACCATCATCAAACTATCTAGAAAGCTATGAAGGTTAAAGGACCATTTTTATAGAAGGAGTTTCAAAGAAAATGTAATTTGAAGTCCCAGGATTAGCTATTACCATCATCTACTCAATTTAAAAAGTTTAATTTACTTCATTAAACTAAGAATAGTCTGTGATGTATTATCCGTAAATTTTTACATCATCTGTACCAGGAATAGCTTTGATGTTAAAGTTAGTAATTTCGTTTTAAATAATTTCAGGGTATTAACTTTACTAGAATTTTTGAATATTAAATTTAACAGGATTTAATTCTTGATCTAGAATTTAGAATTAAAAGTTAATATTTGCACTACTTTAAAAATTAGAGAGAGAGTATAAGTCAAGATTATAATTGTCTACACTCGTTGTAAGAAATCTAGGGTGGACTAATTAGCTATTAGACATGACAGATATCATTTATGGATAAGAACCTATATTCTGACCGTAAACATCAGCTTAGTTATTTGAAATATTATTTTATAAGAAATATTAAGGATTTTGAGTTTATTTGTAAAGATATTGATAGAAGACAAACAAAGGCTCTAATCCAGTATATCTAATTCCTCCTCCAATTTAAGCCTAACAAAACTAGATTGTGGTTTAATTTACCATGATATCGCTTGAACTCGAATATATAGCCCCTCCATGAGACAGTGCTGTACAATTATAGAAATAATTTCCTATTATTTATAAATTTTGGTAGAGTAAATTGATTAATGCGACCGCCCCTCCTTCGTTAGCTTTATTCAAAAGAAAATAAGACTACTATAGAAAGAATTTTTAAGCTTTTTTTATATATAGAGAAGCACCAGAGCATGTTAAGCAGCTTATTTAAGTAAAATTGCATTGATTTATTTAAAGGATGTTGCCATTAAAAGTAATTAAGCTGCTTTTAAGTTTAGTCATATTGATAAACTAAGAATTTTGTATAAAAGCCTAATCACTATATAGATACACAGTCTAATCTTCAAGAGAAAAATAATTATCAAAGTTGTAAAAGGAAATACCAACTATATCTTAAACAAGAAGTGTGTTTATTTGTTACAGCAAAATACCATTAGACTTGATAAAAAGTTTGTTAGAATCAAATGATGTTATATTCAAGAATAGGGACTAACTTAAAGTCAAATTAAGCGAATTTGAAATGTAAATAATATTATTAGCTAGAGAATCTTTAGTAAAGGTAATATTTACCAATTTTAAGGATTTAATGACAATCTGCTGAACATTATTAAAAGAAAACAAAGTATAGTTAACGCCATTAAACTAAGAATTGAATATATTAAGAGTATCAATTTAGACAAAGTTACAATCATTAAAAGTAAAAAGAGCACCATTTCCCTAAAGAATTTCATTATCAAGTTTAATATTCTAAAATGTAATAGTATTTTGGCCATTAAAAATAAACTAAAAGTTATTTGAATTTGAAGTTATGTTAACATTTTTAAAAGTTATTTGCTAATTTATACTTGGAAACACGGCTTACTGATTATCTGATAAGGTAAAATTATAGTTATTAATTATAATTTGGCTTTGAAGTAACTTAGTAAAAGTATCATTTCTAATAAGTATAGTTTAGCTGCTATTATTTTAACCATACACTACATTTGAATTATAAGTCTGCATAAGTTGGTGGTAGTAAAAACTATTTTGAGAGTATATCTATTTTATTTATAAAACATTATTTATTAAGCATCTATAAAAAAATGTATTACCTAAATAAGAGTTTGTTGCAGATTGTATTACAATATTTTAGAGGATTGATCTAAAATAATCATTTGCTGCTCAACCTAAATATTTTTTTTATTTATCAAAATAAAATAAATAATTTTAATTTGCTTCTTAAAAAAAAATTACCTAATATCCATATTGAATATTTTCCATAGTCTGGTAGCATTAATTTATACTAAAAAGAGGTTTTTAATTTTACCCTATCATTGGCAAAACGAAATTATATGAAAAAGCAATCCCTGAGCTTATACCAAGAAGTTGGATGTTATAAGAATTAGCATTATTGGTTATGGTATATTGTGCTATCTTAGGATATACTAAATTGAATTAAAATAATTTTGTGTAAGAATTTGTTAGCTTGTACATAGCTAATTAATCATTCGATTAAACTATATAGAGGTCAGAGTAGTTCTGAACCTAAATAATATTTTGCTGAGAATAGAATATCTAATTATCTCTATCAATTCTGGTATACTGTAGAGTTTAGCGATCTATATATATCATTTACCATGGTAAGTTAAAAATAATATTTGATTAATAAATTTGAATTTTTAATTATGTGGATCGAGAAGGTAAGCTTATTAAAGTAATTAAGCTGAGGTTTTGTAGTGCTCCATTTGTTACATTATAAAAATAGACATAAGCACAAGGGATCTATTAATTCAATAAAACATAAAATTTGTTAAAGCTGCTGTCAATTAAAATTCTAAAGATTCTCTGATTGAATTGTAGTTTTTAAACAGGTTAACCTGTCATGTAATCGTAAATACTTGAGCTGTAGCTTGGATATATATTTAATGTGCCATTCACATAAGCTTAGAATATTACACTATTATTAGTGTCTATTCTCAAAAAATCCAAATTTGGATCTGTAAAATTAAATAATAAATCCCTTGTGACAAAATTAAAACGATTTAATTTATTTGATTATTAAATCACAAATATTTCTTGAAAATTTTCATTAATTAGTATCTATTAAAAGAAAGAATCAAATTAATAGAAATACTGAGAGCTAAAAGAGTCTTAATCAGCTATATAAAGTTGATAATTTGAGTTGAAAATAAAAATAAAACTTTATGAGAAAGTGATATTAACTGATGTTTAATCTATCTCTCCCAAGTTTACAAAATTTTAGTTATATTGCATTATCTGGTTCTAAGCTATCACATAAAATTACTAATTTACAAAAGCAGTTTACCTAACACCTTAAAACGGTATTTGATAAACTAATTACTTTAAGTTCGTGTTTAGTTACCAAGAAACACCCAAACCATCTAAAAAATAGAGCTTCTGATATTGTGAGTTATAAAATTGTTCTAAATTTTTAGATTCAGTTAAGGATAAAAACTTGTATGAGGGGTTGATTGATGTCTCTAACGACATTACTCTAATTAATAAAAAATTTTGAAATTTAAAAAGTTGCAATATAAAATATAATTTACCTGATTTCTTTTTGATCTAAATAAACAAATCTATTCGATTCTGGAATGAGGAGCATGCTTAAAATGGAAGTTGTGTAATTCCTGTTAGCATAATAGGCAGTGTAGTAAAAGGTTCTTAAATCAACAGTATAAAAATAGTTATTAGGATTATTTTTTGCGACTATCATCTGATAACTATCTTAATCTACTATTATTTAATGAATGTTACCTGTTTCAATACTTTAGTATCCTACTACATCTGTTATCTTACTCCCTGTTAATAAATTGTAAATACCAATACTTTAATTAAATTATCCCAAATTGAAATCACTCCAAATAATGACTAAAGATAACTTTTCAAATATTATGAAATTTGTAATGATAGGATTTACACATTAAATCGAAATTAGCTTATCGTAAGTATTTCTATTCATTACAATGATAAAAGTGTCTTCATAAGAGTAAGCTTTATCTTATTAGAAAATAATTCCTTTTATGGGATTATTATGGTACTAAAATTCTTTAAAGAATTCTATTGTATCTGAATTATAAGTGTAAGAATAGAAAGTTTGCTTGTATTCTTACTAAATTATAATAGTCAAACGCGAATATTATTAATCTATATATACACTAAGCATGTTGGGAATGCTTATAAAATAGTCAGCTCTAGTTGCATAATTGTGCATATAAACTTCCTAAACATTATTTACTACAATTAACTTCTGTAGATTGCTGTCTAAATATATTTATTAAATTTAATAACTTATTTACAAAGTAGGATCAATATCAGCTTATGAAGCTTATAATTATGCTGCTCTTTGTTAGTGAATTGGAGTTGTATATATTTAAATTGCCTTATTGTAATTCCAAAATGCTAATGCATAATTTGATGAGTAGTATGCAATAGACACACCATTTTAATCGTCAAGAAAGCATTGTGAAAGCGTCATTGGACCACTATTTTAAAATTGTACAGCTTATGGAGTAGCGATGTTAGTGAAATTCAACCTAAACATGTTTGTATTTGGCTCTGAAGAACAAGATAAATATGTATTGGTTTTCTGAGAATAAAAAAATCCAACTAAATTTTATGTATGAACTTTTAATTAAGCAAGCTAACTAAAGTTTACTGAATTTAAAACTCTTATTTCCTAAAATAAAAATAAGTATTAAATATTTACTAAATAATAAATAAATAATTTATTACATTTTTATAGTAAATAAAATGGTTTTAAGCTATGTTGTAGTAAAAGCCAACTGGTACGATTGAATTAGCAACACTAGAAGAAAGCCAAATTTCAAAATTCTACTAAATAAATCCTGAATAAATTTAGCCATTTTGAAATCCTATGTAAAGCTTAGAAAAGACTGAATCAATTAGTACAGTTGAAATCTTTTATTAAAATGTAAGGATGTGTTAGAAATTTAAACTTGTCCCACTAATAACTACAACCTTATTTTTAAAAAAATTTATCAAACTTTTTGAATTTATTAAGAATTTTACCTAGTTTTAAATAGTTGAAACACCTGAATTCTAAAAGAAAGCAAAAACATCATTACCATTTACTTTATTGTATGTTGCTTGATAGTCTTAAACATTTGTAGCAGAAGTGTATTAAGCAGCAAGTGTTGTCATTGATGAGTAAGAAAAAACTTGTAAATTATTCATAAATATCAAATGCTTAACTGAGGTAACTGTACTCTGCAATATACTATCTGTTACTACCCCAGATATTCCTACTTAACTAATCGAGTTTTTAGTTAGCGTATTACTATAATAACAAATGTTAGTGTCTGTGATTATATAAACATTTCTATGAGTAGGATAGTATTTTGCACTTGTATATAATTTCTTACTTGAATATGATGCACTTACAGCTACAACAGTTTTTGTACTATTAGCTAAGTATAGATTTAATCTTTTATTTTTTGTATCTAACACATAAATACAGTATTTGCTTCCTGTATAAATTTCTGTGTAAGCGTATTAGAAATTAACTAAAGTAGAGTTCACATTAAGGATACCTACTATAGAAGAAGTAGTTGTATTGTAAACTTTTATCTAAATAGGAGATTAAAAGACTAAAAGATTGGTATTCGTATTATAATTCATAGTTTAAGCAGGCTGTAATGGATTGTCAAGAGTAAGTATTTTTAATGATTAGAAATCTGTAAATAAGTATTACCAGAGGATAATTGAGCCATCACTGTAAAGAGCAGCGTATAATTTTTAATTTATGAGTTGTAAATCGATAACTTTATTTTGACAAATGCTATTATCAAGTATATTACAGCTAGTATGATATCTTTTTATAACTTGTCGATAGTTATTATCGAATACATTCATTCTTTCATAAGCTCTAATTGAACCATCATCGCTAAATACTATTAGCCTATTATACAAAGTATCAATTATCAATCCGTTTATTTTATCTGTCGGCTGATCTTACTGGGTAGGAACGTTTTAAGTTATACTACTCAATTGCATTTAAGTAGAAAATGGATTTGTAGGATCAAATTTTAGTTTTATAACTCCTTAGCCAATTAGAATTACCTGAGCATATTGCAAATCAACAAAAGCTGAAGTAATCTAGAAATTTTTAGACCAATTTAAATTTATAGAATAATTCTCTTACAATGACCCATTCGTATACTAATTCAATACTACAAATCCACTGAAATCAATCAAAATTAAGTAACTTTGAGATTTAAAAGCAAAAGATTTACTTATTTATCTACTTGAAGTTGGGACAAAAGTTGACTAATCTACTGTTGAAAATATTATTTTATATGTTTCTAAAGTAAAAACGAACTTTTTAGTTTACTTTTCATCTATAATAACCTATATTATAGATGACGTATGTCCAATATTAACTTAATTGCATTGGTTTTGACTATAAAAGTATAAGTACTATTATTGATAAAGCTAAATAACTATTTCACCTGTTGAAAAAATATAACCTTACTGTAAAATTTAATTTGGTATTGTGCACACAATATTGCCTGAATTATTTCCTTAAACATAAATTTCATTTAAATCATAAGAAGCTAATGTAGAATCCATTGAATAACTGTATAACATATTTCCACTTCGGACAAAGCCGTTTATGCTCTTTGTGTGCATTACTTAAACTAGTTGCACACTGATTACATCATTATCATTGTATTATTTTATGTTTTTTAAAAAAAATACACCAAACTAAACTTCACTTTTAAAAACTATCAAAATATCTTGATCAATGTAATATACTAGTTTGTTAGATTATTATGATGTTACTAATTGATCAAATGTTAAGTATTTAATACCGTATCCTCTACTTAAATCCCAAAGCACTAATTCTGTATTGCTAAAAGAAACCAAATAGCTTGTATCAGAGTTATAACCTACAGTAGAGCTATCAGTAATCATTTAAAAACCTAAGACTTAATACTTATGTATAGTCATTTCACCTAATAGCTATATGCTATCTCTGGAAAATATTTTCAGAGAATAATCAGGAGGTTTATTTGAATTTTGAATTCCAGCTACTATGTAGCTTGTAGGAGTTTAGACAGTTGTTGTGATAGAATCAAAATACTATTACCCATATTCTTAGACATTAGCACATTCCTAAAACGGAACACATAAGTTGTAATTATTATCGTTGTAATAATTAGTTGGACATATTGTTTAGCAAGATTTGTTTGGCTCGTAATAATAACTAGCATTAGTACATTATGAAATACAAATATTAAGAGATTAAGAAAATGTAAAATCTTAATCACAAGCATTACAGATACCATCAGCGGAGCAATCATTGCATTTTAAACCACAGCCAGTTTGTTGCGCTTAAGCTATTCTTTTTAGATCAATTAATATCTCGATGAAAATAATTAATTTCAAATACTTATTACCCTTTAGCATAATTTGTTAAAATGTATTTAAATTAGGAGCACAGTAAAAAATGTTAATCCTTAATAAATTATCTTAATTTATGTTGTAGAAAGCTATAAAAGCGAATAAATGCTAACTCTTATCAATAATTTCTCTACCTTTAAAATATTTTTATTAACACTAACCTTGAAAACCTAATATAATCTTTTATTATACAAGAATCTATTTTTTTACTATTTATTTTCCAGTAATATAAATAACAAAGTATGAAGGATTTAAATAAATTAATTTATCTACAATTTTAAAATAAAATAAAGTTTTTTAACTTATTAATATTACAAAAAAAAAAGAACTCAAGTAAAAATTTTTTAATTTTCATAATATAAATATGTAAGCATAACCAAAATATTTAAAGATAATTAGCAACTTTTAGATAATAAAAGCAATTCATTTCAAGTTTTTCTTAAGATTTCTTTTTAAAATATTAAATAATGATCTATGTATTATGTGAATAACATGTTTATAAAATTTGTATTAAAATTAATATGCTTTTACATCCAAATGTATGAAAAATAATATGCTTTTACATCCAAATGTATGAAAAATAATATGCTTTTACATCCAAATGTATGAAAAATCTGATAAATAAAGAAGAATATATTTAAAAATATACATTTTGATTGTTAGTTCATTTAACAAAATAATTAAAAATATATACAGATAAATTTAGATTTTATCAATTTGATAAATTGTAAGCTATAATATTGAATATAATCTTTATTTTTAGATAAATAAAATCAACTTTAATTATTTCTTTATCAAAATTTATACAAAGGATTACTTTCAACTTTCTTTTATAACAAAATTTGATTTTATGTTATGGATTTATCGTGATTTACTTCAATAAATCAGTATATATTTGTGGAAATATTTATCACTATCAATCAAAAATATCTAATCCTTTCAAATCTCTACATGAATTTAATATAAAATCTTATAATTTGTCTTCATGAATATATTACTTTAAGAAGCTTTACACTTAAATGAGAAAATCATTGTAAGCAACAAAGTTGCATCCAAACATTTTAAATTAAGCTTTTAAATCTAGAGTATAAATTCTACAAGGCTATTCGTCTATAAATATATCAAATAGAAAGCAGAGTAAATTTATTATGAATAATTTTAGATTGATAGGATTCGATAAAGAAGTGTATTGAGTAAAAATTTAATTTTCATCAAGTAATAATAATAGTTTACTTAAGAGAGTTTCAAAGTTTATATTATGAGTAGAAAATATAGAGTTTATGATAGGTTATTTAACACCAGAAGCTATCTTTAATGTAGATAAAGCTAATTATGCATCTAGTAATATACTCTTTTCACATTTATAATCTTTTTATAGTAACAGTAATATTTAGTTTGAAAGCTAAAACGTGAACTCTTAGTCATATGAAAATAAGGTATTAATTTATTAAGGGAGAGAAGATAAAGGATATAAACAAATTGATTTTGTTACTAAACATTTAACTAGGTTTCCTAATATTTACTCAAATTTACTATTTGAAAAGTTATTTTCTGTAATTATTTAATTATATTTGGAATAATTTTAAAGTTTTGATCTTAATTAAAAGCCAATAGTATCATAGTTTAAAGATTCAATTGATTGTGGTTTCTTTAGAATTATAAACCTTAATTTTTCTATCGTTTCTAAAATAGCAAACACTAGTTTTAAATTAACACTCTTCTCCAAACAAAAATACATAAATTTATACTTAATATAGAAAAAATCTGCATATGTTAAATCTAAAGAGGACAAAGTCGAATCCTAGGAATCACCTAGTGAATCAAGATAGGAATCCACTCTCTTTTTTGTTTCTTCTTACAAATTTTCTTCTATATAATCTTTTTGAAATGCCGATAAAATAATTTAATTGAAACAATTCTCATCTATTTAAAAGATTTTTAAGCACTTCATGCAAAGTGGGTCAATTAAAAATGTTTAATATAATTATTTTGAAAATGACAATAGGTCCTGCTCTGTTCCAAACTCATCTAGCAAAGTCCAGTGTATGTTTTGTTTTAAGTAGTAGTTAAAATTTTCTTAAATTTATATAATGTTAGATTAATTAATTTAGAATTAAGAATTATTATTTTGCGATTGCTGGGCTAGTTCATTTAATTTTTCTTTCATTTCTTCTGCAATCAAAGGTATTAAATTTGGTGTTATACCGATTAATTTTATATGCTCTTTTAAATAGCAAAATTTCAAACTTTAATCTTTTTTATTTGCTTTTTACTTCAATCCATTTTCTTCGTTATCACTAAAGATTATATTTTTTACAAAATCATAGAATGTTTAGCTTCTAAATTAGATGTTTTATAATTCTTTTTAGTATTTTTTTAGTTATTAATAAGAAAAAAAATCTATAATTTAATTATATAAAAACCAATTAGCTTTAATTTTTTCTTAATTTGCTAACTGTTAATTTTAATTGCCAAAACCTGACTATAATTAATCTTTACTCTTATAAGAATATGCTGGAGAAAAATCATAGGAAGAGTGAAAACTTTAGTTATTGCAAAGTTTTTTAGCTCTGCTTTGATTTAACATATTAAGTTTACTTTTATTAAAATTATTTTTTAGCTCATTTTCATAAAATGTTAGTCTTCCTTCTTAATCTATTTTATTACTTTTCGTTTCCTATTATTTCCTTTGAAGATTATTACATGAATTTATGTTTTCAGTACTAATTAAGTCATTCTAATCAAATTATTTAAGATTTCGAAGTGAATATTATTGTTAGAATATACCTAAATTAAAATTTAAACTTGAACTCTCAAATTTATTTATATTTATTGGAGAAATGTCAAGTTACTCTATTGAAACTTGGCTTTTTTCAAATTTTGATTTAGAGTGATTATGCCTTATAGAGTTAATACTTTTAATGTTATTTATAGAGTGGTTTTCTAAAGGAATGTTAAAAGAACTATTTTTTGGTTAATATATTGAAGAAATATTCTCATTTTCACTATCATTATTCAATTAATATTTTTCGGTAGAACATAGAGAAATTTTATTTGAATTGGTGGTAGTCAAATTTTAATTTTAGAAAATGTGATTGTTTTGATATTTTTTATTACTTTAATCTAGGCCTTATAAAATTTCAACATTATTATTGACATAATCTTTCCTATTTTTTGATTCATCTCTCTCTAAATTTAGGCTTTATTAATTTTAAAATATGTTAGAGTTATTTTTAGAATTTGAAAACTCACAGGGTTTTACTCTTTTTCTGTGTTTTAAAATTATGCTATGCTATTTATTATCTTATTTTTGTAAAGTTTTTTAATTATTAATTTCTTGCTGTTCTAAATTATGAGAAATATGAGGTAAAATAGTTTATGATTTTTATCTAAATTAGCTAGATCTTGTTATATTTAAAATAATCGGAGATTACTCAGAGCTTTGAAATAATGCTGAAGAACTGTGATTACTTATTGAAGGAGCTTATTCAATTTAATTCATTTTTTTTTGAAGAGAGCACTGGTAGATGTTTCTGAATTAATTTTAAGGGACAATTACTTATACTTCATTTTTTAATCTTTAAATTAATTAACTTTAGCTTTTTTTATTATTTGTAGATTAAGCCATTTAACTTAATTCTAGTGGTATAAGTTATTGATCTTAAAAATCTTTGATAGATTCGCTTTTGTTGCTTTCACCTTTAAAAATTTTTATCTCTTATTGGCTTTTAAACACCATACTTTAGCTTTATAAGCGATTTAAATTTTATAAGTCCTATTTTTAATTGTTATCAATTTTAATATTGTCGTTTTTATTTGCTTAAAAGCTTTAGTTGAATTTATCTTTTAGTGATTAAATATGTGACTAAGAATTAAAATTATTTTAATTTTGACTGTTTTATTTTTACAAATGATTTTCTTATTATTAAGTATTTAAAGTACTGTCATTTTGAGTTAAACATTTTTATTAAGAAAAAACATTTTAAATTACTCTTTTATGACTCAAATCTAATTAAGTTAAATTTCGATTATGTAGATTGCTAATTGTTTATGTACTTTCTGAGTAGTTTCTCACAGATGACAACTCAGTAGCCAAACTATATCTGAGCATTTATTAGTTTTCCATTTTATTTAATTAATTCATTGTTTTTTTGTAAGGTGACAAATCCTAATCACTTCTAATAACATATCTTTATTGATATTTTTATAATTATTTTGCATCAGTAGTACTACTTTATTCCTCTTATTTTTAAAATAAGCTACTTAAAGAAAAGGTGCATTAATCTAATTCATACTATCTCTCTGATTGAACATATTGATTTTAATTCAATAAATGGTCTTTATTAACTTATAAATCTTCCTTTTTTCCTATATCATTCTAAGAGCTTATATTAATTTCTTGCTTTTTTTTCCTAAGTTAATCAAATAAAAGCTAAGACTATGAAATAATTTTTTATCCAACTTCCTTTTTTTTGAACCTTGAGAAATCTATGAAATTACTTTCATGATTATTTATTTAAGTATTTACAGGTTAAACAGAAGGAATATTTAATTGTGATAAGTTAATTTCGAATTAGCTGAAAGATTTTTTTTGAAAGTTATTTTGAGTTTTAAAATGTTATGAATTAGGATGCATGAGATATTACTAAAGCTAACTTTAGACTTTTTCTTTTAAGCTCATCACTCTTTAACCAGAAACCTAATCTTATGGTATGTTACCTTAAGGTGTTACAGGTGTACGAATCTATTTAATTTTCTATTCTAAACTTGAACTATTTTTCAGCTAAGAATTTTGTTTCTATTGCGAACTCATAATAGAATCTTTTTTATGCATGTCATTTTCTACTACATTATTTTTCGCCTACTGAACTTAAACGCCTTGCTTAAGTTACTATTTAACCAAGTTCCACTCTTTTCTTGTAGCTAAACCATTTTTTATTATATTTTAATCACAAGTTTATTTTAATTTCTATTGCTAAGAAACTCCTTTTACAAATATATCCTTGACATCTTAACTCATTTACTACTATTTGCCACTTAGAAAAAACAAAATTTTTCAATCCTATTTTATCAATATTTTAATTAAAAAAGATAATTAGAAAGTAGTGTTTGATATTAAATAATATTAAAAATTAAAGGTTTTAAACTAATGTTTAGCTAATTAAGATAAACCGGTGTTACTTAACCTTTTTAATTTTAATTTGTAAATTATGCTTATCCTTTAGTTTGAAAATATTATCTACTCATCAAATAATTTGCTGAGTATTAAAAACCATTAATTAATCCATAAAATAAGATCTAGAAAAATTTGATGATAATAGATAGATAAAAAGTGCTTTAAAATTAACTTTCATAAATTATTCAAATTTTTTTTTGTTTCTTAGCCTAAAACAAAATTCAAAGAGTAAAAAAATTTATTTTTGAAGGATTTTCCATTGAACAAATAAAAATTAATCAACTCATTATATTTTACAAATAAGAGTTAAACTATTTACATTAGTAATAAAAGATTTGATGAACAATTATTATTAATTACTACCACTAAGTTAGATGCATTTATTTAATATATTTTTTAAAAAAGAAAAACAAAATAATTATTCAATATTAATAAATAGTTTTAACAGATAAAAAGATTATGCTGTAAAGATGTGGTAACAAAATGATAGATAATCGAGCTTATTGCTATTTTATAATTACATCAGCAAAAGATTTATTAAATCTTACATTTTCAGAATAATTTAAAACAGTTGAATTATAAAAGATTTATTGATTATTTACTAAATTTTAATAAATAAACATTATTTGAAGATAAAAAGTTTATAATTAATTAATTATCCATCCATTAATCAATTCATTAGATTCATTAGGATTATGCAGCAAATTTAGGCGATGAATTACCATCTAATTGGGTCTCAGTTAAAAATAAATTACTAAGATTCATTTCTGTTTGAATTTCCTTGAAAATATCTTAAAGGCACTTTTTAATCTCTACCTAATTTGTCATTATTAGATCAGTAAATAGTGAAAACATGTAAATTAGATGTCCTTTTTTACCTTTAATGAAAGGATTATCACTATTGACAATTATATATTTTCTCTTTGATCCTTTTTTACTAGGTGACTAAAATTTATTAAATACTTGGTTATTTTATGTTGACTGTGCAACAGTCGATTCTTCATCAGGATTAGTTATACAATTTTAACTGCCATTTTAATTTGATTATTCTATTTATTTGTTATTATCACCTTATAAATCGCTATTACTACTTACTCCTGAGAGATTAAGTTATAATGAGTGTTTTACTGAATTATCGTTTGGCATTTTAAAACAATCATAAGGAAGTTCTAGCATCTTTAGTTACTATAAGACAAATACCAATTCGATAACTCTTCTCCTAAATATTATATACAATAAAAAATATAAGCAAATAAATTTTACTCATAATAAATTTTTACTTAGAAATAGGGAATGATACATTTAGTTATTCGTCTTGTATAAAATCTTCAATGATTTATTTGCATCTAAGGATTAAAATAGGTAGAACGACTCTTGATACTTCATTAAATTTAGGGTTTTTTGATTGTTTGCTTCTACTAAGCAAGAAAAGATTCGAAATGTACTTTTTACGTACTTCAAATTCATTTTCTTCAAATTAAGACTAATTAGCAGAATTTCCATTTGCTGTAATGAGGAAGTTCAAATTATTGTCATGCTTTTTAGAGTCAGTATAATTTTCTAAAACTTCGATCATTCTAGATATAATATACTATTCCAACTCTTATTCTTCACTTAACATATTTCCTATTATGAATTCTATGCATATAGATTCTATTTTGGCTATTTCACTCATTAAATAAATTCTATTGTTCTCATCTAATCTTTCTTTAGAATAATTTAATTTATTTTTATTTTAGTTTTAATTTTCAATTAAAATAATCTACCTATTTTGTCTTTTGGTCTCTATAAGAGATTTTCCATCAAAAAGAAGAAATCTGAGTCAAAATTATTCTTTTTAATTAGTGATTTAGCTAAAAGAATGAATAGATTAAATACAAACAGCCAAATAGGCTAAAAGTCCTTAGGAAAACTACTATGTAGTTAAAAGTATTCTCTCTCATATCTCAACTCTAGCAATCCTTCTATTCTAGCAAAGAAGTATTTGACAAAAACATCATGGAGATCATTTGAGAGCCTATCATCTAACAAAATATTGTTAAATTACTCTAAAAATCTCTTTACCATCAAGTAATTAAAACGACTGTCAATTGGACTATTCATCATTTCATTCATAAAAAGTAGAATTTAGTTTTAAATAACAAAGGTTTTGTGGAAAATTAGTCCTATAAAGGCTTGCACTGAAGCAAATATTGGCTTATCCTCTATGAATTTAATTTACACACTATATTATTCTATGTCTTTGCAGAATTTTAAAGCCTAATATAAAAACATTTCATAAAATTCTAACACAATAATAAAATGAAAACTTACTTTTTTCAAAAATTCTGTGAAACTTTGCACTAATGATATAGTAATGACTTCAGAAGATTCTATGCTTAGCAGACTTGAGTAAGTATCACAAATAATTGGAATCACTTGCTGTGAGGCTATTTTATTTTCTTCTTTACAATCAACTATAAACTCCATTAATTGCTGGTAATCAGCAAAAATTAATTTAATTTCTTCAAAAATTTTTAAAGCTAGAGCTGGTTTAGATTAGCAAAAATCTTTAATTATTTTTAAAAATTCAAAAATAAGTGTTTAATTGTTTAAGACAACTATTAATTTTAATTTATTTATGTAATTCATATAAAGATCAATTAAATTCTCTTCTATTTATGGGATATTCATGCCTTTTTTTATTATTTTTTATAAAGACTAAATTAGTTGACATATTGAGTCTTCAAATGCCTTAATATCAAATTTATTTAATGATTCATGAGTAATATAATGATTGTTGAATCTATTTAGATCTGATGGCAATAAAAATTTTGGTGTTTCAGGCAATCCCATAAATTTAGGTGTCTATAAATAGCTCACCTGCTGCTCTGGAATTTAATTTAATATTTCTTCATTTTCTTTTATTATTCTTTGCATAAGTTTGTCTATCTGGTTTATTATTACTTCTTTCACAATTTTAATCCAAAATCTCTTTCTAAAGAATCTGGTATTAACGGTGAGGAGATTACTTAGTGTTTATATTGCAGATTATCTTAATTCTAATTGAGGTTCGTTTGTAAGGTTAATTAGTTTTATAAAAATGCTTTCCCATAGAGCTTCAAATTATTTTAAATCCAAATTAAATTGATTTAGTTCGTAATTTAACTCTTCAGCAGTTAGCTAGTTTTCATCTTCGTTTGCATGTCTTTTGAGTAGCTATTCGTTTAACTTAGCCAAATGGTCACCAATATTCCAAATTAAGGCAACTGATTAATAAATTGAGTTACTATCCACTAATTTTTTATTATATAATAGAGTTATTTAAATTAATTACAAATATATTTTCTTACCACAATGTTTTCTAAAATTATCAATCAAATCAAGAATTATCTTTATTTAATCTCGATTAATAATTCTGATATATTGGCTTATAATTAATTCTAAGCACTTTTATCCCTAAACAACTATATTTGGAAAATCTGAGCACACAGAAACTTAGCTTAGAACTTCCAATATGATTTTTAGTCCATTTTGAGAAATTTAATGACCATTATTTTGCAATAAACGCAAGCAATTATCTAGCAAAGTCTATTTAGTATCTGGAAACTATGATGCTATTATTTCTTTATATGGATTTAAAAGTGTTTCTTGCCAGTTTTCTTTGTTCCAAACTAGTATTCCTGAAAATTTATGTTAAAGATATCTAAATTCTTCAGAGAGTTCTTACTCATCATTAGGATACACGTTCATAAAGAAGTTAAAAGCTTTATTTATTATATTGTTTAAAATGTCAATAGAAAATAATCTTAATTCATTGTATCTTTTATTTGCAAGCATCAAGAAGTGAGTTGCTACTAAATCCCAAAACAGTTCTATTCTGAAAATATTTACAAGAACAGTTTCTTGCATTTTTAAAAGGCCAAACTTTTGATTAAAATACTCAGGTGATTTTTTATTTGGTTATTCTATAGCGGCTACCTCCAATACAGATAAGTTGACTTAATTTAAGGCATCTATCATAGTAATAATTAAGTTGTCCTAGAAAAATGAAAAATAAAAAAATTGAACTATTTTGTTAGATTAAATATTCATTTACATCAGCTTCGTGACTTTAAGAAAACAAATTATTGAGAAGATTTTATTGAATTTATATTTCTGAATTTATTACAGTATCTTCTTTTCTTTATTATTCCTCTGGGTAGAGTGATCTTAAAAATATGTTATCTAATTTTTGCATTGATTATAAAATAATATGCCAGGAGCTGGTCCCAAGGACGTCTGTTTTTTAAAAACAAATTAAAGTAGGGGAAAATAAATAGGTAAAATAAATTTACCTCCTAAGCATAGAGCAATATTAAATAAAGTTTTTGTGCAAAGGAGATTAAAAGAAGTGAATTCCTCTCCAGGAGCGCTAACGCTATTATTTGAGAGCACCTTTAAATATTCATCAGATATTTTATTGAGTTATAAACTTCCTGCTAAGCGAACCCAACTTTATAAAGCTTTTAATATATTTTAGGTGAATTGCTCATTTACTTATTTTTATAATAACTTCTTCACTATTCTCAAATTCTCTTTCCAACATTGCTCAATAATTCCTACTATTTCCTCAAATCCATCATGCTATTTACTATTTTATATTATTTAGTCTGCCAATCCTTCTTGATGAAGACTCTATTTTTATCTCACTGAAGCTAATTCTTAGTCTTTTTCTTGGAAAATTCTGCAAAGCGAATCTGTAAAATGAGTAGTACACTCAGCTTTATATTAATTGCTATTTAATATTGATAAAATTGAATAATTATTTACTTAATATTTTATAAAGCATGTTTAAACTGATTTAAGGGGATTCTTAAAAGTCTATTTCGTTTCTGTCAATAATTTTCGATTTTATGTTCGAATGAACAACTTTTCTTAATTCCTAATCAGGTAGCTTGGAAATGTTAGAAGCTATTGCTTATGCACTTTCTAAGATATCTAGAAGTCCTTAATCTCTTTTAGTTTCGTTATTTTAATCTTCTGATTGGCTAGCTTGATATAGATGATAAATATATTTCGTATCGCTCAGACTTAAGTTAAAGTATTCGCTATAAACATAAGAAAATATGAATATTTTATTAGCTTTTTTTTGTGTTTCGCATATCTTTTGTAATATATTTTAACTAGATCTTAAATTGTATGTTAATCTGCAGCATAATTTAATAATTCTAATCCCAAACTTAAATTCAGAATAATCACTCTTAATATTATCATATGCAAATTAAACTAATTTTTCATTGATAATCTGCATTAATTGCTTATTGTTTCTTATATATTTTCCAGCCTACTTTAAAATTGCCAGTAACAAGTCAAATGCTAGTTTGAAAAATAATTTATAAAAAAAAAAATTTTAAATAAAAAATTACCTATTTCTTAATATGTTGTTGTTATTCCTAATCCCTAGGGCACCCATTAAGGAGATTTTTTGCCATCAAGCATTTATACTATTTCTGCAAACAGTCTTACGCATGTACTGTTTTAGATTAAAATTTTAGATAAATATATTCATTTATACTAAATTTACCTCGTAATTTATTCGTACGACTAGGGAGAATAAATAATGCCATTCAAATCTTCTTCTGTATTCCTTGAGTCGTTCTTTTTATAATCAGATGATGATTGATGTTATATTTATGAAATTTATTCCTTTGATTCTTCCTCAGCAGTCTAGTTAAATTATTAAGAGTTATCTGAAAAATTCTATTCGAAAACGATACGAGATTTTATATAATGTTCAAACACAATGTTTATTAGCTAAAACATTCCTGCTAAAGAAGTGTTATGCACTATAATCTCTTTTTAATTCTATAGGGTCAAGCAGATATTTAAAATCTATATTATAAAAAATGATCTTATTATCATATTTTTAGTAGTTAAAGCTGTTTGAATTTGCTGTCATAAAATTTTATTCATTTAAAATAAAATCTAACTTAATATTTGTTGAAAAATGCATACCTTTTCTATTTAATCATAATATTTACAAGTAATTGTTTTAAGATTAAACATAACTAATAAAGATTATATCAGTTTTATTTGCAACTTTTCATCTTTAATATCTTTTATAGTATACAAGAAGTTTAATGCTATAGTCTACTCCACCTATGTTTATAAATAAGATGACTTTTAATTCAATATTTACAAATATTAGTGAGAATTGAATAGTAATCATCTACTCTAGTAATGAAATATATAATCTAAATAACTTTACTTCTGTAACTGATGGCTAATTTATTAATCTTTGTAAAATATTTAAACCATGCTCATATATCTTCTACTACTTTGTCTCTTTTAATAAATCTATTACTTTGAAATATTAGCCTAAAGGTAATTCCTGCAAACCTCTATGAGTTCCTACTACATTACCTTGCTAATTATTTTATGGACTTTATCTTTTCTTAGCATTTTAAAGTTCAGCAATAAGCTCATTAACCATCTTTTATTTGAATTAATAGAAAATTTTTTGCAACAAATTATGTATACATAAGAAATTAATATAAATGTAGCTTTTTATTAATTAAGTATCTAAATTTTTATAGAATAGTTTAGAGTTAACTATTACATCTTTTATTTATGGCCATTTTTTTTTCGTCTCATATGCTATACCCTATAATTCTTTTTCGAGTAAATCGAATGCACTCATTTTTCCTTTATCTGAAAAAATAATATTTATTTATTATGTTGGATAAATTCAAAATTTATTATTAATGTTGCTTTTAATCAAAATTATTAGATAACAATAAACTCTTTCTTTGAAAATATATCAAGTAATTTATTGAAATCTATTAAAAAGTTGTTATTTATTAACTAAAATATATTTCACTAAACTTTTCATTCATGTTGGATATAATAAATATAAATAAACTTTGCAATAAAAATGAATAAAAAAGCTTTGTAATTTCCTCTGAAATCCTTAAAGTCAGCTGAAAAAAAATTAATAATTTCAAATAATTTTAACAAATTTTATGATGCAATTAATATTTTTTAACAAAGCATTTTAATAAGTTTTTACTTTAAATTTTTATTATACATATTTATCAGATTTATAGATATAATAAAATCTACAAATATTGAATTCAAATACTTATTTATCTATATTTATTTCTTTTATCTCTGCTGGATATAAGATATGCATCACTAAATTTAGTATTTAAAAGTTAAAACATAATCAATCAAAAAAAAAAAATATTTTCTTATTAAAACCTAAATTAATTTTTAGCATTATTAACTTGGAGCACTTATTTGAATAATCTAACAAATAAAATATTTTAGTTTTTCTTTTAGCAAAAAATAATAAATTTTATTTAGATAACCAAAATTCTGTTTATTTTGTTAAAATATTTAAAAACAAATAAATTATTCAAAATTATATATTTTAATTATGAAATAATGTCAATTTATTGATTAACTTATTTATTTGAAAAACGATTACAATTGTAAATAATATAATAAAGAACTACAATGGTAATGATAAAAAAGATTAAAAAATTTATTATGTTAAGTTAAAATCATAATCTAGGGTTGGGGAAAGTTGCTTTAGCTTCATATTTAACACCAACACCGTGGCCTTTATTAAAACAGCAATCAATAGCATTTTTATTCATTTCTTCTTTCAATTTTCTAAAGTTAGGTTTGTCAACGCCAAATTTAGTTTAAGATTCAGCAAACTTTAAAGTTTCTTCGAAAAGCTTTTCTGGTGGGAAGATTTTATTAACCATTTTTCTTTCAAAGGCTTCTTTAGATTCAAATCTTTTAGCTTAGAGAACTAATTCTCTAAAAGCATCTTTATCTGATATTTTATCTTGAATGACGGAATTCATACCTGGAGGAAGAGGCATATGAAGCTCAACTTCATTCATGCAAATCTATCCAAAATCATCTCTCATAATTCTATTAAATAGCATTTTGTAAAATTTTTATTAAATATAATCAAAATATAATTAAACCTGTAATCGTGAGAAAAAGCGAGCATACATCCACCAGCGTATGCGTGGCCATTTATCATTGCAATGCAAGGGACTGAAAAAGATAAGAATCTACCATATAAGCGAATAACTTCAAGAATGAAATTAAAAATATCTTCTTTTTCAATAGATAACATGTAATTTAAATCTAATCCAGTAGAGAAAAATTTTTCATGTAAACCAAAAGTGACCAAAGCAGTAGGACCTTCATTTTCTTCTACAGTATCCAATAAACTACTAATTTTTCTGACGAATGGAAGACTAAGAGTATTTGCCTTTTTATTCAAAATCAAAAAAAATACTCCAGATTCAGTTTTTTTAAGAAAAACATCTTCCTTTCTCTCATCCTAAGTAATATTTAACTATTTGCATATATGCTCAATATTGAACTTTCCTGAATTTGCCATCTCTAATGTTCTATCAAAAATACTTTTTCTTTATCTAAGTGATTTTTCTTCTACTTATTTTTTATGTTTAAATAATTAATTATTAAAATAAAAAGGTCAGGATATTTATGTGATAATTCATATGTTAATTAGATTGTATGTAATATGTATCAGTACATGGTGACGTAATTTACGGGAAAAATAGCACTACCTAATAAAAAAAGAATCTTAGAACATACAATATAAACTCTGCAAAAATTTTAAACAAAAAAATAAGAATTTAAATAATAATAAAAATATTTTTCAATTTTAAAATAATAAAAAATGTATTCTGATTATTCATATTTTAATATTTTTAACTCACTTTTATCTTCAATAAGAAAAAAATAAAATAAATCGATTCTCTGTAAGAAGTTATATCTTCATATTCTGTTCCTAAATTTGAATTACAATATAAGCATCAGCTGTGTCATGACACTTAGACGTAATATTAGTTTAATTAAGCTTTGTTAATCTTATAAAAAATATTGTAAAGATTGAAAAAATTTTAATCAATAACAAAGAGTTAAAAAATATTTCTTGAATTGGAAGTGTAATTAATATATTACTTACAAATTTTATCTTAAGAATTGAATAAAATTATTCTTGTTAGATAATGTAAATAAGAAAAATATTTGCTAATTTATTTAAGAATGCAATATCTTTTTATAAAAAATACTAGATAATCTACAAAATTCTTTTTTCGCTGAAAAACTTTCATCTAATTTAAATTCTGTGATTAACTTTTTATCATCGTATGTATAATCAACTTAACATCAGCTATGTCACCAGCGTTTTGATTTGGCGTAATATTATATTTAAAGATAGATTTACTTATAATTTTATGAATTCACTAGGTCTTTGCTTTTTATGTAACTAAATTATGCAGTATAAATATTCTTAATTAAATTAAAAATCAATATAAATTCTAAATTTTAATAATAAAATTCTGTATTTTAATCAAGCAAAATTTACTCTAAATAAGGTTTAAACGTTTAAAAGTAAATTTAAATGATTTTTAAAATTGCATATCATTAAAGAAATTTATTTATTATTTAATAATTTTTTTTTGCAACTAAAATATTCATGATATGTTCTTAATTAGATGCTTGAATATAGAATTCTATATTTTAATATAACAATATTTACTTTAAAGAAAATTTAAACTTTAATAGATATGAATCATGAAATATTAACAAATAGTTTTATAATAAAGAGGTTTATTGTAAATAAAACTAAAACTATCAAAAAAAACAAGACCATAAAATGAAATAAATATTATATGTACGAACATAATTAATGTTGTTATATTTATATAAAGTATTTTTAATAATTTTAAATTATTTCTATTATTATTATTTAATATTTAATGAGTCATCAATTATCAGCAAATAATATTTCATTGTTTGATTTTTGATGCATATTTTGGTAAACACTCATTTATTTTTTATATATTCTTTTAGATTAAATTGTTTTTGTTGTTGTTGCTATTATTTTATTTATTTAATTGTTTTTGCAATTTCACATTATTATAAAGTAGTAAACTAATAAGAATTATTTTTTTTTCATTTTCTCATTATTATTTTAAGTGAAATAGCTATTGAAATTATGTATGTATATAGATAATGATGTCATCCATCGTATTAGAGTCTCTAAAATAATTCCTATCAGTTATAATTTATTTCTCCTTTACATACTGGACACTTTTTTTCTTATTTTAACCAGTTGTCTACACATTCAGGGTGGTATATATGCTTACATGGTAATTATTTTAACTTTTCTCCATACTCAAATTCACTTATGCATATGGTACATTTTTCTGAAATCATTTTAAGTCTTTAGGTGTAGTTAACAACTGGAATTTATTAAATAATTTCTTGAGGTAAGCCTCTTGAAACTTTTCCATTCTTTTCTTCAAGTTCTAACATTTCCTAAAAAAAATAATAAATATTTATAATATTTATTTTTGATTTTATAATATTCAATTACTTCGTATGTCATATTGTCTACATTAACTTAATTAGGATCATTTTAAAACTCCTCAGCAGATTACTGAATAGCCATTTGAAGCATCTATTCTTCTTGTTAATGTAATCTAATAGCATACATCATTTCTAAAAGTTATTCATGATTATCTATTTAGAATTATAATAATGATTAAATATTTGATATTAAGATTTTTTTAAAAACAAACCTTTTCTCTCTTCATTTTAAGCGCTTACAATTTAATCTTTCAATTATTTATTCTGCTTTACAAGCTCCTAGTTCTTCCTTTTGAGTAAAATATTTTCTTAAAGAAATTTGTGATTATCCTATTTCAATTTTTTTATTTATTCATTATGAGACTCTTATATTTCTTGGTATGTCTAAATCATTTCATTTTTATTAAATTATTAATTAATATTTAAATTCATATGAAGAAAAAAAAATGAGTTGTTTCTAAAAAGTATTTTTCAATAAAAAATCTAAAACAATTTATTTAATTCTCTATTTAACTATTCGTTTGCTATTGAAGCTAAAAATGTTATTAAAAAGTTAAAAAAATTAAATATTTAAAAAATTCTTTACGTTTTTCAATTCCTAATATTTGTCAGCGATTGATTCATATTTTGACAAAAGCTCTTTATAGACTTCTGTACAAACAATATCCTCTCTTCTTAATTCCTGTTTTTTAGTATACTGAGCTTAAGAAAATCCATAGTTACCAATCATTTTATCACATTCAGAAACACCGAATGGTTAGTAATTCTAATTTTTTAAAGTTTATATCTGAAAATGGCTTTTAAATTAAATTTGAAAATGAAATATGTGTAATTACAGCTGAGTTTGATTATTATTTTGTAAAAAATATAGGAGAATTCTATGTGTGTTGAGTGTTTATTTAGTTCATTACTGGTATTTTAGATGTCATCTAATTGTCAAAAATCGAACCGTTCTATGAAGAAACCGGTTAAATAAATCCTTTCTCATTTATGGGTCCAACTTGTTTTGCAACTTATTTAAATTGTTCATCAAATGCATTAGATCTACCATCTATTGTGAAATAAAAAATATTCAATGAGTTTACGAATTTAAAGCTGCTTCATTAAGTTCTAAGCCATAGCAACAAGTTATTGAATTTATATTTAAATTTAATTAATTTACTTGTAGTGATTTTTTTTATTTGAGAAGAAGGGTTTGCATCCACAATCTTTCTGGACATATTTATTTATGGGCTAGGTTTTTAGTTTGAAGAAGGAGTGCTTCCTCTTTTTACTATTATGGTTTATTTAGTGGTTGACATTTAAGTTTGTATTTTTTTTTGAAGGATTTATGAAGATTTGATAAGATTATCTTGATTTCTGGTAGCTTTTGTTTGCTTGCTAAACAGATGATTGGTAATTATTTTTTAATTATTTTTTACTTATTATTTTTAATTGTTATTTGAGTTAAGTTTTTAATGCTTCATATTATTTATTCTTCAAATCGCCTCATTAAAATTTAAATTGGAATAAGTTTTTTTCTTTTTTCTTTTTTTTGCATGAAAAATTTACTTTTATCTAATAATACTATTTAAAAATCCATTTTTCATTTTAATTTCTTGATTTTATTCGCGAAAAGAATGACTTCATCATAATCAATTTAAAAAACACTAACAATAAATAAATAAAATTATTAGAGTGTTAGTTATTACAATGATCATCTCATTTTTTCTTTCTTCCAATATTGTAAATATTAATAATGTTAAACAATTTATATAAATATTTAAAAACTTTACAATTTTTTTTTACACTATTATATACATAAATCATATTTTTTATAGCTTCGAACTGTTTATATTAATTTTTATTAATATATCAATGAAAGTTTTAAAATACATATCAAACTAAAATTCATTTTTATTAAATAATTGATTTTACATTTCCCTTATATTTAATTGATTCCATATGAAGTATTTTCTATATTAAAAAAGAAGATAATTTAAAAGTTATTTTTAAACAAATAAGTAATTTCTTAGGATTGCATACATATTTTAGATAAAAATCCTTTTTGTGCAGCTATATTTTGTATCTAAGAAGGTTAAATAATAGGGTATCTTAAAAAGAAGTAAATGGATGTATTTTTAATAAAAATAGCCAAAATTAATTTATTATTTTGAAAAATAAAGTCTTTGGTAAGCTTTTTACAATCAAGTATAAAGGTTATTGATAAAAAATTTGACAACAAAATTATTTATCTTATTAATTAGATTTATTAAATTGGATGGTTTTGAGATAACTAGTATAATAACACTTAATGTATCCATAAACTAAAAATTATTAATTTATTAATTAACCAGGCATTTATTAATATTGAAGATATATACATAATTTACACTAAAATATAATTTAAATAAAGAATATGAAAGCATCTAAACATATTAATAACAATTATTTTAGTATCGTTGACTAATTAAGGGAATATGAAAACCACCTAAAACGAGTGTAAAATGCTTAACAGAAAATATTTTAGATATCAAAAGAGCATGAAGTTGAAAAGTATTAAAAGTATAAGTAAAACTATTATCGTACAAGAATTCATGAAGAGAATATTAAAATTTAAGATATGAATAAAAAAAATGACCTTATAATGTAAAGACTATTAAAGATTTAAAATACTTCTATACAACCATAGGTTTACTCACCTAAAAAGCGCTCGCAATCTATTTAGTACTCCTCAGAAATTTCAAAAAAAAATACTGAAAATCTACTAAAAAATAGATACAGATAGTAATTAGATATTTAAAGAGAAAATGTAGCTATCCATAGTAGACTTAACTCTCAAAAAAGTATAGTTGATATTTATGATATTAAAAATCATGAAAAAAAACATAAAGAATACAAACTAAAATTAACAAAGTTAGATCATGATAAGTAGGTTAAATTAAGGGATGTTTTAGAAAATAAATTTCATCTGTAAAGCTCTAAATCGATTGCTTTCTATTTACCTTTGATATAATAAAATAGAAATAAATCATAAGTAAATGATTCATAATGTGATACAACTCATTCAAAAAGTCAAAAAAAACTTAGGTCAATTTCTTAAACATATGATACAAAATACTACTTGGATTAATCTTCAAAAGACAATTTGCACAAATCAGGAGATAATGCTTACTATTAACCTGATTACAATAGCGATTAATAGTTTACAGAATCACAGTCTATAATAAAAAAGTAGTAAACTCAATATTGATAAAATAAACAAAAATTATTTTAATAATTTGAATAACTTATGATTTTAACAATTAATATTTATTCATAAATTTAATTATTTTATCCATAAAAATAAATTAATAAAACTGTTTTTAGTTAAAATCAACTTTTCATTTTTAAATAAAACTATTTTAGCATAAAGCTTAAAATTTGCTTATTTTAAAGGTTAAAAAGCAAACAATTTAATTTTGTAAAAATCTAAGATAAGTTTTTATTCAAAGAATATTAATAATTCATAATTATATGTCTATTTAAATATTTACATTGAGTTAATATGTAAATAGAAATCTAAATAACAATATTTTTTATTAAAAAGATACTTTTTACTTACCAATGTTTAATGACATTATTGATTGATATAATTTGCAGTATCCAAATAGGTTTTATGTAATATTCTGGCATTAAAAGAAGTTTTTTGCCAAGAAAGTATATTTGGGTTAACTTATTTTAGTTCCTCTTATTTAAAATTCAATTATAATAAGAACATTACCTTAATTTTTTTATATTAAACTACTATACTGAATGTATATATTTTGGTTTTGAAAATGAATATTTTAATTATTTTAGTATATTTTTAACTTAAATTTGCCAAAAACTTATTAATAAAATCCAATTTCTTAAATAAAATACCTTTTTGATCTTTTTTTGTAAAATAATATGGATCAATATTTTGGAATAAAAAAAAGCTTTTTCCCATAGTATTCTCTCTTTATTTCGTACTTTATTAATTAGATTATATGTTTAGAATGTTTGTTACTAAATACTAATATTGGACAGACACATTTTGTTTTGATTACATCTTACTTTTTCAAATATTAGATGAAAAAAAAACAAAAAACAAAGTTTAAAATATAAACATCAAAAATATTTTAACTAAATTTCTATAAGATAAATTTAAATATTTACAAAAAAATATTAAAAAATACACTATTAGTTATTGATTTTAACAATAAAAAAATAATTTACAAAAGAATGGTTGATTGATTGATAATAATCTATATAAAAATTGATAAAAATTAAATTTCTTAAATTTTAAAGATATTTTTTGATTACTTAACTGAAGTAAGTAATCTATCTAAAAAAAAATATATGAGATCAAGCAATAAGATAAAAGATGAATAACTTAGTTAACTTTAAAATTTAGAAGATATTAATAGACAAACAAATATTGCAGTAAAGTAACGAGAACTTAGTAAAAGCAGAAGCTAAAGTAGAAAAAAAACCCATTTAATTCAAAAAGGTGTAACAAAGTAGGATTAACAAGATGATGCTAATATTGAATGTAGAAAAAAAATAGATTTGTAATGTATAATGCCTATTTTACAAAAATTACCAGAAGAAAGGACAGTTTAAGATTTAAATGAGTTATCATTTAAGCTAGCTCCATTAGATTTTTTTGAATAAATTCTTTAAGATGAAAGTTTAAAAAATAAATAAAAGCTCCTTAAAGAAATGAGAGTTGAGATATTTTCTGAAAATGGATAGATAATATTTAAAGAAGGCGATTAATCAAATAAATTTTATATTGTGTTATAAGGTGGTGTAAAATTAGTCTAAAATTTCTATTAAAAAAACACCCTTCAATAAAACAATAATGCAAAGAGTTCTTAAGAAACTATTTGTGATTTATAAAAAGATGCTGTTAGTCCTATCAACCGTTCGATATAATAAGATACTAAGTACTTATTTTATCAAGGCTAGTATTTTGGGTAAAATGAGTTGATTTTTTATTCAAAAAGATTTTATTCTGCAATTACTTTTAGTGGATAAAGTGATGATAAATCTTTCTAATCAGAAACAGTTTTGATTTTTTTCAATTAAAACATTTTTAATAATTTATTATAAGATTTTATAATAAACTAAAATCCCTTTTACAGGAGCTTTTCTCTGCTTAAGCTAATCCCAAAAGAGGGAAAAGTAAGAATATCCTATGAACATCAAAAAAAATAGCTCTCGCTGAACGAAGTAGTTTATAAATAAGATTAAAAGACTGAATATATTTACTATTTAGATAGTGGAAATGTTTAGTTAAATTATTCTTAAAAAGAAATTTTAGATGTTCTTCCTCATTCAGTTCAATAGAAAAAATAATAAACTTAGATTATCAGTACAATCCCTGAAAAGTCTTTTTTTGGAGATGAAGATTTATTAAATTTAAATGGCACAAGAAAATACTCTGCGATAGTCAGTTCAATTAAGGCTACTTTATATTTGATTGATGCAAATATGGTCTATGAGGAGATAGTATAGGCTTATGGAACTGGCAAAACAAATTAAATGATTAGTGATTATCTTTTATCAAAGTAAAAATGGAGAGATGAGCATATTTAGCAAGCCATTAATATAAAAAATTAATTTTCTGGATACCAATACTGCGGCTCTAAATTAAACTAGAATTTAGTATTGAAAAACTAATCTGATTCTAAACAAAATTTATAAAATATTAGCAATAAACCATTCTTAATTACTTAGAATTAATCAAAAATACTATGTAATACTTCTTTAAGTCGTTGTGTCACTGAAGGATAAGAAAATTAATATAGTTATCAATCGAGATAATTAAATTCTTCATTAAGCTAACTGCATGTAAGTGAAATAAACACTATGAACTAAAATCATTTAAAAACAATGAATTTTAAAAGTAATCATAAAAAAACTAATTAGAATAATGTTAGCGATGTTGGAAAGTATTTCAGATAAAATATTAAAAACGAAAGAAGCCAATAAAATAAACTAAATAATTTTTTGATAAATTAATTGGACACTTGCTAATAAATTAACTCAAAAATTAAATAAAAAAGGCCTTTTAAAAATAACTAATTCAATACGATAGATAGTGAACTTAGTGTTTCAAACGAATATCCCTTGTAAAAATCATAGCTAAACTAAGAAATTCAAAGTAGCTCCAAAATAAATAGATGTGAAAGTTTAACATTAGACGATTAGAATGGAGAAAGCATGATTATTTTTCCGAATTAGTCTTATAAGAGTTAATTAATAAGGTAGCAGACCTAAGACTAAAAAGTATCATTTCCTTAGTATCCATAAAATAAGAGTTTATTTAGGATCAGATTGTAGAAAATGGAAGATCATGAAAAAAGCAATTTAAGTGAGGTGAACACTTATTGTGGGCATACAAGCTTGATGCTAAGTGGAAAACATAATTTGTCCTTCTAAAATTTATCTCCTGGAGGATAAAAAGTGTATGATCCATTTAATGATTGCTGGGTAAAAAGAAGTTCACCGAAAAAAAATAATATCCAGCATTAAAATATTTTAGAAAATTCTTTTATTAACAGTTAGCATTTAAAATACTAAGTAAGCATAGATTCTCCTTAATCGAAGTAAGTGAATTAAAGTGCTCATGATTTAAGTGACCCTTCATATTTTAGTATTTCCAAATAAAGCTTAAAAGCTTAATAATAACTTAATGAAATCATACCAAAAATTCTTTTAAATAATCAATAGAATTTAGAATAAAATTAAAAAAAGGGCTTTAAAAATTTAAATATCTAAAGTGCTACACCTAACAGATGCATTTTAGAGGATAAAGAAAGGAGGAGAAATTTGCCAAATAAATAAAATAACAAAAGTAATTCACCTTCTAATTTCAATCAAGAATTTTAAAATAATCCAGCTCATAGCGACTAATAAGAGCTTAAGGGGAAAAGATTGTAAAATAGCTGTTAATAGAAAATACAATTTACACTCAATAAGTAATAAAGCTAGAAAGTTATTAGTAATTCATTAAAAACCCTTAATATTTAAAATTTGGATGAATAGGTTTTGCAGTCGAAGGACAATTTTTAATAAAACAAAAGCACCAGTTTACGAAAAATGAATATATTTTATAAAATAAATGATCAATAAAAACTGGGATCAGAAAATTTGAATATTTAAAATATATAAGGTAGTTTGAGTGGATAAACAAATAACCAGAATTAAGATTAAATTAATTTTGATAACACTAATAATTTAGATGCGCCTTAAGAAAAAAATAACATATTTAGAAGTTTGAGGAAATAAAGCATTGAGCAAGCAAATACAAGCTAAAAAATTGCTGAACAAAATTTAAATAAATTTATTGAAGAAAACTGCAGTGGTAATGAAATTTATTAAATTGAATGCAACAATGTGTTAGGTAAAAAAAAATAGATTTTGAAATATTTGCTAAGTTAAATAGGTTCTGCAGACCTAAATTGTATCGACATGAATTAAGATTAAAAAAATACAAAATATGATAATTTATTAAGGATTTTGATGAAATAAAAATAATAAAATAAAAAAAGGGATGGAAGGAATGCCAATAACTTTTGCAATTCAATGCCTTAAAAATAAAATAGCAGAAATGAAAAATAAAAGCAAAATTTAATGAGTTTTGAAAGAAATTTTTAAAAAGACTTTTAGTCAATAGAAAGATAAAAATTTTCTCCTACCCAAAAAGAGAGAGAGAAATTTTAACAAGTTAATAAGAGCGCTTCGAATGCTCTCTAACAATATTTATAGTTTACAAATGATATTTTAAATAAAGAAATTAATAATACTTAGAAGGGGAAATTAAACGATTAATCGATTAATTTTTCAGATTAAATTAATTAATTCACTCAATCCTTAACTCCGATTAATTATTAATAAAATTTGACAATGAAGGATAAAAAAATAAACACTGGTTTAAGATAAAAATTAGAAATGAGAAGAAAACTTAAAACTCCATCATAATGTTATTCAGTTAATAAAAGACATAATAAATAAGAATCAATTAATTTGTAAAATCTTCATCAAACTCTTTTCATTATACCTAAATCGCAAATAGACTTATGAATGAATAAATATAAAAAATAAGCAATTATTTAATATTAGCAAATTTTATTTCAGATTAATCATAGTCACTCTAAATTTTATTGGTTTGTTGATAATAAATTTGAGAAAAATATGAGTTTGTTCTTAAAAATTTAGATAAAACTGAATAGTTTTTAAAAATATTCATTTTTTTTAAATCTAAAAATCTTCTCGCTTATTTACTCTGAATATAATTATCCTTACATTAAAATTGAATTTAGTGAATGTATTTTTTATTTTGTTTCTCAATATTATTCCTAATAAAAGTTTTGATTTGAAAATATATTTTTTTTATTTGTTTTAAACATCTTTTTTCATTAATATTCAAAAAATCTATTTAAGCTACTAAAATATATTATTCTATTTTTTACCTTTCTTTTAAATTTTTATTGTTGGTTGGAGTATTTTTAATTGATTTTTTTTTTAAGTTACAAGTTTTGATTATTTATTTATTTATCTATATAAAGCAAGCACACAGATGAAATATTAGTTAATTTTGAATAGCTAAACTTTAAATAAAAAAATTAGATATAAAATATAAAATAATTTTTTGGATTCATATCTAACCAGTCAAGAATTTGCCAAATAAATAAGATATTGAAAGTTTTCTAAAAATGCGGTACTAATAAATATAGTTTCATTTTATTTAACCTTGCCTGCATTTCTAGAATGTACCTTACACCTATTTAAATAAAAGAAAATAATCTATCTATCTAATTAATTATCAGTCTATCTATTTTTTGGAAGGTGAATTCTTTTTTTTTTTATCAACCAAAATATGTTTAATATAATTTTATGCATTAATATTTTAAAGTATTAAGATTTTGTTTTTTAAATGAAACATTCCAGAGAAAATATTTAATTTTTTTGAATTTTATTAAGTTATTTTAGAAAAATTTAAAAAAATAAAACAAGATAAATAGAGTTTTATTAAAAGCAAATTTTATCTTCGTTGATAAAGAACCAACCAACTTTTAATTAGTATTTCTGATATTTAAGTCTAAAAAAGTAAGAATGTAAGTATATCTATATACAATTTTAATTACTTATATTATGAAGTTGCTTTCCATAGTTGTTTTCATATAAATATTTTTAAAAAGCTATCCTTAAAAATTTCCCATTCAAAAAACTAACAAGCTTTAATCTATTCAAGAAGTTTTTCTTATGCGTTTAATATCACTGTATTTGATTATAAATTTTGATAAGAATATTAGTCCAAATCACAATTAATAAACACATACAGTATTAATATCAGATAATTAATAATTAATTTATGCTATTAAAAAAAGAAAATGAGCTTACACAACATCTTGTAAAGCAAATATTAAAACAAAATAACTAACTAGTCTTATTTAACTGCTTTAATAAATTTACTGAAACTAAAAATTTACTATAAAATTAATACTTATTTAGCTTACCTAGTAAGATTATTTTAGTGCATCTTGATTTACAAAATTGTAGAGAGCTGTTAGATAATTTAAAAAGCAATATACTTTTAAATTACATTACTGAAAAATGTTGTGCTAAATAACTAAAATAATACACATAAAGCTTATTTCATGGTATAAAATTAATATTTTTATCATTTAAGCTAATAAATTAAGCAAAAATATTTTGAAATTCATTAGAATGTTTGAGGGATGTATCAATATTAATTTCTAAAGTATTTTCTCTTTAAATTTTATATGTAATTTTAATGTTTTTAAATTTTATTATTTTTAAATTTTTTGCATTAAATTTTAAGTCATAAGAAGTTGTTAATAAATTGTTAAAAAGAACTCTATTGTTACTTAGAATTCTTTGCTTTTAGAATCCGTACACTAAAGCTTATCCAAAAATTTTGATTGTAATAATTTAAACACTTTTACCTTAATCTCTCTAGTAATAATAAAAATTAATGTAAAGATTATTTTTAATTAATAGAATGAATTGATTTTACTATATATTTGGCGCAGTAATTGAAATAAATTAGAAGTTTTTTTAACATTTTTATTAGTGAATAAAGTAAACAAAAGAAACAAACAGTTAATAAATAAGAAAAGTAAAAAATAATACAAGAAAATCAATAAAGCACATCGATTCTCTTTGAATATGAGAGACTACTATTCTAAAAAAAATGTATACAATCAAAATGCACTCAATTAATATTGTTAACTTTTATTTTTGAAACCTAATAGCAAATCTACCTTAAGTAAGAATTGATTCCACATGATTCAAAAATATGCAAATATAATGCCATCAGTACCAAAAAAAACTTTAGAGGTATTTAAGTTATAAAGACGTATGGCTAAGTCTAGTCAAGCTTCACTCAAATAAAGAAGCTACCTCGCTGCTGCACTTTTAAATAATTATACACGAACAACCAAAATGTTAAGAACAAAGAGTAGATACTTAATACACTAACTCATTATGCTTAAACTGTAATTAGACCTGAGTTTGATAGAATGTTTATTGATGAATAAAATACATTCATACCAAATAAAAAGTAATATTAACCAAATATATATTATAATTAGCTACAGTCTGATTAAAAGTCTGAAAAATCATAAACTGAATATAATAGAAACTTAGTAACTTCAGTGTCATCTAACAATACATCAACAAAAAATTTATTTTAAAAAGAAAATTTAACTATCAAAAACCTAAAAATAACACAATAGAAAGAGGAATACCTAGTTTAAGAAAATAGTTATTAAATAAAATAGTAAAACAATATCAAAAATGAATTCATTGAATCTAATGATGAATATTCTCAATTAAACATGTAGGCTGCATAAAAGAACTTTGAGTCGCATTAAAAATACATAAATTTGAATTAATTTTCCTTTTTAAAAAATAATCAGACTACTGATTTTGATAAACAGGCTGTGTCAATTTGCTAAAGAATATATACTGTATTTGACGATATAGGTAGTTATTTCACAGATATTATACGCAAGCATGATTATAACTCTTTTTAGCTCAAAATTAGGCCAGAATCAGAAAAATATTTTACAGCTAGCATAGTAAACATTTTTTAATCTTTTACTAAAAAACACCGTGCACCTTACAAAATGAATATTAAAGAATCAACAAAAAAATCATCAGCAACATAATCACCATCTAACCACTCAGAACCACTCAATTAACCTCTTCAAATATAAAACCTTACTTTAAGTAAATAAGACAGCTAGTAACTTGATGAATAAGCAGCTAATATAGACATTCTAATTGATGAAAATTCTTCATCAAGTAATTTGAATATTAAAAATAAGAAGATAACGAAAAGGTCATAAATGAGGCAGTCTAAATTTCATAATTTGAAAAAATCTTTTATGCATGCTCTCATTTTACTTTTTTAGCAAGATATTTTAAATTGTCTAGAAATTCCTGAGAATCATGGCTACTTCCTATAGCAAGTAGTAAATAGGATGCGTACTTTTTCGACTAAAACAAGGTCTGACAGCGGATAATATGAGTACTACTCTCATACACATTATACAGCTCTCTTATTAAAATTAAATGAATATTCATTACCTCTTATTACTTAGAACGAATTAGATCTATAACTTCACAAAGCTATGTACTAAGAAGACCTTAGTAAATCAACAGGAACGGATTTTGCTTCTATCAAATGCAATTATTATAAATCTCTTATTTTCAAAATTATTGAAATGTCGATTAATATCATAGAGAAGCAAAACCACTTATTATCAAATATTGAATGTGAAAAAAAATCTGTATGCAGATTTGACTATATTCTTCGAGTTAAAAGTGGCATAGAAAAACTAAGTTAAGGAATATAAGTGACTAGATTTTGAAAGTAGCTTAGCAATTAAAAATCTGAAATTTATAAACTACCAAAAACTAAAAACAAAATATAAATAAATTATCATCATTTAAAAAAGTAATACAAAAATTTTAATATTAATAAAAAAATGTTATCTAAGCAATTGATTCAAAAACTAAATATAAATTGAAAATATACTAATATACCTTTAAACATCTTTTATTCTTATCCTTTTCATTCATTAATAACAGTATTTATTTAGTAAACATTTAAAAAATATCACTTATTTATGAGTAAATCTTTTACTATTTATTTTTTCTAACTGCCTCTATGTTAATTGTACAAATTGTATGCCTTTGACTCTATTTACCATTCGATTCAAAAAAATTGAATATATTTTTTTAAGTAAATTACTATATATTTATTTCGTTCATTTAAATTATTCGTGTCTAAAACAAATATATTTTGAATATGTTTTTTCATAACTAATACAATTTGTTTCCCTTTAATTAATATAAAAAATAATCATTTCAAAATTCTAAACAAATAATCAAATAACCAAACAAATTTTCTTTTTTAATTTAAACGAAAAATTAATTATTAATTAGCAATTCATCATTCCAGAATAACTTTTTAATTAAATTTTCTAAACAAAAGAATAATAACTAAAAATTGATTGATTACTGCTAAAATATGATAAGCTACATAAAATATTTTTGTTTAATTTTTAAAAAATACTCAAAAAAATTGTGAAGAAAATAGTTAAAAATGTTTATAATACTTTTTTTTGTGAAAATTATTATATTTTGCTACTTTTTTTTACTTAATTTATTTTTAAAAAAGAGTTTAACATTAGTTATCCATTTTTACTTCTTACTTACTATATTAAGATTAAATAACAAAATTATCTTATTTATAGTATTTCATTCAAGTACGTGTTTATCTTGTTTTTTATTGCGAATTAATTTTTCTAATAACATTTTGCTTTCTTTATTTATTTCAAAAACTAATATTATATCTATCTATTTTACAGATTTATGTATTGTGATATAATCCTGATAAGAAAAAGAAGCATATCTTAATAAAATAGAAAACCAATAAATATACTTGTTGTAGTTGCCAGATTATTACTAATTTTTATTTTCTGGTCAAGAAAATCTGTCTGCTTTATATTATTTATTGATCATTAAAGTTAAAAGATATTTATTATAAACAAATAATTATAACAAAAAATTAAAAAATATCCAAAAAATATTAAAAGCAAAATAATTAGAAATGTTGTGCGGTGGATTCCATGGTAAAGAAGTTACCTAATAGTAACACGATTTAGCTAATCACCATCTTTAAGATGTTAATAATTTACTTGGCAAATCATTTACTTCCTTAACTGTTACTGCTTATTCTTCTTAAGTCGTTGCTGGTACTAATCATCTTTTAGAAGCTCAAGCTAATGATGGTACTAAAGTATCTCTTAAGGTTTTCGAACCCCTCCCCTATACTAACTAACCTACTTAACTTAGTGAAGCTAAGCTTTTGTGATTTATCATCAAATTAGCTTATAAATAAAATATTTTGAAAATAATTATTCTTTAATTGAACAGTGTATATTCATTTTTTGTAATTGTAATTGAATTTTTTTGAATTGTCTAAATTAATTAACTCCTTAATTTATTTCTGAATTATTACGCTCATAGACCCATTTATCATAGTTATCCTAAAATTTTACCTCCATTTCTATCTAATGATTATGATAAGTGTTATAAATAGTGGCTTATTATTTTTATTAAGCATTTTATATGATTAGTTTAAGCATATTTTAGGTTTTTACAGATAATCAAACAGAGTTAGATGAATAATAGGGCTATAAAATATGCTAAAGTTTTTAAATTCTAACATTACATTTTATGTTATAAAGCTAATTTCTTTAGCGGAGATGGAGCTAAAACATGTTACATGTTTAGTTAAATAAGTAAAAACTACTAATTGAGAATATATTTTAGCATTTCGAGCATAAACAGTTTTCATGGCTGAAAAATTTTCAAATTTTATATAATTTTAAAAAGGTAAAACACTCATATTTCCTAGAATTTTGATTAAGTTAATTAATCTTAAAATAAATAAAATATGTAATAGAAATATATTCAAAATTTTTATCCTTCATTTTTTTACAAATTTATTATAAATGAAGCTCATATCTTGAAAAGAAATGTCATTATATATAATAAAAGATAAATAAATAATAAAAGAATATTGGTTGATTAATACTGGAGTAAATAAAAAAAATATTGCTTTAAAAATCAATTGAATTAAAAAAAATAGATATATCAAATACTCAAAAGAAATACTTAGATTATATGAATGACTTTAATATAAGAATATAATAATTGGCATATGAAAAATTACAATATAAATAGCAAATAATTAATTAGTTAATTAATATATTGGCCTGAAAACTATATTTAGAAATACCATCAAACACATCAAATTATTATAAATATCATAAAAACTAACTAACTAACTAATTAACTAACTAACTCAATTACTATCTAAACTTAACTAAATTTCTAATTATAAATCTATGTTTTTTTAAATTTATATTCAAAAAAATATTATAACTAACTAATCATCATTTTTTCTTTGCAGCAGGCTCCTTTTTTAACTATTTATTGTTTTTAGATTGAGAAACCTTTGCATGCTCTTCATCTGAAGCTTTCTTTTTACTAGAAGAGCCATTTGATTTTCCTTTAGAGGAGGCAGTACTAGCTTTAGCAGGAGCTTTCTTATCTTCAGCTTTAGTTTTTTCTTTAGATTGGCTCTTTGATTTAGAACTAGAGGCAACTGATGTTTTTGGCTTTGACTGAGATCTAGACTTACTACTACTATTACTTTTACCATTTTTTTTAGATGGAGTTAAGGAAGCTCTCTTTTTGGTTTCAGCTGGTTCTTCTTTTTTCTTATTTTCAGTTTTCTTTTTTCCTTTTTCAGCTTCTTGCTTTTCTTCTTTCTTTGGTTAGCTCTTTTCTCTCTTCTTTTCAGATTCTGCTTACTCTTTTTCTTACTTTTTGGCAAGTCTTTCTTTTTCTTTTTCAGCCTTCTTTTCAGCTTCAACTTATTTTTTAGCAGCTTCTGCTTCTTTCTTTTTGGCAGCTTCTTCAGCTCTCTTAGCAGCCCTTTCTTCTTTTTCAGCTTTTTCAGCTGCAGCTTTAGCAAGAGCAGTTGTTTTCTTTCTCATGTTATGAGGTAAGTATTCGTCATCAGCATCTAATAGCAAATCTTTAGGAACGTTGTGTTATTATTGTAAATTGACGTAATATGTAACGTGTTGAGTTCCCATAGCAAAATCTGTTGGAATTTCATTCTTATAGAAATCACGAGGAATAACATATGGATTATATTCATCCTCATCTTCATCTTTACGATTACCTAAAACAAAGTTTGAACCGAATCCCCAGGAATAGCACTAGCCTGTTTCTTCTTAAGCATAGCTGTAGTTTGCACCAGCCCATATATTTGTAATCTTTTGATGGCCAGCAGGGAAGGTATCTATTTTAATAGGTTTTGGGTTGTTTTCCTTAATTTCTCCATAAACAGGATGGACGTCTTTTACTTTGCCTAATCCAAATTAGCCAATATCGTTTCTACCAAAAGCATAAACAGTACCATCTTCTAACAGAGCAAGAGAATGAGATTCTCCACCACAGAATTTTTTAACTTCAAGATTATCGAAGAATTTCATTTGAGTAGGTTCGAAGACTACATCTAAGTGTCTTTCTTCAGGTAAATCTAAACCAAGTTAACCAAAATTATTCAAACCCCAAGAATAGTAAGCATATTCAGCCTTTTACTCTTCGACACCATCAGCAACAGGAACAGCCTTTTTAACTAAACGTTTCAAAAAACTGTGACGACCTCCAGTGTAAATATCTGATACCTTTATTTATGTAATTTTAGCAACTTTAAGAGCTTGTTCATATCCATGACGTGTCTTAGGCATTCTACCAACAACACCCATGTCAGGATCACCCCATCCAAAGAGCTCTCCTTCTTCAGTAAGCACAAGTGAGTGTTACTATCCACTAAGTATTTTAGTAAGTTTTTTTCTGTATAGTTCTTTGTTGCCAACACGTACAGGAGTTCTGGCAGGAGGAGCAAGGTTAGCCTTCTCAGTATTTCTGTAAGTACCCCAGAAAAAGCATACACCTAATTCTGAGTTAGCAGCAACTGAATGACTATCTCCAGCTGCAATCATGTTAACCTTAATGGGGATTTAGACTAGTTATGCCTTTTTATCACTGTCTTCATCTTCATCATTAACAGGTCTACCTATTTATTAAAATGAATATATTTATAGTGATAAACTAATTATCTCTTTTTTAATATTAAGAAGCAATTTTTCAAAGACTATTTTGAAATAAATGGACTTTTGAATTAAATTTAATCTATAGTTAAGAATAAGCCTCACTAATATTATTAGCTTAAAAGAAATCTACAAAAAGCTGACTAAAATTAGAAATTTAATTTTGGAAAAGTTCTCCATTTAAATTTAATATTAAAGCTAATTTTAAAAAATGTACCTAAAGCGCCATCATCATTTTAACCTTAAGAATATACTAAACCAAGGTTTGTAAGGATTAGAGTGTGGAGAGATCCGCAAGCTATTGATACTACAATGTGGTTTTTAAGACAAGCATTTAAATAGGGACGACGAGTTTCAGATCTTTAGTCAGGAAGCCAAAATTAATCCATTTCAGTTGATCCATAGTTATAAACCTTTGTTAATTCTTGTAAAGAATCAGCAGGTTTAGCATCTACTTTAGCAGGTTAGTTGTGAGAGTTATTATTCTCTTCTTTTTTACTAACTTACTCTTCTTCAGCCTACATAGCAGTTGAATTATTTTATTCAGAAGTAGCAGCTTGTGTCTCACTACCTTGTTAAATTTGCTTATCTTCTTCCTTTTTCTCAGTTTCTGTAGATGCAGGTTCAATTGGTTTTTCTACTTCCATTTTTTTGCTATTATCTTCTTCAGGGCTTTATTTATTTTGAATAAAATGTTTTAATAAAGTTTATAACCTTCGTAAAATAGTAAGCATAAGGGTTTAGATAATTTTTTGCTCACTATTAAAAAAAAATCATTTTTACATAATATCTTCCTTATTTGCAGATGACATTTTATGAGTCTAATTATTATTGTTATTTATCTTAAATAGCTATTAATAAAAATATATTTATTTATTTACTTGTAAAAATTGAATGATTTATTAGAAAAGACTTGAATCTAAACTTGTTATAGAGGTACTATTTATATGAAAAAGCTATATATAAATTATGACCAATCTATCTATCTATCAAATATTAGTTTTTTAAATGAAATTTTTTTATTTCAATATAATTTTATTCTTGTAAATAAATGCCCATAATAGTGTGCGTATCTTGCATATACTTTTTATAAATATTTATAGCTCATCTATTAAGAAATTATTGCTATTATGCCACATTTTTATTTTATTATTCTTTTGCACTTGTAATTGAAAGTATATTTTTTAAAAAGCTAAAACTAGGTTAAATTTTAGCATTAAAATTTATAATCGCTATGCAGTTGGCCACTTAACTAACTATCTATCATTTTTCATTATTCAGATTTATCCTAATTTACAAATTTAAAAGTAAAAAGAATAAATATATGAGACATTTCAAATTAAATATTAATATTTTTAGTTTAATTAAAAGTTTCTAATATTAAAAGGCAATACAGACATTCTTTTATTCATTCATAAGCATATTAATTTAGTTAATAATAATTATAATAACTTTGCAAAATTTACAAAAAATTTCATTAATAATTTCAAATTTTCAATTTTAAATATAAAGGCTCATTTTTATTAAATAAAAATTTGAAATTTTTACCCAAATAAAAAAGGAAACATTTTTATAATTTATAAAAACAAAAAATAAATAAATGAACAAATTTTAGTTTTAAAAAATTAGTTAAAACTAATCACAATTGTTAGAGGTTTTATTTAAATTAGTTTTCTCGTTCTTCAGGATCATTAAGTTACTCTAATAAGAAATTTCTAATAAATTTGTTGAAATCTCTTACATTTTTATCGTTTTTCCCATACACTTACTTTAAATTTAATTAAAAAAAGGTAAATAATAAGAAAAATATTAGAAAAAAATATGCTTACTTCTAATGATGAAATGAAATTGGTTAAAAAATCAGTCACAATTTAATTATTTTACTTGTAATATTCGATTTCTTTAAGTATCTTTTACCATTCATATTTTAATTCCTCCTCAAAATTAGAAATTATCTCTTCAGGTATACCAGTACCTGTTTTAAGTACTAATCTATTTAGAGTGTTTATAGACTTTTCTATAGCAGAAAATGCATGTTTTTGCATAGGATTTTCTCTGAATTAGTTCGATTTCACTTAATTTTTTAATTGAATGTTAGTCTGTGAAGCCTTTCTATTGACAATTTTCTGGGTAGATTCTTTACTTTAAAGAGAGAGAATCTATTAAAGAGTTTAATTATCTTCAGATAACTCTTAGTTTTATAATGTTAATGTTGAAACACATTTATTCAGAGAGGTATTTTCTTATTTTAAATTTTATATAATCTAATTTAGTTGCTACATTGAATTCATTAATTCATCATTCTTTGATAGAAGTTAATCTCTTTGACTTTCCAAATCTTTAATTCTTTTATCTTTTTTTTCTAATATAAACTAATCACTTTCGATTTTTCTTCTTTCACGCTATAATTTTGCTAGCTCTTCTTCTCTTTCAGAAAACTCAAGATTCAATGAAGCTATCATTTCTTTGAATTTAATATTTTACTTTTAAACTGCAGACAAATTTTTTTAATTGTCTTTTTAAATTTTAATATCTGTCAAGTAATTTATTTATTCTCTTAATTTTTTTTATTATTCAACGTATCGATAAATTTAAGCTTCGTAAATAGTTACTAGTTCATGGACATTCTTTTCAGCAGCTAACAATGTAATTTTTTTGGATTAATTCTTCATAATCTCTCTTAATTCATTAATCTCTATTTCATATCTAGCCTGACTTTCTTGAATTTGTAAATTTAGTTCTTCTATTTTTTGTTGATAACATTCCTCTAAAAGCTGCTTGTGTTATATAGTTGACTGATACTAAAGATTTTAGTATTTTTTACTAACTAGCTTACTTTTAGTTTCTTATGACTTTTAACTGTTTCCGAGCTCATAATTTAAATAATCACATGACATTTAAGTCTGAAAAGTCTTTAATCTATCTTTATCAGATTCGTAATTTTCTTAAATACTATCTGAAGTTTAATTTTGTAAGTTACCTTTTTTATTAAAATTATTTGGTTAGGTAAAATGCTTGTTTTCAATATAATCTTATTTAGTTTGTGTTTATTTTAATTTATTTTCTTTTTCACAGATATTTAAATCTTCATTTATTTCGTTTTATTTAAGTTATTCATTACTGCCACTACTATTAATTCTATTTAACAGCTCTTTCATTTCTTATTTGAATGTTTTTTTTTATGTTTGTCCCTCATCTATTTCATTATACTACTTCTAATTCTTTGATTCAAATTGTTACTATACAGGTAAATCATAGTTTTTCGTTATTTTCAAGATCTATTAATTTGGAGTTTATATTCTCTATTAGGAATTTTAAATATTTCTTTCATGATTTTAGAATGATCTATTGTGATTTTCAAAAGAGTTGTTAAATTTCCTTCTTGTTTGATTATCAAAATAATCTTCTTAACTATCATCCTTTATATTACTATAAAAAATATTTATTATTGATAAAAAATTGTATTAAAATTCGTTATACGTGCTATATCTATGAGTAACTGTATTGTAATCTGATTAATAATCAGATGTTTGTTCGTAAGATTTTGAGCTGTAACGATGACAGACTGTATTAATTTCATTAAACTTATCTATATACATCAATCTCATAAGTAAATTTTCATATTTTTATAAGCAAGAGCTAGGCTAGTTAATAGTTGAGTAATCAGCAACAATAATATTTTTTGTACTGGCAAACACAGTTTTTTATAAATATTCTAATAATCTAGTCTTCTATATTGTAAGTCGAGATAGATTGTCTTAATTAGATAAGTACTTAATTGCTTTACATTCATTTATCAAATTTATGAAAGCTTTTTCAAAAGCAACTTCATATTTTGTTTAATATGAAGAATGAATAAACAGATCATCATAAAGATTGATCAAGTTTAGCTCACTTTATTAATTCCCATTTATAAAAGTAATCCTCACTACTTCTGTTTGTATCTTTTTGATTTTAGTTTCTAAATATTCTTTTTGACTCAAATTCTCTAAAAATGATATGGATTGTTAACCAAAAAAGTACCCACTCTCTTCAATTTTAGTGATCTCTCTTAGACTAAATAGGTCTTCTATATTTTCAGTGTAAAAATTATCGTTTGATCTAGGTGTAAATCTCACAGTCTAAACTCTAAAATTCTAACTAGCAACTTCATATTTCTTAAAAATTGCTATTGCCAATTTATGAATATTAACTGCCCTTCCAAAGAATACAAAATTTAGATTAAATCCTTGCAAAAACCAATCCGAAAAATATTTTTCATCAAGCAGATTTTTAACTAATTCCTCATTTGAATTTAATACTTCTTAATACTTAAATCTTTTTAAATAAATATTTTTTCAAATCTTTCAGCAAATTAAATATCATAAATGTAAATTGCTAAAAATTTAAATTACTTTTTTTTCATGGCGTTTTGCTATTTGTTTTATGCTAAAAGAAGATATTTATTTCCTTTCTGATGCTCTTAATCACTGATGCCTTAAGTTAAAATAGAATTATGTAGATTAGGTAATAAACCTATCAATTCTTATTAGCTAATCTTAACATTAATTCCTCCTCCATAATTATCCATTTCCTCTAAGAGCTCATTAATGCTTCTTTTCAAGTAAGACTTTTTTTTATTGTTCATCTAAAAAACTAGCTTTGCGTTTCTCAACCTAATTGCAAAATCTTTCAAATAAAATTAGATAATTTATATTGATATTTTATTCAGTAAAAAAAACAAACAATATTATTTTTGTAAATTAAAACAACAATATTTTTAAATGATTTACACTTCACAAATTCTTTTAAAGATTTTTATTTTTAAATTGATAAAGTGATTGATAATTAATTTAAAAAATTCAAAATATATTTTAAATAGTTATCGGCTCATTCTGCCAAACATTTAAAATAAATGTAATATAAATTTAACACAAACAACTCATTAACTACTTTAAATATATGTAAATTTATATTAACAAGATTCAATTCTATTGTTATTTCTATTGACTTTTAGTAATTAAATCTTTATAAAGGCTAACAAATTTTCCATTAACGTCATTGAAGTTCTTAAAGCCTGGGAAGTAATTAATATCTACTATGTAATATTCTTGAGTTCCTGTTCTTTAGACAATATCGTATCCAAAAATGTTAAGATTGAAATAGTCTCTTATTAATTTTGATAAATCTTGTATTAAATCTTTTTACAAAGTGCTATTAGGATTTTCTAGCTTATCTGGTACCTATATAGGAAGTTATTCTTTGAATCCTTTTTAAGAATCAAAAGTCCAAACTGCATCATCCTTATCTTTATATTACTCTACATCTATATTTGGAATTGATACTCTTGCTTGAATTTCTGTGTGATTACCTATCACATAAATTTTATTTATTCTGTTGTCATGATTAATCATCTCTTGTATTATCACATTATAGCCTCTATTTTTTAAAATGATTTTAAGAATATTTTATAGAATTAAATAAAATTTATTACGCTAAAGGAGAGTCTAAAAGGAATTTTTTCAAAGAGTTTATGTTGTGTACCAAGGCCATAAAGTGACTTTCTTTACTGCAAGTTGCAACTACTGTTTTGACAATTATTGGAAAAATAGCTTATTTTTCAACTCTTGAAATAAACTCTTCAATATCTTAGGTTTTTGGATCAAAAGGAAATATCTTAGGTGTTGAGACGAAATGTTAAGGATACTTGGATAATATTTACTTAGCTTATTGACTATTTAACAAATTTTAAAATTCATTGTCGAAATCTATCCTGCTTCTTATTTTATCTTGTTTTAAGGTGTCATCGATAATTATTAATTAACTTTTGAATTTCTACAAGAAATTCTAAAAATTAGATTCATATTGCTATATTAATGATTATCCTTTTTCTGTTTTATCTTTATAAACATCTTAAAACTTGTGTATTATCAAATTTATAGTTCTATTGTCGTTTGCATCTTTACCATAAGGAGGAAAATCCCCATCATAAGGTAATCTAAAATCTAAAGGAGTGAATTTGTAAGGATAATTAGCATTTGTTATTGTGTATGTATTCATTTGAGATTACTTAGAATAATCAAAGAAATATCCAATGTTATAAATTTTTTAATGGCTTTCTTCATTTTATTGCTATTCATTTAATTTATACAAAAAATTTACTGCTGAAGGTAGTTAAAAGATATTAGATGCATGGTAGTCAACTAAATTTTTAGCATAGCTATCGCATTCTAACTATCTTCGCTTGTTGTATTCTTATGAGAAGCAGGACATTAAAATCTTAAAAACAGGATAGTTTTTATTAGCAAAATCATATTAAAATTTGAATAAGTTATGTGAGACTATTGAAACAGACTCAATTGAGCTGTTCTAATTTTCCTTTTCTAAAATATTTGTTATTTCTTTCTAGAGATCTTAAAATAGTAAATCTTAAATGAAAACATTGTTTGAACTAGACTGATCTAACAAATTAGGATATTCTTTTCTGAGAGACTAGTAAAAGCTTATTTTTGTTTATGATTTTGTTGGTAGCAATATATAAAATTTGAATCCATTTTCAATAGAGTAAATATGCTTTAAAGATTACTCATCAAGCTATGAACTTTTCATTATTTCAGAAATATTTTCCTTATTTTTAAGAGTGCCTATCTTCTCTCTCTTTTTAAATATAGAATGTCTGCCATCTATAATTAATATGTTAGATTTTTATTCCATATCTAAATTAACTAACAAATAAGTAAGTAAGAAAATAAATTTTGAAGTAAAGATTTTTTTTTTTTTTGCTGAATATGTTTTTATTTAAGATAAATAATTTAATTTGTTAGCGAATTTTTATTGATTATTCCAATACTACCCTCAGAGTATCTTCCAATAAAAATCATTAAATTTTTTGTTTTTCAGAAAATCAATAGTTTTTAATTATTTACCAGATTTCTAATAACTAATTTTACGTAATTAATTGGTTTTGAGCTATCTAAAAAATTTTTTTTCATTAATTTGATTCAATACTATAAAAATTAGATGAAAAAGTGTTCCTTTAAAAAAAAATAAAATAATTTTTAAATAATTTATTTAAATAATCAACATAATGAGAATAATACATGCAACAGAATAAAAATAAGCTAAGTATTTAGTTGAATAACTGTTTTTATTTTATATATGGATTATGTCTATGTAGTGAATCATTTGGCGTCTATTTATTTAAAAAATTCAAAGATTAATTGATTTATATATCAAGAAAGATATATCTAAAGATTTTGATAATTTATGATTGAGTTATTTATATTGAAATAAATAAACCTAAGAAGAAACAAACATAGATAAAATTAGAAATATATTATTTTTGAAATCATTATCAAAATAATAGTTAGGAAAAAATGATGAACTTATACAGTTTAACGCTGTTATAACCAACAGCTATTTTAAAAGCAGTATATGGTAATTTTTCAGGACCAAAAGCTTAGGAAATTGCTGTAGCTAAAGGAAAAGTTTTAGAAATTCTCTCTCCAGATGATAATTCGTAAAAATAATTTTTATAAATGGCAATAAATTATTAAACAAAAATCCTTCCAAGCTGTAATTTTAAAACTGCTTCAAGCATAGCCAACAGCTTATTTTATATAATTTGAGAAATTTCAATTTTAAAATGTTAAAAAATATATATAAATAGAGGTAAACTAAAGGTAGTACACTCAGAAGAAGTATTTGGTATCATAAGAACTATTAACATTTTCAGATTACATGGTGTAATTACTTAATTATCAATTATAAAACAATTAAATATATAAATAATACTTTAAATAGATTGAATAATTTGTCAAATGATATGAAATGAATGATTTAAGGTTTTTCAAATTTACAAACATTATTTTTTTTATAAAATAGCAAACCCAAGATTATATAATAGTTGGTTCAGATAGCGGTAGAATAGTCATTTTGAAATTTAATAAAGAAAAGGGAGAGTTTGAAAAAGTTCATTAAGAGACATATGGTAAAACAGGATGTCGTCGTATTGTACCTGGTTAATATATAGCAGTAGATCCAAAAGGTCGTGCTTGCATGTTTGCAGCAATAGAGAAATAAAAGTTTGTGTACATTTTAAATAGAGATAACGAAGATAAGCTAACCATCTCATCTCCTTTGGAAGCACATAAGTCACATACACTTTGCTATGATATTATTGGTATTGATGTAGGCTATGAAAATTCATAGTTTGCTTGTATTGAATGCGATTATGGTGAGGTTGAATAAAAAGATTCTGCTATTCATACTGGACAAATATAAAAATAACTTACAATTTACGAATTGGATTTCGGTTTAAATCATGTTGTGAAAAAATCATCTGAACCTATTCCTGATACTGCTCATATGCTCCTCCCAGGTAAAAAATAAAAATTATTTATAACTATTTAAGACATTCTATTAATTATATATAGTTCCTGGCTTACCTGATGGTCCTGGTGGAGTGTTAGTTGCTTGTGAAGATATGTTAATTTATAAAGGAAACAACTAAGAATTAAAATGTAGATATCCTTAAAGATTTAGTACCGGCAAAATTATGATTAACTCCTTTGGTTTCTTCAAGCAAAAATAAAAAAATTAAATTATCTACTTCTTTTTATTGCAAAGTGAATTGGGAGATTTATTCAAACTATCTATTAAAAGTACTGATGATAAAGTGCATTCATTGACATTATAATATTTTGATTCTATTCCAACTGCTATTTCTATTTGTATTATTAAAACTGGTTACCTTTTCGCTGCTTGTGAAAAAGGAGATCACATGCTCTACAGATTTAAGTCTCTTGGTGATTAGGAAGAAAGACCTACTAAAACTACATCTTCAGAATTTGAGCAAGGGTAATAAGCTATTTTTATACCTCGTAAGCTAGTTAATTTAGAATAAGTTGATTCTCTTGATAATCTTTCAGCAATTAGTGATATCAAAGTTAGTGATTTAACTGGTGAGGGTAATCCTTAAATATATGCATTGTGTGCTGCTGGTAGCAGAAGCACCTTAAGAATTTTACGTCATGGTTTGTAAGTTAGTGAATATGCAACAAGCAGATTGCCTCTAAGACCTAATGGTATTTGGACAATCAAGTAAAGACATGATGATAATTTGACAAAATATATTGTTTTAAGTAGTAGCAAAAAAACTTATGTTCTTTCTATTAAAGACACAATATCTGCAGTTAATGATTCCAGTTTGGACACAAATAGTCAAACTCTTCATGCTGGTATTTTAGAAAACAATTGCATAATTCAAGTAAATCAAATTTGACTTTAATTAAAAGATTTGAAAAATTAAAAAAAAATCAAATCAGACCAAACAATTAATAAATCAAAAATATAAAGTAGTTTTCTTAAATCATATATTTTTTTATTAATAATATTAGGTTACTCCAGAATCCTTTAGATAAATTAGAGACAATAGAGTTACTTTATATAAAACAGAATCTAATAAATTCGTAAAGGCATGTTCTAATTCAAGATAAATTGCCTTAGCATTATAAGGAGGTTAAGGATAACCAGGTGGTGATATCATTTATTTTGAATTTGATCTTGGTGGATAGCTCAAAAGAATCGAAGAAAAGGCCAAACTATCTTCTGATATTGAGTGCATAGACATAGGTGAAGTTCCAGTTGGACGTCCTAAGTAAGATTGATAAATTATTAATTCAGATTTAAATATTCCTTTTATTTGATATAGATTCAAGTTTTTGGCTGTTGGATGCAAAGATTAAACTGTAAGAATTTTGAGTTTAGAATAGGACTAATATCTTCAAAGATTGAGTTTGTAAGCTCTTCCTGGTATTCCCGAAAGTGTCAGCTTGATTGAAATGAAAAGAGGTACAGGAACTGAGCAAGAAGCAGAGGAATACTAACTTTATTTGTTTGTTGGTTTGTAAAATGGTATTCTTTTAAGAGCAACCGTTGATTAAGTTACTGGCTCTTTGTCTGATGTTAGAACTAGAGTTCTCAGTGCTGCTCCCATTCGTACATGTAAATATAATGTTTAAGGATAACCTGCTTTATTGGCTCTCTCTACTCGTCCTTGGATTTGCTATACTTATTTAGGAAAGTATTAAATGGTTCCTATCTCTTATGACATGCTTGAATATGCAGCTCCTGCTGTTTTTAATATGTAAGGGGAACAAAAGCAATGTATAGTATCTACCTCAGGTGAATCAGTTCGTATCATTGAACCACAAAAGTATGGAGATTTGCTTAACTAATAAGTTATAAAATTGCGTTATTCACCTCGTAAAATGGCTATCCATGAAAGATCACATAATATAGTCTTAATCGAATCTGACAATAAGGTTTATAATGAATCATAAAAGAAGTAGCTGATTGAGTAATATTACAGTAACTAAAATAAAGGTGATTTAGCTACTCAAGTTGATCTCTTAACAGCATCTTCAGGTAACTGGGCTTCTTGTGTTCGTATAGTGGACCCAGTTACTCGTAAAACTCTTAATATCTATGAATTAGAGAATAACGAGCACGCCCTTTCTATGTGTATGGTAAACTTTGATAATAAAGATGAAACTTATGTTTGTGTTGGTACTGTTAAAGATTATTAAGTTCATCCAAATAGAAATTTCTCAGTATGTTATATTAACACTTTCTAACTTAACGAAAAATTAAATACTCTTGAATTGCTCCATAAAACTGAGATATTTGAAATTCCTGGTGCTTTGCATGCTCATAAAGGAAAATTACTAGTAAACTCATTTTTTTTTACTTCCTTTTTTTTGTATTTAAAAAATTTAATTATAATATATTCTAATAATAGGCTGGATGTGGCACATTCTTAAGATATTATGAACTTGGTAAGAAGAAATTATTGAAAAAAGCTGAAATTAAAGGTTTACAATCTCCAGTTAATGGAATTCAAACATTTGGAGATAGAATTTATGTTTCTATGGTTGCAGACTCTGTCCATGTTCTCAAGTATCGCTCTAAAGATCAGACATTCTATGAAGTTTGTGATGATATATTACCAAGATGGATGTCTTCCTTCTAAGTTCTAGATTATCATACTTATATTGGTGGAGATAAATTCGAAAATGCATTTGTCTGCAGAGTACCTTCAAGTAATTCATTAATTTTTATTTAATTTGTATATTTAATTTATCATGAATATATTAGATGCTGATGAAGAAATGGAAGAAAATCCTATGGCTTATAAACTAAGATGGGAAACAGGATATTTGAATGGAGCTCCTTTCAAAGTAATTAACTAATTTATTTATTTTTTAAAAATAATTTAAAAATATTTTTGTATAATAGACTGAACAAATATGTCACTTCTATGTAGGTGAAGTAATTACTACATTACAAAAGGCAAGTTTAGTTTCAACAGGTAACGAAATAGTATTATATGGAACAAGTATGGGTTCTATAGGTGCTTATTTGCCTTTCCAAACAAAGGAAGACATAGATTTCTTTATACATTTAGAAATGTATCTACGTTTAGACGTCCTTCCTCTTGCTGGTAGGGATCACGTTATGTTCAGATCTTTTTATGGCCCAGTCAAAGTAAAAATAATTAATAATTATTTTTGTTTATTTAAGTAATTTATTTTATATAGTCCGTAATAGATGGGGATCTTTGCGAATAATTCATAAAATTAAGTTCAGGAAAACAAAAAGTTTTAGCAGACGAAATGGATAGACATCCACACGAAGTACATAAAAAATTAGATGAAATTAGAAATAAAGTTCTTTGAAACAATATAGAATTAATAAATTAATTATATTTGTATTTAAAAATATATAGATTCAATTTTTCTTTAATAAAAACTTATAAATCAAGCCACCACTAACGTGTATTCTATTACTTATTCTATTGAAAACTGTATTTATTTTCAATATTAATTAAATTAAAAGCTAAAAAACTATTTTTATTTTCATGTTTAATAAAACAAAAATAAATATAAATTTAATCAGGGAAACCTTAATTCAAAAACTTTAGAAAATGCTTTAAAACTAAATTTATTTGCAGCACTCAACTTCTTTTTAAATTTTGATTAAAATTAATTACTTTTTTAAAAACTTCTTTTTTTACCATAGAAATTCATACTGAATATTTTAACGAAGGAGACTTAGCTCAAGTGGTAGAGCGCTGGACTCCAAATCCAGCGGTTGCGTGTTCGAGTCACGTAGTCTTCAATTTTTTTTTATTAAACAAACTTTTGATTAATTAATTTGAAGAAATATCTAAGCTATTGATAATTTTTCAATGCTTTTATTTTAATTATAATTATAAAAAATGGAGATTTACAAAAATAAATTTTATTACAATTATTCAACATAGATATTTCACCGAAGGAGACTTAGCTCAAGTGGTAGAGCGCTGGACTCCAAATCCAGCGGTTGCGTGTTCGAGTCACGTAGTCTTCAATTTTTTTAATATTTTTTTATTGTTGCATGTATAAAAGAATATGGCTGATGTCTTTAAATATATTTATATATTACAAAATAAACGATTAAGAATAGAATATTTGAAATAGTAATATTTTTTATTTTAATTAATGTAGCAATTTAGCTTTTAAATTATTTTAAATATATCTTAGAATTTTCTAACCTTTGCAATACTTTCAACGAAGGAGACTTAGCTCAAGTGGTAGAGCGCTGGACTCCAAATCCAGCGGTTGCGTGTTCGAGTCACGTAGTCTTCAATTTTTTTAAAATTAAATCAGATTTTTAAATTATTTATAATATTCTCTATTCAAAATTTATCTTTGAAAGAGCATCCAAATCAATAAACTAATTAAGCTAGCTTAAAATCAATAAGTAGAATTACAATTAATTATTTTATTTGTTATTTTGTTTTTATTTTAAAAAGTCTATTTAATAAACTAATTTATTGAATATTAATATACAACGAAGGAGACTTAGCTCAAGTGGTAGAGCGCTGGACTCCAAATCCAGCGGTTGCGTGTTCGAGTCACGTAGTCTTCATTTTTCTTTTTTATCTGAAACTTTTTTTACTTTAAATTAAATTTTTAAATATTGTAAAAAAGAGTAAAATTAATATTTTAAATAATAAATATACTAAATAAATAGTGATTAATAATTGATTAAACGTCTTTTATTTTTTAAAACCAATTTAATATAACCTTAATTTAAGCATATGCTATTAATGCTATTTTAATTTTAGGATATAAATTATTAATTAAAATTATTTTTAAATTTCAAATAAAATTTTTAAACTAAAAGTTTAAGCATTAGCTTTCAACGAAGGAGACTTAGCTCAAGTGGTAGAGCGCTGGACTCCAAATCCAGCGGTTGCGTGTTCGAGTCACGTAGTCTTCAATTTTTTTATAAAATTTCATACTTAAATTCTTGATAATTCTTTTATATGTTATAATTTTATTTTTTATTATATTAATCATTAAAATATAAAATAATTAATTTAAAAATAAAATTTTTGTTCATTAAATTTTATCTTATTAAAATTTTCGTTATATTTTAAACAATCAGATATAAACATAGCAGTATATACAATAATTGATAATTATTTCTATCCAGACTTAATACAAAAAAATGAAATTATGTTAAAAAAATTAAATCTTGTAATTAGAATTACAAATTACTTAGATTATCAAATAATTAGCCTGAACAACTAATACCATTTTATACTTTCAACGAAGGAGACTTAGCTCAAGTGGTAGAGCGCTGGACTCCAAATCCAGCGGTTGCGTGTTCGAGTCACGTAGTCTTCAATTTTTTTTATTTTAATTAGATCAAAAATAACTTGATTTATGTAAAGTAATTAAATTTAAATAAAAATATTCATTTTAAAGCTTAAAAAACAATAAATTTTAATACTTACTGAAATTTTTAAAAAGCATTACTATTTTATGTGTTAAAAGTAATATATTTTTTTATTTTAAGTTTTTATGAGCATAAAAATCAACTTTAAAAATAATTCAGGCAAATTATAGAAGATTAAAGAATATAATTAATTTGTCAAAAAATATTAGTAAAAGAAAATCAGCAAATGAAAAAGTATATCTTTACTATTTTCCTTCTTGTTTTTTTTGCTAGTCATCTAGAGTGCTAGCGATTATCTGATTAGCTTCAAGGCGATCTTTTATAAACAGGAGAGATAATTTTAAAATAGGTTAAGAAAAATACAACTTTAGATATTATTTATCAACAAAAAATTACTTAAGAAGATTACAATGTGGTTCTTTCACTCAAAAGAGTTGAATATCAAAGGCTATGTAAGGGCTAATATAAATTTGGCATGAAGGTCTTGATAAAATAGGAAGATAAATTTGTTTTGAATATTTAGAATTATAATTGCTTAAGAAGAGTAGAAGTTTAATGGTTTGCTCACACTTATCAAGCCAACAGTGTTAATGAGACTGCTTACTTTAGAGAGCAAGTATATCAAAAAAATATGGTTATAAGAGGTAACAAAACAATATCTTAAGAATATATATTTGATATAAAAATGAAAAATAGAGATATATTACCTCTTTTTACAGGATTTTAGTTATATCCAAATACTAAAATAGAGCTAATTATTAATAGGGTATTTGATAGAACAACTTCTAAATTTATTAATACTAACCTAAATATCTATGACAATAGCTAAACATAGAATATAACTTCAAAATAGATGCAATTTACTATGTCTTTTTTAATAGCTCATCCTAATTTATTTAACTGCCAAAAAGGATTAAATATATCTGACCATCTAGGAGAAAATGCTTTAGTCTTATAAAATATTGAATATTTAGATACTAGCGAAGGTAGTTAAGAAGGAGAAAAATTAGTTTGTTATTTTAAATAATATAACAGCTCTTCAGATTAGCTCTTGTAATCGAAATATACTCCTCTTATAAATCCTATTCAATATTATATAAATGGAACATTTTCAAATAAAGACATTGAAGTAAATGAAGATGAAAACAACGAAGACGAAGATGAAAAGCAAAATCAAAAAAATAAAAATGAAAATGAAAAAGAGAATGGAGTTGAAAACAATAGCTAAGAAAATACTAAATTAAATAATGATGATAATAATCTTGAATTATTTTAAATTATTTTTGTTGTCTTATCGATTTTAACGATATTATCAGCAATAGTATATAAAATATTCAAAGAAAATCAAAAGAGTGAGTCATAGTCTATCTACGCATAGAATAATCCATCTTATTAAATACCTGCACATGTTCAGTTGTAGGAAGATTTATGATTATTTAATAGACATTTTGTAATTGAATAAAATTTATTTATTAAACTTATCTACAAAATAATTAAAATAAATATTAAAAAATATTCATAAATAAATTACTATCTTTATGATATAACTCTTTATAAAATAAATAACACATCTTTTTATTACTTTATTAAATTGAGTTGTAGGAAAATTATTAATACATATTTTAAAAATAATTATATTTGATTTATTATACTTAATTTGTATTAATATTTTATTCAAAATAATTAAAATAAATATAAAAAAATTACACATAAATAAATTGCTATCTTTGAAAATTATTTAATAAATAAATTAGATATTTATCAAATTTAATTTATATATGCTCTTAATATTACTTCGAATACCCAAACATCTTATTGGCCAGGATTTAAAAACCCTCCTGAAAGTTTTAACTCTGCCTTCATTTCTTTCCACTACCCAAGACCCTACAATGCTTCTATACTTGCCTAGATAAATTTTTTAGAAAATTTTATTTTATAATTTTAAATGTTAAGCATATTACAATAAGAGCATCCATAGCAGGTGGTTTAAATTTAAAGCTTATTACTGTTTCAATACCAGGAGCAACAGCACCTTTCACATTATCGCATGTAAAATAATTATTTTTGTCATCTTTCTATTTTTATCAAAAATAAAAAATGAATTAAAATAAATTAAATTAATTATTGTCATGAAGATATTACTGGCATTATAATTTCAAAGTTAACAGGTTTCTCTAACTTAGGATCACTAGCAATTTTGCTGTTTCCTATAATTATTTTACGAGTAAATGACTTTTCATCTACTTCTTCGTTTTCTGGTTATTATGAAATAGGTATATTCCTTTCCGTGGCTTATTTTGGAGCAAATGAATTAACTTCTTTTGATTTTATTTTTGTAAATTCAAGCATTATTCTTGTGTTTTTAGGACTAAATATTAGTTCTTCATCTAAAATTTTAAGTGTGTCGAATGTAGCTTCAATTTTACTGGGAAGATCCTAAGAATTAGGTAATGACAGGTATGGCTTGTAATGAGTAACATAACCTTATCTAGGATAACAGCTTCCCCAAACAAAAAGCTACTTTTCATCTTTTTAATTTGGTACAAATATTGAAATTAATTCAAAGAATTATTCACTTATTCTATCAGGTTAGAAAACTACTTTTATTTCCATTTCTTTATTTGCTTCAATTTAAGCTTCTGAAGGGCTAAAACTAAAGACTTTAGAACCATTTTTATTGTAAATACCATGAGCTATTGAAGCTACTTTAAATTTGATAGGGAAATTAGAGACATTTATCACTTTGAAAGATTTCTCAACTTTTTCTCCTAACACTACTCCTCCAACATTAATTAATCCGTTTTCAGGTTGAATCTTAACTTCTGGTCTAACACCTTTTCCGATTAATTTAGCACTGACACAAGTTGTTCTGCACTTAATTCTTAGAGTTTCTTCGAAAGGTTTATCCTAAATTAAGTTTTTTAAAATTATTTAAATTATAAAAATTAAAATTAATTTAAAACTTTACTTCATGAGGTTGGAATTACACAAAAAGAATTCTAGATTTTGTAGGTTCTATTTCTCTTAGTGCATTGATAATGTTAAATCCACTAAATAGTGGTAAAAGATCCATTGAAATTTAGGCATTTTAATCTGAATTATTTGTAATAATTAGCTACTTAATTTCCTTTATTCCTACAGCTATTTCACCAAAATCAATAACAGTTTTATTAAGGACTAGAGATTTTTAAACAGTTACAGTATTAATTTCTACAAATGTTAAGAATTTTGAAGCATCAGGCATATCAACAGGCTTAAAATAGCATGGAACTAGCCATGTATAATGCTAGCTATATTTAATAGTATCGTCCTATAATTGATAAGAATTGTAATTTAACAAAAATTTGAAAAAATTTAATTTTTATAATAATTGTTATAAAAAATTTTAATTTAAGTTAACGACCATATTTTATCTATTTTATTAAACTGTATTTCCTCTCAAACTTGTTAAAAAAAATCAGTATTTTATTTGAAAATTTTACATAATTCTCAAATTTATTCAATAATTTTTTATCATAAAATACTAGTTTGAAGGTGATACAGTAATTATTTTAAATTTATTTTGCTTATTGATCTTGTTATTTTTTGACATTTTTCATATGTATAAAAAATAAAATATTGTTTTTAATTTCAAAAAATAAAAATTAGCTAGTTTTTTAAATATATGTTTATAAATTTAATTGTCATTTTCTAATTAATTTTATATCAAATGTAATAAATTAAAGTAATTTAAAAATAATTATTTTACTAAATGAAATTCAAGGAGTTTACCACCTAATTTTGCTAATTCTTCTTCCATATCAAAATTTTTTTCAATTTCCAATCTTTTTTATTTTTCTTCCTCCTCCTTTATTCTTTATAGTTCTTCTTATCTGCGTTACTCTTCTTCAAGAGCTTATTGCTATGTTTTATTTAATTTGACATCTTTTTTTGGTGGTGCTTCTTTCTTTTCAGGGACTTTTTTAGCACCTTTAGCTGCTTTAGGGTCTGCTGCTTCAAGTTCTTTTTATTCCTATTCTTTCTTGGCTTTTTCAATTTCATCTTTCTTCATTTACATTTTAAGTTAAAAGTTATGGTTAGGGTCGTTATCATATTTTTAAACGAGTTCCTCCAAAGTAAATGCAGCTTTTTGAAAGTTAAATACATATTTAAACTCATATTTTTAAATTATTATTAAAATTTACTTAATTTTTTAAAGAAACTTTAATATTCTATATTAATTTCTACACTTTCTTCTGGTTTGATTCTTTCTACCATTGGTGTTAGTTTTAAACCACAAATTTCAAACTTTGGCAAAAAAAATTCAAAAATCATAGTTTTGTAAGTTGTATTTTTAATCATTAAAGTTGTATTAAACATTTCATCTACTTGCATAACGGGAATATCTATTTTCATAGCACTAAATTCTAAAGGGCATTTCATAATATCACAAGAGTAAGGTATTCTTATATCTTTTGTTGCTATATTACCAGTAATTATTTTACACTTTAAGTAGCCTTCATCTTTCCTATTATCAATACCTGGTATCTTTGTACTTCTATAAATTAAATTTGTTTAAAATTTTTCTTTTGGTAAAAGCTTTAATGGAATTAAATCTAATTCAACTGAAATTTCTTTAGGAAGAGGGTAAAATAAAATTTCTTGAGGTAAATCAGAGAGGTTTTCACAAGTAAGAGGCATTCTTGAAGCTGTGCCTTCATATAATTTCCCAAAATTTATTTTACCAGGTGTAATTTAAACAGTATCGATAGTCATTTTAGATCTAATAGTGAATAAGACTGGCATTTCTTACCCAGCTCCAATTAACTAATTAACATTAAAATTCAAGTAAATAAATTATTGTTGAATAAAGCAATTAAGATAATTAAGAGGTAAATAAATATTACTTTGAAGGGAATTTCTAGAATTCCAGTTTTTTAATCTAAGTATTTACTGCAAAGAGTCAATAGATCCTTATCAGCATTCATTTTAACCCAAACTTCAAACTTAGAATTACCTTGTATATAACCTAGCAATGGATTAAATTCAAAGAAGGACTTAGTTTCTTTTGGAGCTACTATTTATGTTTTCATGGCATTTTAGCTTCTATTATAAAATACTATTTTTTCTCTATAAATATGATTTAAAAGACATATTTCAAAATCATAAAGTGTTTTTTCAACGTAAATTGGCACTTCTATGCACTCTCCTCTAGTAATTAAAAACATTTTTTATATATGATTTTTTTTTTAATTTAATTTTACTTGATCACAATTTCAATCGGACGTGAATGTAAAAAGTTCTCAAAGTATAGCACTAATGGTAGATGCAAAGATTTTATTTTATTTGGAACATATTTAATTGGTATTTTAAGTTAGGAATAGCCTTAAATTGTATGCTATTTTGCGAATTTAAGTTATGATAAGGATGATTAAAGGTCATTATCTTCATCTTCATCATCTCCTTAAAAAGACTTTTAAGATCCTCCAACTCCCCTATTTACTGAACCCACCACTGAGGCAGTTTCTGTTTTAGTTAAAATATCTCCACCATCTTTACTCTTTATAATTATATCAGTAGGCAAAGCACCCTTGTTTTGTAATATCAAATTTTTAACTCCGAATTCTCCTTATATAACCTTAATATTAAATAAACAACCATAAATATTTAAAATAACTTTTATTTTATTTTTACTTAACCAAAATCAACAACTGTGTTATCACAGACAACAATAGCTTTCTTACAGAAACACTTAAGGGGTATATTTACAGGACCAGTTTCAGTTAAAATAGGGAAAAAGTCATCTATATCTTCATTCACTTAAGCTGTAAACCTGATTGTAATTGGACATGACATACCAGCAGAGATTCTTCCAGGAGGTTTGAACATAATTTCAAAGTAATCCTTTATTTAATATTTTATGAAATTTGTTAAAAAAGAGATATGCTTGATATTTATATTCCTGAAAATGCATTTATTTCTCTTGCATGCTTTTCCATCTGATATTGATATCAATTAATTTAAAATAATACCCTTATTTTTTCTTTTAGTAGCAACAACTTGAATGAATTTTAAGTATTTGATACGTTGGTAAGTAAGACTGTTTACACATATGGTTCACCTACTTCGAAATCCTAATTTTATTTATATATGTGTTTAAACAACTGTAATATATTTATTCTTCATCTATCTTTTTTGTAAATTAAGAGGCTGAATTTCAAATGTTTTTTTGCAATTATTTGGTATTTTAAAAATAAATTTACTTAAAATATTATTTATTCTGGCTTGCAGGCAAATGAATCACCTTTAAATTCTTTTCCCATAACAAGCTAAGGTTAAGTTATGTTATTTTTCTACTTATCGAGTGCTTTAACTTTCATTTTTTTCTCTAAAACTGTTTCTTCTCTTAATTATATAATTTTTCTACCCCTTTCATCTCTAGGAGTTTCAACCTTTTCGTCATTTTCTTCCTAATCAGACATTTATAAATACTATTAAATTATATTGCTTAATGCTTATTATTTATTATTAATCTATTTTAAAATTCGTGTTTGACTGATTCACAGTTATAACCTAATTATTATCAAATTTTATAGTGATTAATTGTATTTTAATAGGTTTGATTAGCTGTTTATTAATGAATAAAAATATAATACTTTATCTTTTTTTTTGAAAATTTTAATAAATGAAATAATATATAAAATACAAATAAATATAAATGAAGTTTCAAAAAAATCATAAAGATTTCATTGGATAAATTTGAATCTTACTTACTTATTTAGTAGAAATAGTTTACAAAATTTACTTTAAAATAGCATTTTTATAAAAATTTAATTTACACAATTTAAAATATTTTAAAATTTGTTCTTTAAACCTTTTTCATTTTAGTTAACATTTTAGCATTGACTCACTTAATTTGAGTATTTGAATCTATTAAAAATAAAAATAATATTTTGAATTTAAAACAAAAACAAATGTTTAGAATTGGTCATCAAAACAATCAAATACAATTTTCAGAATAAACATTAATATGAATCAGAGAAGATTATTTTTAAATTTAAAGGTGAACTATTTAGATAAAATATACAGTCACATATAAAATACGTATAGGATATTTGCTTATTTTTGTGATAAAATTTTTTTAATAATTAGTTTTTTTTCTAAATTTTAAGATATTTGTGTAATATATATTTTTTTAAGAAATTTTAGTTTATTTTACAATTTTTTCAAGAAATTTTATAATTATTTTGTAGATTCACAATTATGTTATTTGTTTCAAGATATGGTTGTTGGTTGTGGTTTACTGGCAATAAATTTTTATTTAATTAAAAATAAAATCTATTTTATTTTTTTTATCATAAAGTATCAAAATTATAATTTAAGGTACAAATAGTAATAGTAATGAGTATTCCTAATGAGTTAATTAGGGATTTAGATATATTATTTAAGGTGCTATTCCTTATTTGATTTGTGATAACTGGATTATTGATTCTTTGCATACTATTAATCCTTGAATTGTATTCCAAATCATCTATTGAATTTTTAAAAAACTAGTTTCTGCTCATCTTTCTTGAAAGATCCCTTTTAAACTTTACACTAGTTTGTGATAATTCTTTGATATAAACTTCACTTACTGGGTTTTCATCTTCGATTTTATCGCTTTCTTCAAATAGCTGGCTAGTTGATTTTCTAAGTTCATGCTATGGCTTCCTCTCCTATCCATTTCTTTTTTCGTTGTTTTTTTCTGGAAGAGTGTGGATTTGATAAGAGGAAATATTAGAATTTTTATCAAATTAATTATTGGCTGATTGAGAATAATTTGATTAAGTTTACTAAAGCTATTAGAGAGAAGGTTAGTATTATTAATTGTGGCTAGCAAGCACTTATTACATTTATTAGTTTTAAATTAAATTTTATTATTATTATTTATCTAAAGAATTTCCTTGAGAAGTAACATTTGGTTACTAAAGTTAATATTAGGAAGAAAAGAGCAAACCAGATCCTTAGTTATTATTTCTTGAATCTACTCCATGATAAAGATAAATTGAGCTTGGATTTTGATTAGAGCTTTGGAAGGGATTATTTTGGTTGTCTTGATTTATTTCTTATGAAGGAGGACTCTACTCATTGTTATTCTTATAGGTATCATCATCACTGTTCTAAATCTATGCCTAGAATTCTTAGCCTTCATCTTCTTCTTCTACATGGACATCTTCTTCGTCTTCGTCTTAAAGTAAATCATTATTTTTACCATGCTAATATTCAAACTCCCCATCTTATAGAAGATCTGTGTATATGTAAAATGAAGCACGATTTTAGCTATTTTAGTTATTTTTTTCTTCTGACTAATAAAAAACATTTGCTTGAGGTCCAATCATTTTTAAGATTTACTTGCAAACTGATATCTCAAAGTCTTAGTAACCTGTAAAAAAAATAAAATAAAAGTTATTTAGTTTCATTTATAAAATTTTACTTTATGATTTGTTCTTTTATAACTTTTACAAGTTATTAGCATTAAAAAAGTAATCACTCTTTTAGTTTTAATATTTTCTGTTTGTGCTATTATCCCTGATACTAATTTTTATAGTACCTTATAAAGCTAAATCTCCATACTCACCCATTTCAGCAGCCCCAGATTGAGCACTTATGACTATCTGTCCATTTTTTTAAGTATTTTATATACAGTCATACAAAAGGTAGTTTATAATGTGTTTTAACTTTTTTTCGTCATTCTAAATTTAGTCTAATTCTTAGCAATCATTGGAAAGAATAAGCTAGATTTGGTTTTATTTAATTTTAAAATCGAAATTATTAATTACATCTTTAATAAGCTTTTTCAAGCTAAACTATTTTATGTTAGTTTCAACTCTATTGCTCTCTATACAGAAAAATTCCAAAAAGTTATTGATCTTGTTTTAAACATTGTTATTTAAGTAAGATGCATCAGTTATGTAATTTGTTATTTTTTTTTGCATTTGATAATTAATCTTTATTTGCTGTAGATAATAATTCAATATATTATTTTCGCTTTGCATAATATTTGCGAATTTAATTGATATTTCTTTGTATTATTGCATTTATTCATCCAAAATTTAATCCTTAGATATTCCAAAATCATCTTCTATCAATATCAGCTGGTACTATTCATCTCGATTGTAACAGACTAAAGTTAATAAAAATTTTCTCTTCTCTTGAGTATCATTTCTGAAAACACCTTTATATTTTTCTAGTTTTGTCCTTTTTAATGTTCTTTTTGAATACTTTCTAGATTGCTTTTAAGATGGGTTAGCTATGCTCTGTAGACCTGGGTCTTCCATATTAAATAAAGACCTTTTTTTATTTCTCATATACATGGCTCCTTGATCTTGGGTTGTTGTATTTAGGTTGTTATTGATTTAATTGTTATTATTTATGTTATTAGTATTAGGAAATCCATTTCCATTTTGCATAGTATTCTAATTTTGGTTATTATTTACAATGCCTTAGTTATTTGTTGAATGTAAATCTCCTCCACCTCCTCCCTAAATTTCATTTGAATTCTATCTCTTTATTTCTCTCCTAAGCAAAACATCAAGGGGAAGAGTTTTAGGCTACTTCTATGATTATCTAGAGTTTAGAGATTTTTTAGAAACTTATGAAATAACTCCCAAAGATTTCGAATGTAGAGAGTCCATATGGTTTTATATATTGAGATAATCATCATAAATTGGGATAGACTAATGAGAATCTAATTTCAAATCTATTTTGTTAATAAATTATTAGAGATCATCATTATTATTTATATTGTATTCTTTTCTGGCCCTCCTGTTTATTTTATGAAGCTAAAAACGATCTGTACCTTTTTAAGAAGTCTTAGTGATTATTATTCTATGTGGTAAAACATTATTAGCAATATGATACCATATGTAATATTTATTAATCAGCTCATAGTACAAGCGAGCATTTTTTTCTCTTGCATAAGTAGTTATACCTACAAAAATAGGAGTTAGTAAAACAACACAGAGTAAGTTAGCTATAGATGGAAATAAGCTAAATACATAAATGCAGTTTATAATGATAAATGTTAGTATATTTAATAAAAAATTAGTTCCCATTAGAAGAATTAAATGGAGGGTGTAAAAAGCTCCACCTATAACGAAGAGTTGAGAGCAAGAAGAATTCGAAGCATAATTATCTTGAGCCTTTGAACACTAATTTATAAAGGAATTAGGAGTCCATATATAGGCTATGCAAATCAAAAGACACCAAGAGATGTTATTAACACTTAAAATAATATTGCAGTGATATGGAAATTTTTTAGCCATAATCAGAATAATTATTGGAATAAATAGAGTGGCAGCCATAGATCCTAAATAAAGAGGATAAGAGCTCTCAATAAATGCCATTATTACTAAAACTACACTAATAAGGGATCCCAAATAAACCTAATATTTTAAAATCTAAACTATTCTAAGATACTCATCCTCATAATATTTTCTCTCTATTTCTGGGTCTTTAAAGCGTAAATACCTTTCATCCATGTATAATAAATTAATATTTGCCTTTTTTGTAATAAAATCGGTTATTTATTTTGAATATATTTTAAGATACAAACAAAATGTAAATATACTGTAGTCAGTCAGTAAATTTTAGTTTATTTGTAATTGTAAGAAGCTTATGATAAATTACTGATTTAATTCAAAGATGGTGCTTGCTTGCAAGAGATTCTTCCGTGTACTTTAAATGCTCTTCAACTTTTAATAATTTATAACAGTGCGCGTATATAGTTGATACTTTATATTTTTTTAGGGATTACTCGATTAGATTATTACGTTGAAAAAAATAAACAAATTATTCTTGGTTTTTGTTAACAAATTTATCTAATTCTTATTTATTCACTATTGGTTTTTTCTTTCAAATATAAAATTCATTAAAGCCTTTTCTTTTCCACAGATTTTTCTAACATTTTCACTGTTCCTATTCAATCTATTCCGCGAAATTTTAAAGAATAAAGTTATCATTCATTAATAGTTTAATATTTAATTTAATGGTAATAACTAACTGTATCCATCATTCTTATAAACAATATCTTTTTACTTATATTTTAAGTATTCAATCAAAAATTTGTAACAAACTCAATCTATTTATTTATTAAATTATTGTAACAAGAGATTTATTTCATAAATATTTTAGTTCAAATATTGTTTATTTTTTGGAATTAATTTTAATTCATCAAAAAAGTCTCATATCAAATATCCATCTATCTATCTGATGAACCAATATAAATCAACAAAATACTTACTTTTCTTTTTAGATTCGAGTGAGCAAAAAATTTTTATTTCAGTATTCATTCATAATAAAAAATTAAAAAGTTTTTAGCTTATTTGATTATTGCCACATTATTAATAAATTGTTTATCAATTAAATTTAGAACTAAAAAAACGAACTTGTTAATATAAAAACTTATAAAAAAGTTTTATTATTTTTATTTTTATTTGAAATTATTTAAATTTATTAAAATTAAGCCTAAAAATATTTTTCATATACTAACTCATAAAATACTATTTAATTATTTTAAAGAATATATATATTATATTATTAAACATTCTCCATTGTTCTCAGCTCATTAAAAGGGATTGAAATAGTAAGCTAAAGCACTTGTAGCTAAAACAGCAGCTGAAATGAATTTTCTTGATTTTAAGACTTCTGATGGATAAACGTCTAAGTTTTTAATAAGGAACATCAATGTTTTCATTTTAGATTCTGTGTATGGAGGATATCTACAGGAAAGAGGATAGGAATTCAAGTTACCTAAAGTACCGCTCTTATCAAGGACAGGCTTTAAGTGAGAACAATTTTCAAACCCTAATTTTCCATGAATAACACCAGTACCTGAATTTCCAACACCACCAAAAGGAAGAGTGTTATTGATATAATGCATTACACATTCATTAAGGCTCAAATTACCGCTTGATGTTTCATTAAGGAGTCTGTCTTTATGAGTTTTATTTTCACCAAAGTAATAAAGAGCAAGAGGTTTAGGACGATCGTTGATGAAGGTAATTACTTCATCAAAATTTTTGTAGAAAATAACGGGGAATATAGGTCCAAATATTTCATCTTGCATACATTCGGAGTCTAACTTGGGGTTCACAATAATAGTAGGTTCAACAAACTTTTTCGAGACATCAACTTTACCTCCATAGTAAATCTAACCACCATGAGTTTTGATCATTGATTCCATTCTTTTAGTATGGAATTCATTGATCATTCTGTTATAGTCTCTGCTGGTTTCAGCATTACTGCTAGTTTAAGTTATCATAGCTTATTTAAGAGATGTGAGGAATTAATCTTTAATATCTTAGTCTACAATAGCAAAATCAGGAGCAATACAAGTTTATCCAGAGTTACCAATTTTTCCTTGTGCAATTCTTGCTACGGCAACATTTAAATTAGCTGTCTTGTCGACAATAGTTGGACTTTTACCACCTAATTCTAGAGTGCATGGAATTAAGTTTTAGGATGCAGCTTAAGCTACAAGTTTTCCTTTTTGAGGTGATCCTGTGAAAATTATGTGATCCCATGGTTTATAGCAAATAGCTTTAGCTACTTCTACTTATCCTTCAATAACTGTATAGCAATCTTTATCTATATATTTAAAATATCATGTATTAAATTTTATTCATTAATTTTATTGAAATAATTTTATCAATGCCATCTTTTTAAAAATAGGTGACTTCTCAAGTAATTAATTATGATTTAATTAAGTTAAGATGAGGAAAAAATTTACTTACCCAAATACTTGTCAAAAAGCTTCTTCATTACGTTAGAATTATAAGGAGCCATTTCAGAGGGCTTAAGAGCTACGCAATTGCCAGCTGCGATAGCATTAGCAGCAGGACCTACAGTAGTGTTAAAAGGATAATTCCAAGCACCGATAACTAAAGTAACGCCATAAGGTTCTGGAATAATGTAACCAGATCCAGGTCCAACGACTAAAGAAACATCAACGCTACGTTTTTGAGCCCAAGATTCGAAGTTATTAAGAATGTACTCAATATCACCAATAGTGGGTAAAAGGTTCAAAAACTTTGCAACTTTAGGATCTTGATAACCTAAATCTTTTTAAACTGCTTCACTAATTTCATCTTCCATTTCTTTAATACCAGTGAGAAGGTTTCTTAATTATTATTTTCTGAAAGCTAAATCACGGGTCTTACCTGTTCTGAAAGCCTTTTTTAAATTGTTAAGAATTGGATCAATAATAGCAGGATTATCTGGGACCATTTTTTACTTTTTTGTTGTTTACCTTTTTGATGATGAGTGGTATTTTGTTGATTTTTATGTTTTAATAATTATTATTAGTTTTAAATAATTTAGGGAGCTTTTAAATATTGAAAAAGCTTATATAAATAGCGCTGTTAAATTTTTTATAATTATTTGTATTTATTACGCAATTCCTATGATAATAATCGTAACTCTATCATCAGAAAGATATTTTTTAATTAATTAAAATTTAAGTCAAAGTAATCAAATTTAGATGTAAATCAACTTTTTATAATAGAAGGCTTAGCTTTTTATGACGGAAATAGTGTAAGATATTTTTTTGCTTAATAAATATATGTTTTCTATTTTTCTTGAATTATTCTTAAGAATTGTCCATAATCATTTAATGATATGCTCATTATTATTTCTAGACAAAAATTAGCGACTTATGTCTAACTAATTGTTAAAATTTAGAATACTAAAAAATAAATCTTTTACTAAATTTATTTTCATATCATCAAACAAACAATAATTTTTTCAAATAAAAAATTAAACAAATTGAATAGTTTCAAAACTTTACATTAAATGTTACACAAAATAGTAAGTACCCTTGTAAACTTGTAACCTTTGTTTTGTTAATTTTATAATGCTTACTACAAGATGCCAAAAATTTTAGTGTATCCATTAAAATCTCTTCACATTTATAAAAATGATTTGATTAAATATTTGATTTAAACTATTGATAAATTAATAATCTTTATATAAAATATTTAATTGTGTTCTTTAAAAATAAAAATTAATTTAAATTTATTATGGAATTTTATTTGTAATGAAAACAAAGAATTTAATGCATAGTTTATTTTAGAAGTAGTTAACCTCCACGAAATGCATTCATAATTAGAATATTTATATTAGCTATATATTTTATTTTATAAATTAAATGAAATAATATCAAGATAATTTTTATTTTTAAGAAATTTTAGTTATTTAATCAAAGAATTGGACCTTAGAGCATCATGAAATAATTATTTTAAATAACCTTACTAATTTTAATAAATTTTGTTTCTAAAAATATTTTTCTTATTTTGAATTCTAACAATCAATTATAATATGTATAAAAAATATATTTGTAATTAATGTTAATTTTATATAAAAAAATAAAAATAGAAAATAAGTTGAAGAAGTAATAATATAAACAGCGATTTATTTATTCTAAATACTAATTTATAAAATAATTCCTTGCGATTTTATTGATATTAAATAAAGATACATATATTATGATACTTTACCTTGAAATTGAAAAATTGAACTAGATTTTGTATGAGTTAGTTAGTTAGTTATTTTTTTTATTTATTATGTAAATTTTGATTAAATGGTTAGTTTTATATTTTTATAGTAGTAATTTAATTTAATTATTTTCTTTTTTGCTAATTTAAAATTAAGATCATAGTATAGAATAGAATCTTTCTCCAAAGTTAATAGGTTATACATCTTGGGTTTGGTCAGGAATTTTATTTTCATTTATTTTGTAGTACTTTTCTAATAAAATTTCACTCATCATAGAATATCCAAAGTCGTTAACCCAGTCTGAATTTTCCATAAATTTATTGTTTTACCTTAATGATATTACTTGCCTTAGTTAGTTTAAATCTATTTAGAAATATACAAACAAACCAAATTCCATTCTGAATTGATCTCCATTTATTTATAATTCTTCTGGGTAGTCAAAAAAGAAATGTTCAATAACTGAACTACATTATATTACTTAATCATCAAATGTCAATAAGCAACAATCACATCCAACAAATCTACAACTTTTCTAGTTACATTCAAACATTTCGTAATTTAGTCTACCAATATTGAATATATCTCTGTTTCTTTAGGCTTAAATTTAGGGATACCCTTTTCTCATCACTGTTTAAGCAAACTGCTGAGGGTCTGATCCTAGTAGACAAATAAGGGAGTCAGAATATCCTTGCTGTGTTACTTCATAATACCCTCTCTCAATGTTTGCTGTTTCAAATGAAAATGTGTAGAATTAACCTTCGTTGGATAGCTCGCTAAATTTTTTGCGCAATTGATGTTCTCTAAAAAGTTTTCTTCCTATTATTTTTTCATCTATAGTTTATTAATTGAGAAGTCTTGAAATTTGGATTATCTGAATCTACTATTCATAGTTCATGAGAACCTTTTGATATTCTTATAGAAGCTTAGATAAAATTCTTAAGCGCTTATATGGCTGCTTTGTTAGCAATTATATGAGCTAAGTGAAATCTCTCATGGGTTCTTATGGATTTTCAAGATGCAAAAGTAATACTTATGAATTTTATAAATGTTCTGTATAAACCACTCTTTTGAAGTGAGAAAACGAAAGGATTTATTCTTAAATCGTCTTTCTATCTTTAAACCCAAGATCAAAAAAGAAATCTGATATCAAATGAAATGTTTAGTCTAACTTTATATGCTAATAAATAGGAGTAAGACATAATTATCTTTATTTGTTGATTCCAAAAATATCATGCTATAACTACTAAGTGGCGTTCAAAAATTCATTTAAATCTATTCTTCTTTATTAAATTATGCTATAATCTTCCGATTTTGTTTCTTCAGTAGAAATATTAAATTCTTCATCTTCAATTTCAATCATCTTTTTAGCTTTCACTTGATAAAATATTTGCTAATAACTGTGATTAAATTACAAAAATTGAAAGTTTATTCACTAATTTATTAAATTAAAAAAAATATTATAAAGTTGTCTGAATCAGTTCTGTTTGATGTCAAAAGCTTAAATTAGATTTTATGGCTGAAAATTAGATGCAGTTTTTGAAAGAATTAATCAGTTTCCGAGCTTTTTACATTAAAAGAATTGTTCTAAAATTTCCATAGAATGTTTAATCATGTTTTATATTTAAATAATTTAGTAAAAAATGATTAGGTTCGACAATTCATAAATTTAAAAATAAATATTTATTTCTTTAAGAACATAAATTGATTTTAGCTTCAAATTTGTTTTAAATTATTTTAAATTTCGTTTAAGCAGAAGTTATAAATACTCTTATACTTATACTTTTAAATTAAATAAAATAGAAGTCTATATTAATTTTATATAATATGACGTCATTAAAGTATCATCGAATGATTTCGTCTAATTTGTAATATTTGTAATTTTCGACAATAAAAAGTTATTTATTTAATTATATATATATTTTTAAAAAATGATCTTTCAAATATAACATATTTTTAGAAATTTTATTAGAAGTTTAAATTGATTTTATTATTCCTGTTTTCTTTCCTATTCTTTTCTCAAAATTTACGCTCATTACTTTCTTTTCAATAAATTATATAAATTTATAAATTTTCAGATGAAATAATTAAATGATAGTAAAGAAGATTAAAATAACAAATAAATTATTAAATAATAATTTGATTTGTTGTGAATAATAAAAAATAATATATAAATATATTTAAAAATGAATCAATATCAATATTAAAATTTTAGAGATATTAAAAAAACAAAATGTTATTTTAAGTGCAAATTAAATAAATTTATTTGTACAAATTATAAAAAAATGATTGGATTGTACTTTCTATAAATTTAAAAATAAATATTTTTTAGATTTAATCAATTGTAGTTTTAAATTTGTTTTATCTAAAATTTAAATATCTTTAAAGAAAAAGTTGTGAATACTCATTTACTTCATATTTTAAGTAAATCAAATAGAAATATTTATTATCTTTTAATATTGTACTTTAGCAGTATCATAAAACAATTTAGCCTAAAATAATTTTAATTTTAGACTGTAAAAAATGTATTTACTTACTCTTTTAAACATTATCTCTCAAGAACAATAACAAATTTCAATCAATTTTCGCATGAAATAAAAAAATAAACTCTAAGCTAAGTTTAAAATGTTAAGCAAAGTATTAAATAATTATTTTATAAAAAATATTATGAATAATCTTAAAATGAAATATTAAAATTGCTGCAAGATTAAAAAAATAAAATTTTAAGTACAAATAAAATAAATATATTTTGCATGAATCATAAATCTGATTTTTATTCGTTTTATTAAACATCAGTTTAACTTTGTTGAGTATCAGGTTGATCTTATTAATTTTAAGTAGTATTATCCTTTTGAGATTCTTTAAGCTTTTATTCTTCCTCTTCTTGCTTTCTTTGTTTTTATGCTTCTAACTCTCTTTACTTTTACTCAACCTTAAACTTTGCTTCGAGCTCAGTATCATCTATCAAAATATCTTTAAGGTTTACTTCAGTTTCAGACAATGGCTAAACCCAAGGGAATGTTACTTCTTGCTTTAAAGCTTCTATCAAAGTTGATTGCTTTGTTGAATAGATGAAATTTACAGGTGAATCTTTCTAATTAGCTTTGTAGAGCTTAAATTCAGGAGTTCTTTTAACTTGAACATCAGGAATGTCATTATCTCCAATATTTACTCTAACTAATAAAAGGTGAGGATTGTGTTTAAGTCTATGGGCTAAATGGAAAAAAGTAGATTTGAATTAATCACAGTGATAACAACCTATGCTATAAAAGAATACAAGAACATCCTATTTATTATTTTTATAGACATATTCATCCCAGTTATCAGCAACAACAGGTTTTACAAGGAGAGTATCTAGTTTTTCTTTAGGAATTGGTTTTTCTTTTTAAGTAAGAGGATAAACTTTTCCTTTTTTTATATCTTACACAAATTGCATCATTGTTTATACATTAATTTTATCACCTTAGAAAACATACTTTTTGTTTGGTCTATTTTCAATTTATTAGGCAAAGAAAACTTAAGGTAAAGTAAAGTTTGTATCAAGCATAAATGATTTTGCAACTTCTTCTCTATTTCTATCAGTGATATTTAATATATTTAAGAACACTTAATTCATTAATTTTGGTCTTAAATCCAAAAATGCAAGCTCTTCTTAAGTCATTAAATCTTGAGGTTTTTCCTTTGATTCGAAATAATTTTATTAATTAATAGCTAGGATTAAATTTGATTATGCTTTTTCATATATTTTATTAGTTTCCCAAGGTCTGACCATTTATATTGAAGGAGTAGTATAAATTTTTAAGAAAGATTTAATTTCATTGATATTTTGTAAGTTTCCTTCGAAGTAATTGATGTAAAACATATTCATTTGTTTCTCTTTTTCACTATATAGAATTAGTGCTTGTACATCTGCTTCTTTGTAGCCATTCTCTTCTCTGCATTCTATAATAAAGAAAATTCATATAAATTATACAATAATTCATAAAATATAATTTTATTTACATTTATCGAAAGTGTGTGCCAACACTAAATCCTTTTTCTTGCTTGCTAAAGATTCAAATACTTTGAATTCTGGAGTATCTGGTGTGGTACCTAAGAAAAGAGCTAATTCTTCAAACTACTCCATTTTAGCTTTCAGCTGTTCAAAATTTTCAATAAAAAGAGATGCGGTTTTAGGAGCCTTAATGGATTTAAGTATCCAACTATGCACATCATTTATGTAATTCATACCTTTGTAAATATCTTTTTGTTTTCCTTGCTATGAAATGAGAATCAATCCAGGAATTTTTTTAGCCCCATTAATTTTTGCAAAATCTGGCCAATTCTCATGATTTACATAACCTATCAAAAAAGCATTTGTACCATTAGAATTTAGCTTTTGGTGTAGCTAGTGGTAGTCAATCAAAAATTTATGGAATGACCTTTCTGTAGTAGCGAGCAAAATAAGAAGATACTTTGACTATGTTTATAGCTTTTCATAATTATCAGAAGTAACTTCTACAGTTACTACATTACTTGCTTAATTCTTATTGATTAGGCTTTATAAGGATTCTTTATTTTTTGCTGGTTGTTGTTCTTTCTTTGCTTAAGCTAGCATGAGTGCTAGAAGCAATAAAATAAAAATATGTATTTTTTTCATTTCTATTTTGCTAAAATAAAAACAAACAATATAATTTTTTAATATTAATTTAAGATATTAAATTTTTATATAAAAATAAATGACCATTAAAAGATATAAATAAATTCATTAAATCAAAGTATTTAAAAACGTGTTTTTAACTAAATTAAAAGTATAAAAAAATTAATGAATCAATAATTAGTTTAAATTGATGAAATATTAAAAAACACAAATAAATAAATAAATAAATAAATACATTTTCTACACGTGCAAATATTTTAATAGTTGTTAATTAAAAGATAAAACATGATGGTGAGATGAGTTTTTTTTATTTTTAAAATACTTAATTTTTTTATAAAATAATAAAAATAATAATAACAGGAACTATTAAATTAAAAATTAATTGATAGAGAAAGAAAAGATTCTTTTTTTCAAATAAATTTTTAAATAATTAAAAGATTATTTAATTTTTCTACAAGATCATTTACTTTTTTTAGTTTTAAATATTACTCCAAACAAGTTCTCAAGCTTTTCTTTAAGAGAGTTAGTCTGAAATTATTTTTTAAAGCTATGGTATTGCTACTCAAATATATTCTATGACTTTTTTTTTATTATCATCTTAGAATCTAAAAAATAAAACTACACAAGTGATATCATCTATTACATTTTCGTCATTCTTAAATAAATAAAATTATTTGAAATTTGTATTCATTCAATCTTTGAATAAAACTTACTTTTTACCACATTAGCACTGATTACTTAATTATAGCATCGGCTGCTCCAGCAGGGTCATTTTATTTATAAAAAGGAATTACAATTTTGACTACCTATTTAATACAAAAGATTAATAAAAATAAAAATAAATTCATGAAAAAATTACATCTTAATTAGTTAAAAACTCCCAAACACCATCACTAGCGATTACAATAAATCGATCTTCTTCTTTTATTAAAACTTCATATATGTCTGGATCTGATATAACTCCAACCTCTCTTCCTGCTTTATCTCCAAGAGACCGAGCCATAGCCAAACCAGGACCTTCCATTGTTTAATTCCATATTCTGTAGATACCACCAGCTACACCGTTTTCGTCTCTTGACTTCTCAACTTTACCACCATGTTCCAAAATTCTTTTTTTTTCTCTTGGCAAGTCTGGCTTATGGTCTTCACTAAGAGGTATACTTTTCCATTCAGATTTAGAACCTTTACCTAGTTCTCTTCCTAGAACAGCTCTAGAATCACCACAATTAGAGCACCAGAGAGTATTATTATGAATCAAAACAGACACTACAGTTGTACCACTCATAAATGTATCTACTTTGGAATTTAATAAATCATTTGATACCGTTTAAAACGATTTCGTAATTATTTTTTATAAATTAATATCATTATTTTGCCATCCTCCTGATGATTTTATAACTCTCTAAATAACCTTGGGCAAATTTTTCTTTACAAAGTTAGAAGCTAAATGTCCATATTCACCTAATTAAAATTTAATAAAACAAATTATTAACAAAGTATTTGATATGATATAATATAATATCTTACCATGGCCATCACAAACTCCAAATAAACTATAAGTTTTATCATTAGGGAAATATGGAATCACAATATAAGAATCTTAATTAATTTTTTTTAAGTTAGGACTGTACTGTCCTGCTCTAGTTTTTGTTTAGCATATTATATCAAAAGCTTTTGTGTTTCCCTTTTTTTAAATGTATTTGAAATGAAATGATTCAAAAAAGAAAATTTTATTTTACTTTTTAGTCATAAATAAAACCTTTATATACACCATGAGATTCGTTTGCTGCACTTAGATTTTATTTAAAAGATTCAATAATTTTGTTTTCCTTTTATTCTAATTCTCTAGCTGATTGAACTGTTGGTTATTGTGGAAGAATATTGTTATTGTTTAGCTCAAATTTGATGCTCATTTTAGTTTTGTTACTGATAGCTAAGTCATTTTTTTATTTTATTTATTATATAGTATTAATTTAAACAGATTAAGATCTAATTGAAGATGAGCACTAGTTTGTAGAAGTAGAAGAAAAATTTAATATATTTTAAGTATTTCCTTGATTTTTAGTAGTTTATGCATTTAAAATATTTTTTTAAGATGAATCTAAGGAATTCTTGACATGATAGAGAGATGAATTAGGTTTTTTAGGATCTTATTTTGATATCAAAAGTCGATTTTGATTTAATTCTAAAAAATGATTGTTTGTATTTTGCTTTTAAGACGCATCTAGATTTTATCCTTCCTTAACTACTTTAGAAAGAGGTTTTGTATATCTGTTTTAGTTAGTATTTAAATCTATTTCTCCCTCACTCCTTCTTCCAATATTCTTCCTTTCTTCATTTATTTTATTAAAAGCTTCAGTGATAGGTTAGTTTGCTTTATTGAAACTTGTAGGAATTTAATCATCTGTTAAATCATTTTTTTTATGAGCTTAAGCGGAATAGTCTGAATTTTGGTTAACTATGTTATACTTTCTATGGATGCTGATGGGTGTATTTTTAGAATAATTCTTATCTTAACTTGATTATATAATTTGATTCAAATCTTAATTGTAGTATTACCCATTTTACTATATTTAGATTGCGCTTTTCCTAATTTTAAATAAATAGTGTGAACTCATAGTTTTTTTAACACCAATAATCTTGAATTCTTTTTTTAAATAAGCATTAACTTTTAAAAATTAGAAGTAATACTTTTATTAACTAAATAGATAAACGAAAACTAAAAATTGTTATCTAAAAATCATAAAATAAAGGTGACTGACTGATAATCAGTAAAATTTTTACTAGATTAAAAAAATATTTTTTTAAAAAAACCTAAAATCTAAAATATCTAATTTTTTTGGTAAAATAATGAAAAATAAATATTTATGAATTAAATATTTTAAATAAATTAGCAAAGCAGAGTTGACAACAAAATGTATAAATAGCATTTTTGAGTTAAAGATTTATTAGAAAATTGATTTTCTTTCCTTCTTAATGTGTTTATTTTTGTAAAATATTTGAGATTTTGAGATTGGTGATTTTGATAATTAATTTCTTTTGAGATTTAACCCAAAAATAATTTAAATAATATTTATAAATTATATATTGTAAAATTTACTTTTAGAAATTGATACTAGAATGCGATTAATCTAACTTTGGCAAGTTTAAGCTATCTTTACTTACTTGTATTGTTTCTTTAGGAGTTTGAAATCCTTAAACTGAAGATAAATCTTTATATTTTTAATCATTTGGAAGAAATCTTTCTTTTATAATAGGAGTTGAAGAATTTCTATCTCTAAAATATATTTTTGTTCAATTTTACTAAAAAAAATGTAGAATTTATTTAAGTTACATATAATTAGGCTAATAATTTAAGTTGCGAGATCCATAACTTTATTAGTTTAATGTTAAATTGTTTTAATTTTGCCTGTTATTTTATTAGCTTAAAATGGAATGCTGGCGCAAGATCTCTGGTTAAGGAACGTGAACTTTTTTGTGAGTAGGAGTAAATTAAGCTTATTCTTCTTATTCTTTATTTAAATCAGTGCTCTTCATTCTTAATATACCTGCTAATAAATAATAATTTATTTAATTATTTTTCTTGATGAGTAATTAATTTACTATGGCTTGCATTACAATTAACTTTATTTTGAGTATTGGTATCATTACTAAAGTATTAGCTTGAAAATGAAGCTCGCTCTAATTTAAAATTAAACAAAATAAATTCTTATTTCTGTTAGCTATATTTAGGGCTTACATCTTACTTATTGTCTTTTTTTAGATTGTAATTCCATAGGAGACTAAAAATATGGGATTTCATAATTATCCTACTTAGGATTACCTCCTATGAAATTTTAAAAAATACTTAGGGCATTGTTTTATGGATACTTTTTATGAGTGGCAATTTAATCTGCGTATCTATTATTTTAATGTATGACTTTGATTAGGTTTTTTTGATTATTTTAGTTTGTATTCATGCTTATTCTTCGCTTTTATATTCTTGAATAGATTATAGAATTGTATATTAACGCTACGTTTGAAGAGTTTACTTTAATCTAAAATAAATTACGATTAATTTTTACATACTAATTAGTAATAAAATATTTATTAAAATGTAATTGTTCATCAACATCTATAATAAAGCAATCATATTACTCAATAATAAAGCGATGTATTTTCAATATTCATTATTTAAGGGAAAAATTATAAAGCTTTATAACCTTTACACTTTATCTAGGATTATAAAAGTAAAATAAAACATTCTAAGTCTACAAGTGTTGATATGCATATAATTGATTTCTAAAATTAATTATTTGTATTTTTGATGAATTTTACTAAAATAAATTATTTACATTTAATTGCCTGTTTTATAAATAAACTCCTTAATTATTTAATCTAACCTAAAAATATTTTCATGAAGACTTTAACTTTAGTTTAGTTAATAAGAAATATAAAAAATTAATTATTAAAAATTTATAAAAAATATTTTTTAGAGTTATTTGGGAGTTAAAATAATATTTAACTTTTTATATAATTTCTCCAAATTTAATATTTATCAAATTACTTTTTACACATATGCTGTTAAAATGAAAATCAAACTTAATAGTTATTTTAATTTTTACTTAAATATAGTTCTAGTAATTATATTCATGAAATTTATTGTGATATTACTATGAGAAATTAGTTCTAGATTCTATTATAAATAATTCCCCTTAAATAAGATTTGCTTGAAAATAGATATTATAAAAGGTTATAAAAATTAATAAAACTAAGTTTAATAATTAAAAATAGTAAGCAAACTATTTATTGAATAATTTATATTTATTTAGTAATCCATTAGCAATAAGTAGGACTTCATTAACAATTTATCAATTTTTGTTATAATTATAATCTTAACTTAATAATTTATTTGAGTAGTTAGTTGTTAATTTATTTATTTATTTAATTAGTTAGTTAGTTATTTAGTTATTAAATTTATTAGAATAGCTTTATAATTCATAAAATATATTTTCTTTTTATTAGATAAAATTAGTATTATAAGGAAAAAATATTATGATTTGAAGGAAGGGAGTAAGTTTTTATAAATTTATGGTAAATCTTTTCAAATCAAAAAGAAAAGAAAAGTGATTTTTATTAATTTAAATTCAAAAGAGCCAATGAGAAAAGAAGTGCTAACTTTAAATAATTAGTAATTTATTTATTCTTTTATTATTTAATCTAAATTAAATTTTCCTTAAACTGTAAATTAAACATCAAAATTTGAGCATTTTGTCTCAAATTATTAGACTACCTGTAAGTGGTTTTTTTAATCTTTCAATACTCTCAGTTCCTCTATGTAGATTGATAACTCTTAAAGTCTCTTTGAAATTCACACATTTTTTTCTTTAAGTATTTTAGTTTAATTCTTGGAAATTGGACATAGAATTGTATTTTCTTTATCCTCTTATTTTTTAATAAGAAACAATGTTTTAAGCTTATTTTGTATCTGGGGCATGTAGATTTTTGCGTTTTTCATTTTAATCTGGAGATTAGCTTTTGCCTTCATCTCCCATTTGTGCATAGCTTTATGGGTTATTTGGATCTGGAGATTTATATTTAAGGATACTCTTGCTCTTTATTGCAGAACCTCTAACATATTAAAAGTGCCCATAATAATCTCCACTATATATTTGATTGTTCGGTTATTATTAAACTATGTACTGCATCATGTTTTACTATTATTATTACTGCTACTGCTACAGATATTGTTGTTATTGTTATTTATTTTAGTATGGAAGAGGTTATTGTGTTTACTCTTACTGAGGTTACTGATTCTATAAATTATTTTCATTTTAGCTATCAAAATTCCAAGCTTATTGAAGCTTAAGTAATTCAAGCTTATTTGAATTAATTTCATGATCTGAATTGAGTTTTAATTTTTTTTATGTTATTTTCTTATTTTATTCTACATTATTCAAATTTAATACATTGATATTGTCTGAATTTGATGAGTTTATATCAAAATCTTAAGATATTTGATTAAGAGAAGGTATTGAATTTGGAAATACTGTACTACTGTTCATAGTTGGAGATATATTTCTTTTCCCCTTTAATTATGGGGAAAGAGTTGGAGAAAGAGGTAAATGAGATAGAGATTCTTAATTTTAATTATTTTCTTATTATTAGTTTAAATTATTTTAATTTGTTGAAATGACATTATTTGTAGCACTTTATTGAGTAGGTTAGTTTACTTATTCTTCAGTTTAATAGCTAACTTTTCTTATTTTAAATCTACCAACTTATGTGGGATTTTAATTATTTTAAATTGCTCCATTAATTTTTAAAATTGTTTATTTTTCTTCCAAAGGTTTTTCTATTCCTAAAAAATCTCTAACATTGTCAGCTTGCTGAAATTAGGAAGAAGTATCAATTGGTATCATAGAAGAGTTTCTTATTTTGTCTCTTCTTAATGTAATATTTGGTTTGGTTCCAATAGATGTATTGTAAGCACTTTAAGTATTAGGATTTTATTTTACTATAGGTATTTGGTGGCCATTTTAGTTTATTTTTAAATAGCTTACAGCCTCTGAAGCGCTTTCTCCGTTATTATTAGAGGTTTTTCCAGGTACACTGCTACCTAAATCTTGTAGCTTTTTTTGCTGGTTATTGTGCGTGAGAATAGAATTTAAAATATTTGTTTAGTTAATTTATGTTTTATTTGTTATTAACTATGGTTAAGATTAGCTGATCATGCTACTTGTTAGTTTGTTACTGGTTGTTTGTGACGGAGCTTGATTATTCATAACTATTCCTTATTAATTATTGTTATTGCTAAACCACTTTTAAGCTGAGTTTCTAACAGAAACTATCTATTTACCTTAATTATTAAGAGGTATTTAAGGCAGATCTTAAGATTGAGTATTTAGAGGTTCCTAGCCATTTTCTTAATTATCTTATCCAGTTTTGATTTTTTCACTTTATCTTTAGCTTTTTGAAGCTTGTTGATCAATTTAATCCTTGATAAAAGTGTTTCCACCCAAAGGAGTTTTATTCTAAATACCAGGTTTTTCTATTGCTTCAAGTATACTTTTTTAGTTAGAATCTATAATAGTGGTTCTTTTAACAGGCGATGTAAAAATATTATCAGATTTTCTATAGTATTTTAAAGGAGTTGATGAAATTTAATTGTTTTATGTATTCAGCTTTCCATTCTCATTTTAAGAAATGTTGCTACTATTTTGAATACCATTTGGAGTTAGAGTAGAAAGATTGGTTTGATTCTAATTGTTTATAGGGATCGATTGTGTATTATCAGATTGAGTCTAGCCTTTAATAATATCATTATATGTTAAATTAGAATTAGAATTCACTAACCAATCCTGAAGCATATCAGACATTGATTTTTTTGTTGGAGATTTATTTATTTTCTATTAAGGGTTAGCTTAATTGTTGTCTAATAAGTTATTTTATATTTGCTGTTGCTTTGCTTCTTAAAAAAGATTTATTGTGTTTTCTGTCTTACGAGGTCTTTTTATTTTAGGCAGCTACTCAGGGCTTTAAATATCTTGTAATATATTTTATGATGAAGACCTCATTTGCTTAATTGATTAAGGTTGCTTAATTGGAGAAAGCATGCTTAATGGGTCATTTTGAAACATCGTCGAATTAGATAAACCATTATTTTCTTGAATCAAGCTATTTTATGTTCCTAATATCAGCTAAGAATTATTAGCAAAAATCCTGTTGGGTTGCTATGTTCTTATAGCCATTGCAATAGTATTCTACTTGTTATCTAATTTTTTGTTATTTTTGAATAATATATATATTTATATATGTATGGACGTATGATTGATTCTTGCTATTAATATTAATATTACTTATTTTTATGATTTGTAATCTTTTTCATAGATCTTATTTCTTTTAATTTACGAATGACTTCTTTCTCCATAAATAGTTTAATTCTGCTAATCATAAACGAAAATTAGTAGGAATATACTTTAATAAATAATTGATTGCACCATTCATATTTAAACATTATTTAAATGGTTTGTAAAAATCAATAATTGTAATTTATCCAGCCTTGTTAAAACTATGAATAAACCTCTATTAAATAACAATATAAAAATATGTAAAATTAAATGCTTTAATTACCATTGAGATTTGATGTTAAACAGTATTTCAATGATGTGCAATTATTTTAAAAACAATAAATATTTTCATTATTTGGAATTAAAAACAATTAATTCAACTAGATCAATAAGCATAGATCGGTTTGTTTTGAATTTTAGATTGTATTTTTAATCAAGCAAATACAAAATTAAATTAAAGATTTTTTAATAGCCATATGCCTTTCTTAATGCTTTTTACCAAAATTATAAAAGGTGTAATTCACATTTGCATTTATTTTGTTTTAAAAATTAATACTTCAAAATCCACACAATAAAACATAAGTGCGCTTTTTAAATATTTATGATTGTTTACCAGATTGATGTTTTTTTGAGAACTTGCTAAATTAAAATTGGCACATAAAAAAAGCAAAAAATTTTTTGAAATGTGCTGTTTGATGATTTGTATTAATTATGTAAGAAAAAAATTTAAATTATAAAAAAATAAGTCCTAAATAAAATTACAAAATTATCCTTTTTATTTAAATAATTAATTAGATTTTTCCTTATAAAATTTTTCGGAGAATCAATAAAACAAATGTTTAATACATACTTTTGACTTACCTTTAAACAGAAAACCCAAATAAAATACATCAAATATAATTTTTCTTCAAATATATATTTGTGGAAATAAATGCACAGATTAAATATGTTGATAAATTTATTTAATCTATCAAATAAAAGGTACGCTTTAATCAAAATCTTTGCCGTACTCATTAATACCACCAACAACGTTATAAACATCTAAATTTTATTATAAATCATTAAATTTTTTATGGTTTGCTCGTTTTTTATTAAATTAAAGATTTTTAAATTTACCTTTGTAGCCTTTATTAAACAAATCGTTTCCGGCCAATCTAGACATATTTCCTCTTCTGCACATTATGTAAACTAAATTTATAATGAAAAAGTTAAGTTAAGAACTATTTATAACCATAAATTCTTTACTTTTTTTATTTTTATCACCTAATAAATTGCTGAGACCATTCTATTTTAATTTAAATGTAAATGGTATTGATATTTGTAAATTATCGAACTATAAAATCAAGCAAGCAAATAAATAAATTAACATTTAAAATAAATAAAAGGTGTAACATAAATTAAGAATAGGAAGGATAAATTAATTATTTTAATAAATGAATGTTATCTGATAATACTGTTAAAAAAAATTTTATTTAATCAAAGAGAAAAAAGGACTAATTATAAAATTTATTGTAGTTACTTCATCCAAATCTTACAAGTCTTGATATGGAATATTTTTAAAGAGAGGTATATTCACAATATCGTATTAGCTTTCAGGTCTTACATCAATAAACTCAGCTGGATCAGAAAATCCTTTTTGTTTTTCCTAATTAATTGAGAAAAAAATTATTAATTTGTAAATTTAGCACTTTTCTTATAAAAATCTAATAAATTTAAGTATTTTCTTGTTCGATTAATTCAGCAAATCAATTAGAATTTTGAATTAATTATTATCAAAAAATTGAAATATTATAAAAGTAAAGCTTAATTAATACTTAAATAAATTCCTTCCATGTTATATTTTTGAAATTATGTTCTTTCACAGTAAACGCTTGACAGCTAGCTCCTACAAAACTATCATAATCATAATCCTTAACACACTTAATGGTCTTGTTTTCCCCACAACTAATACAATTCCTTTTATATATTTAAAAAGTTAATAACTGCGTAAGGATTTAACAAAATATTTGTTTAATTTAAGCTAAAGGTTATTTAGAAAACTTTTAATTACTTTTGGGGGCCTCTTATACGGAAAGCTTTAAAAGTTCCTTCATAACCATCAAATATGACCATTCTTTGAGATAAGACTTTAGACTAAGGTGCTTCAATTAAAATTTTCATGCACTCAACAGCCTCTAATAAACCTATAATTCCAGGAATCATGCCAACAACTCCTGCTTCTCCACAACTTTTCACCTATTTCAAATAATATTTTATTTTTAAATTATAAAAGAACATAATATTTTACACTTCCTGCTTTAGGACACTCAGGATATAAACATCTATAGCAAGGACCATTTTTGTAATTAAAAACAGTAAGTTATCCTTCCCATCCAATAGCTGAACCTGAAACGAGAGGTTTCTGTTTTTTTAATTTTTAAATTTAAGATAAAGATAGAATTTTATTATTATCCAATAAAATATATTGTATCACTCAATTTTATTAAATGATTGTGAATATTCTATTTTGTTATAAATAATAATTTTATGTAAATAAATACCTTGGCTAAAACAGATGCATCGCTCACAAGATATCTTGTTTTAGGATTGTCACTAGCATCTAATATGATATCATACTAGCCAAAAAGTTCTTAAGCATTTTCTGGAGTCAACTAGAATTAATAAGTATTAACTTTAACTCTGTGGTTAAATCTTTCTATTGTTAGCTTTGCTGAAAGTGCCTAAAAATAATTTTTTTAAAACTCATTAACTGCATGATAAAAATTAGAATACCTTATTCATGCCGATTCTTTCTACGTTGTGTATAATCTATCTATGTAAATTACTCTCCTCCACATTGTCGTGGTCAATAATTCCAATAGTTCCTACACCCATTCCTGAAATGTAATATGCTGCAGGAGCTCCAATACCACCAGCGCCAATTATTAAAACCTTTGAATTTTGTAACAACTTTTAGCCTTTGTATTTAATTTCTGGTAATAGCATTTGGCGTGAATATCTCTCAATAGTGTCTTTTGTCAACAAAGGATCATCTAAGTTTGTATTTAAACGATCTTTTTGGTCTTTTTCCTACTATTCTAACTTTGATTCAACCTCTACTTAATTAGATTATTATTTTTCATTTAGCTTAGCAAATGGAATCTAATTTTTTTCTAAAAGAGCCTCCAAATACTTTATGCGATCTTCTAGCTTCTCTATTTTTTACACAAGGCTAGCCTTTTATTCTTCAACCTAAGACATTTACTTTGATTTTCTTTATTGAAAATTGATGCAGATAATCTATCTGTAAACAAAATTATGTGAAATTTAATATTAAATATAAAAACACTTTATATATTATTTATTTATTTATTTATTTATTATGTATCTCTTTTTATTTTAAGTATAGCCTCTACTTGATCTACTAAAGTTCTATAATATTTCTCTCATTTTTCTATTTTTATCTTTATTTTTTTAAAATTAACAAGTGTTTAAAATAATTTTTAAGCATAAAAAGCATTCGAAAATTTACTTATTTCTTCTTAATAAATAAATACTTATCTTAAAAACTATTAAATACACAACAAAGAGTTTTATTCTACATATAATATTTAAACTATACAAATTTTTATTTTTAAATGTTTATCTATTTACACATTATAAATTAAAAGATTTTAATTAATTGACTTACTAAAAATCATATTTAAACTTCTTACTCAAAATATCTTAAATGTTCATGAACCGTGAACCAACGAATGATATTTCAATTAAATGTAGCTATATTTGTCATTTCTTATTCCATTCTAACAGACTGCATCATGGATTATCTAGCATCAATATTATTTATATATATTAAGGATTACTTTAAAGAATACATTTCTTTTAGCTTTTAGTTAATTTATTACTCATATTCAGGATTATATAATAGCATAATTTCTATTCTGGTTAAACCCTAAGTTTCTTTAACATATTTATTAACAAAAACAGAGCCTAGAATACTATGAACGCAAAAAAATAAAAATGTCAAAGGGTATCCAATGTAATAGAGCGATTAAGGAAAAAGGAATCCTACTGCGCCTTAAAAAAACCAGTATGACATAAAAGCAATTGAAATTCCTTTATCACCACATATGTCTGACACATAGGCAAGCGAGTTAGGAGCATATGTTGAAGCTATATAAGATCTTGAAGCAATTATATTTATAACTAGCAAACCCTATAACCAACTAGGGGTTTGGTCATAAGAGTCGTTTATATCTACATATGAGAGTATTACAAAAGTAAATGTTATAAAAATTTAACCATTCATTCCCCAAAAGAGAAGAGATTTTCTTCCATATAATGTTGAAAGAAACCCACTTACAAATGAGCATACTATAGGGAATATACCACTTATTACAGTCAGGTAAATTGAAAGCGTTCTATTCATATTTGTAAATCTGTTAAAAAGCTTTGTTGAATCTATTAAATTAAAATGAAATCATTAAAATAAACCTAAGCAAGATAAAAATTACAAAACATAATCGGAGACACACCAACAAAGTGCAAAAAATACATCATCAAAATGGCAATAATAATTCTCTTCTTATTTTAATAATTAAACACAGAAAGAAAAGTCTCTTAATTCTTTTATTTCTCAATAAAAACTTGATGGTAATCATGATATATTTGATCTATGTATTCATCCTTGTAAATAATACCTAAAAGACGTTTTGCTTCCATTAGCTCACCATTTTCGAAAAAAAAATAAGGTGAATCAACAACCAAAAAGAACCTATTTTAGTTAAAGAAATTTATTAGCTATTTTCTTGAAAAGATATATTTTACTTTAAAAGTATTAGCCTAACAGCGCAGAAAATAATAGGAAATCCATAAATGTAAATTATAGCTTATTCAGAATAAGTATTTGATTAAAGAGCTATTCCCGTAGAGTATGCTACTAATGTACCCAAATTTAGACCAAATACTGGAAATGTACTTACTTATTATCTCATTTAAATTGGTGCTACTTCCATAATAAATAAGCTTACTAACGAACTATTAATACCACTAGATAAACCACTAATAAACCTTCCAAGTATAAAAAGATATTTTGAAAAAATACATATCTGAAGGGAACAACCTATTTTAAATAATAATTTTATTTTGTAAACTTAAATTTGTATAAATTTAGCATAATTTTAATAGGGAATTGTATGATTTTCAACGCATTCCTATAACTAAAAATAATTTTTAAAAGTAGAAATTGTTGAATTAATTATTAATATTTACCAATAATACTAACTATGTCGCTTAATATAAGCCCGTCTTTCCTAGAATAAAATTTTAAAATATGATGGGATAAATAGGCTCCTATAACGCCTCCAAGAGGAATTAAGCTTGTAATCAAACCTTCAAAGCTAACTCTATCATCTTCATCTTAAATATCCAAAATATCTAGGACTGCATTATAACTCTGGTTGAAAACACCAATTTAATATCCTGAAAAAAGACTTCCCAAACAGGCTGTAGCAACTAAATAGTAAATATAAGCAGGTGATTTGTAAGTGTTTTCTTCTTAATTTTCTTCAGTATCCATTATAATATATTTTATTTTTGATTTATTTCTGAATAAAAAATAAAAGTTAAAGCTATTATTTATAATTTGTATTGAAATCAAATAAATTTTACAAATGATATTTTTTATTAGAAAAGAAAAGTAAGATTTTATAAGTATATTTTTGTATTAGTAAATTTATTGAATATTTTTAAATGCTTTTTAAAGCATTTTCAAAACTAGGTAATTAATTATAAAAGTGTATATAAATAAATACCTTCCAGACAAAGTTGAAATCTTAATTTATTCATAAGATTTTTGATTATTATTTTATTTTAAAAGAATAAAAGGCTAAATAAATTTCTTCTATTTTTATTCAGTATAAACAAAGTATGAGCATTTATTTACTGCTAAGTTTAATTTTGTTGCTTTTAACCTTAATGAAAAATTATTTTGATTTATTTTTATAAATTCTGAATTAAAAAAATAAACATTTTAACTTTTTAATTAGTTTTTTTAGTTATTAATATTTAATTTAATTGTTTTTTTAAATAAAAACTAATTAAAATGACTACTTTAAAGTTAAATTAAAAAAATATTCGATAAATTAAAACAAAAGGATTTTATTTATATTGGTATTCTAAATGATGGAAGTAGTTTAAATCAATAATAATCTTTGTTTCTTGTATTATATTAATAAATAATTCTTATTTAAATTCTATGAATTGAATAAATAAATGGGAAATTTAATATATTTTTATTTTGAAATAATTTTCTCTATTCCCTTAAATCATTAAAATTTTTAAATAATTTTATAGTTCAAATTTAAGTGTAAAAATACTTTAAAATAGATACAAATAAATATAAGCCGTTATATTATAAAAATTAATTGGGTAACTATTAAATTGATAAAATTAGGCATTAATTAGTTTTTTAGTAATATTGATACATTAACATCTGATGGTAAATTGTTTTTATAAATTGTTTAAATTTTAAAAAATATTAAATAAATAAGAGGAAAATTCTTTATTGTTACAATTTTTTATTAAATAAATAATAGCAGCTACTTTTTTTTAAATTAAAATTAAAAAAGCAAATATTGTTTACTAAATTAAGATATTTATATTTTTAAATTGAATACAAAAGAACTTAGGATAGCATCAAAGAATAGCATCAAAACTGTTAAATGGATTTGAATAAAAACATTATCAAGAAGCAAATTAGCTCAAATATCTCTGGCAACGAAAGTTAATTAAGATAATCTAATGGATTTTCTTAGTCAGGGTCAACTAACACCCAAAAAATGAGAATTTCAGGATAGGGTTTTCGTCCATCTTCAAGAGATAGAAACTCTGGAAGTAGCACAAATTTAGGAGAAAGCAAGTTTTTTAATGAGGACAATTTATATTCTCTGAACTTATTCCCTATGGGTTAAGATGAATTTGCATTTGCAAGCACAATCAAAGCAGATCTTATGTAGGTTTAGGAAGAATTAAATGAATTAGATCCTGATAATAAATTGAGATCAAGTGGGAATATAGAATTTGGAAAAGGTTATTAAACTACTCTTAAAAAATGGTTAGGTTAATACAGTGACAGCAATATCAAATAAAGTTTTGATAGGAGAGTAAAAGCAGATTTAGATGTTAACAAAATTACTGAAGCTTTAGGCTAAAAAGGAAATACAGAAGAAGCTCTTAAAAAGTTATATAAGCTTTGTCTAATATTTGAAATCGTAGCTAATAAGCTTACTGAATTTGAAATGGTTTCGTTAATGAGATATGATGACACATATTCAAATTTGGTAAAAGATGAACCATAAGCAAATCAACTTTCTAAACTTAAAATGATTGCAGGACAAGGCCAGTATTAATTCTCTAAATTCCCAATTTGCTTTGCAAATATGGAGCGTTTTGTTTAGCTTCTTCGTGCATCTAAGAAAATAGCTTCTAAGTAGACAGGAACTTTTATGACTGACAACTAAAATGATAAGCTGACAATATTAGAATCAAGTATAAAAGAACTTAAAGAGACAATCCGTAAGAGAGATTTTCGTATTAAGGAATTAAATGAAAAAATTGTTGATTTAGAAACCAAAATTGAATAGCAACAAAAAGAATTAGTTTAAGCAACTCAATAAGCTTAAAGTGATAAAAGTGTTTAAAAAATTATAGGAAAGACTCCTGACAGTTTTAAAGAAAACCCAAGCTATTGGACTGGCTTGATCGATGAAACTAAGGTTTTTTATGAACAGCGCATACGCGAGCACGAGATTGAAAATATTTCTTTGAAGGAAAAACTTGAAGACACAAAAATAAAAATGGAAAATATTTAAGAACAATTTTTCGATTTATAAGAAAAAGTGAATGCATTAAAATAAGAAAAAGAAATATTATTCTAAAACTTTAGCAAAAGATATTCTAATTCAGAAGAAGCTATGAATACTTATGAAGATGCTTTGAAAGAAGAGGTATATTCAAGATATTTTATCTAAATGTTTTTTAAAACTGAAACAATTTTTTTTAATTTAAAAGTTTGAAAGAATGAAAAAGGCTTATGAAAAGAGAATTGACACAATCATGTGGGATAATGATAGGCTTAAAAAAGAAAAGGCTAGAAGTCTGATTGATATGAAGCATAAAATGGATAAAGAAATTGAAACAAAAAATTTACTGCTTAAGAAATTAAGTTGTTACATAAAATGAATTAATTATAATAGTACTTTTATAATTTAATTTGTATCAATTTATAAAAAGATTAATTACATTTAATAACTCTTAAAACAATCAAAAAAATCAAAAATTTTGATCAAAATTGTATAAATTCAACAAAATTCGAACATTATTTCAATAAATAAATTATTTGTTTTTAAATACAATGTCGAAAAATAAAAAACTGAATATAAAACGTTATTTTTTATTAATAAAATACTTCAATTAAAACATTTAAGATATTTTGTAAATAGCTTAAATCATTTCAATTAATTATCAGTCTCGATGTGAGTGAAATAAAGTTAGAAATAAAAAATGAGATAAGATTTGAAATAATTTGAGAACTAAGCATGAGTATAAATTAAATATAAATACTATTTGTTTAATAACCGTTGAAATTATATTTTAAAATATAAATTTTATTTTTATTAAATATTTATTATTTTTTAAATTTTTTTAGTTTTTTTAATCAAAAAAACTTCTTTAGGTAGATTTTATGAGATAGATTTTCTATTGAACTTGCTTATTTCAAGTAAAATCACATAAATTTTTAGAAATCATAGTCGAAAGATACAAATTATTTACAATTTTCAGAACCCATAACACTTGCAAATATTTCTGCAAACTAAATTACTCTTGATGTTTTTATATTTAAAAAATGTTTAATGTTAAAAAATGTTTGATAAAAATTATTCATTTATTTACTTATTAAGCATTTAGGGATATTTGCTAATGTATTCGAAGTTGTTACAGTTTTAAAGATATAATTTAATATCAAATTAAGGTCTAATTTAGCTTACCTCTCTGCTATAAACTCTTAGTATTGTTGATATTAGTTAGCCAATAAGTGGGTTGGCTTTTATTTCTTCATAAAATTACTAAAAATAAACATTGATTCTTTCAAACTCTTATTGCTGTTTGCTCTAAGGACTTTAAACTAAATTTTCAATGGTATTCTTGTATAAGTTAATTTGATTAATTAATTATACAAAATAATATCTCTCTTTGTAATCAGCCTCTAATAAATTTAATATTAGACATAACATAAAACTTTCTCCCACTATTTCAGGATAACTCTATATATCTACTTCAAGACTAATTAACCAAAAATCTTATGTATATTGTTATATTTTTTTTTCATCAAAGTTTTTTGTTTAGAGCATTAGTTTCATTGATATATAAAGAAGCTTCAAAAAAACAAAGTCTAACGATTATTGGTCTTATATATTTTAATTCATATTTTTTTTATTTGTGTAATAAAGCTAGAGTGCTTTTTATGTTTTGTCTTCAGAGTTCTTAAAATCAACTATTTTTTATTTATTGAGCTTAAGTATTAATTTGCAATATTTAAAAAATAAGCTCTTTATTACCTTTTTCATAGTATAGTTCGCTTAATTTAAGGAGAACACAAATAATCGAATTAAAATGAGCTTATTCAAAATCAATATACTAATCCAAACTCTTTTCATAATATTAAATAGATTTCTCTGAGTCTCCAATTTTTAAAAATATATCTGCAATCACTAAAAATGATAATTTTTTTATTAACAAAAATTATTGAGCTATTTTTTTAAAAGTTTGTGTGTTTAATTAAAAATTTACCTGAAGAGCATGATGCTGTTTTAGGATGACTATACCCAATTTGATTTGTTAATATATTTTCAATTTATAAATAATAGTCTAAGCTTTAAGAGAATTGTTTTTTTTTTATGTAAAAATTGCTGAGCTCTTCAACTTATGGAATAAGTAGAATACTATCCTTGCCTGTTAATACATTTTTTATTTAATATTAAATGAAGCATAATAAAAATTTACCATAATTATAATCAATGTTATTTATGATTTATTAAAATATTTCCTCAGCTTTTGAAATATTTCCTATTTTAATAAATATCTAAAATACCAGTGTTAATAATTTTATTTTTTCTATTTAGAGGGGATAAAATTTCTAATTTATTTCTGCTTAATACTGTATTATTTAGTTATACAAATTTTCTTCATAAATTTACTTAACTTGCCAATATAAAATTTATTGCTGCATACTCAAAAGTGTTCTATTCTACAGATCTTATGAGTAGTGTTAAGGAATTGCATTCTTTGATTACAAAACATCCTGATTTTTTTCAGCTAAAGCTGGATTTTCACTATCTTTATATTAATTAATTTTATATTAGCTTATTACATTACTGTAAGTTTATGTTATTTATTGTTTCAAATCAATGGTTGACTAAGTCACCATGAATAAATGAGAAGTCAAATTTTTATCAAAGTCTTCTTCAAGCAAATAGATAGTAGATTATTTATTTACATATTGCTTAACTTTTACAAAAGGTTTTACAGTTATAATGCTTGTGCTACCTGCAAAGTCAAATAGATTGATTTTTTCAGATGGCTTACTTTCTATTCCAATTTATTTACATATTTCTTAAAAAAATAACCCATTCGGGATAATTTATTTTTAAATTTCAATTCCTTTTTCTTAAAGCATAGGATCAATATAGCTTTGCCAATATGAAGATTTAGAGTTTTACAAATTATAATCAAAGTAGACCTGTTTAATAAACTATCTAATATTTTCTATAAGATATATTTCAAATTTAGTTTTTATCTTCTATAAATTTTTTTTATCAAAATCTTTAAGAGAAAAAGTTGTTGAGTAAAGAGATTCGGATTTATTTCTAAGTGCCGATTTTGTGCTAATTTAAGGAGATAAATCCTACTAATTTAATTAATTTTGTAAAGTTTGTTTATTATAGTCTTCGCTAGGATCTCCAGAGAGAAGAGTATTTAAATAATTTCTTTCTTCTGCTAGATTTCTGCTTAAAGCTTAAATTTATGATTTTATTAATTATTAATTTTAGCTAATTTATTGAATTTATATCACAAAACTGTCATCTTCACCTTACCAATTACTTTTACTTTATTCTAACTAGCTATTTAATTTTATAATATCCTATTCCATTTACTTGTCTGAGGCTAATAATTTATTCAAATCTTAATTAATTAAATCAATTTTATGCTTTTAGTCTTAAATTTAACTCTCTAAAGAATTCATTGAGGATTAAAACTCTTATATCTTAAATTAAATATAGTATCTAAATTATTTTTTAATTATTCTACTTAATATTTAAACATAAATATGTTATAATCCTATTTAAAAATAAGTTAAATATGGAATTAATTCGTATAATTCGCTGCATCGGATCCCATATTTTTTTAGAGATAGCCTAAATTGTGAAGATTCTAATATTGAAAGTTTTAGATTTAGCAAATCGTTTAAGAAGTACTTCTGAGCTATCTCTTTTTAAGCCTATTCAAAATTTTGACTCTAATTAATATCTTATTAAAATGCTTGCTGAATTTATGTATTTGTATTAGACTAAACGCTTTTTTAAGATTTAATATCAGTTAATTTATTCATTATTATTGAACTTTAGCTTTATGCATTATTTAAATTAAAAGAAAAAGTGTTTTCAAAGTCTTTTTTTTCTGGAACTATATGCTAAATGCTCTTAATTTAAGCATTTAAAGTCAGCTTAAATTGAATTATTACAGTTTTTGTGTGCTTTGGATAAATACTTGTTTGTCCTATTAGTTCATTAAATTTAGAAAAACTCTCATACAAATTATCATCAAGTAAATAAAGAAAGTAGTTGCTTAAATCTAAATCTATTATATACTTTTTCCCATTTTATCTTTAATGATTAATCAAAGTTTATAAAACTGATGATACTTCTATCTTGTAATTTTGTTCCTTGAAATCGCTTTCGTTGTCAGAGCCTAAAACTTTTAAATTATTCTGGTCTGATAAAGTTATATTATATTCCTCTTTAATCATTTTTTTTAATATTTCTTCATATTTTTTTTCTTCTGAATCTTCTTCTAATATTTTTTCTTTTTGGCTTTAATTTTTATCTGCTAATTAGTTTTAATTCTATTGCTATGCTTATTTATTGGAATTCTACCTATATATAGGATTTAATTCTTACTTTAGCTTTACTTTTTCATCGTATTGTAAAGTCACTATTTTTTCATTTTTAGATAATAACTTAAAGTTTGTATTTTCTAAAGCAATGCACAACGAAATGCACCCTGCAAATTCTATCAGACAGCACTATGGAGTCCTTAAGTGATAATAATTTTCATAAGCCAGTATTTCAAAAATGTCATCAGTAAGTTGATTGTATTGTTAAAATTCTAAAAATACATTTTTTATTTGTTAAATAATTTAAAATTAAAAAAATTATTTACCTTATTTAAATTATTTTAGAACAAAATCAATAAGCTGCATTTAATGTGATCCACTACAGAAAACTACCTTGAACAAAATGTTTTATTAGTGATAGCATTTTACAAAGGAGTCTTTTTAAGATGTGAACTATGATAACTAAGGATCGATAGTCTTAACAATATTCTAATTTAAAGGAAGTATTGTTTAAAGATCTTCTCTCAGAGCTCTGTTGAAAATAATTTCTTTTAGATAATTTTAGCAGGTTTCAGCAAAGGCAAATTAAGAGTGGATCATGAACTAAGATTTCTAAAATATTTTGGATATTTAATTAGTTTGGTGAACATTTTCTTCAATAGATCTCATCCATTAATAGTTCCATGCAGTCTTTAGTTTTTCTCCAATTTTCATATTTTCTAATTTTCTTGAACAAAAATGAACAAAAATATTTAAGATTTTTGCTTTTTATTTACCTTTTTAAATTTTATTCTTCGAATTCTTTTTGCATCTGCATTTATTCCTGCTTCTTTTTTTCAAGCTCTGCTAGTTCTTTATCTTGCTATTCTTTTTTTAGCCTTTCATTTTCTTCCATTTTTTTTCTTTCCTCTTGAAGTATCTTCAATCCTTCTTCTTGATTTTTTTTATATTGTTCAAGCTTTTCTCTTTATTCTTTTTCGAGATCCCTAACCTTTTTCTCAGCCTCTTTATTCTGTTGCTAGTTAGGAGGATTTTTGGTTTCATTAATGCATCTTTTCTATTTGATATATAAAATATGAACTACATTTATTTGTAGATTAAATTACAATTTCATTTAACTGATTTGCAGAGTTTGCTTGAAAATACCAAATTGTTGTATTTGGTGAATCTTTTTTCAAATTTTCATTATTTTGAGCTTATCCCTATTGTTCAGAAACATATTCTGATTCAAGTTAATGAAAATTCATAAACTCTATGTTTTTCGATTCCTTTACTTACTTCGAAGTTGGAAAGTAAACTTCAAAGAAGAATTAATTCTATTTTTAATTCTATGAGTCTTCTATTTTCAGATCTTCAATTTTAACGAATTTGAGAATAGATTTAGAAAAATCCTGCTTAAACTATTTCCAAGTCACATTAAAACTGTCATTATTTCTTCTTTTTTATGCTTAGTGCTTCTAATCAAACTTTTTATCTTAACTATCTTTGCTTTTCACATAACCCATATATCCATTATGGATAAATATGAATATATCCTTGTATATTTTCAAAATTCTACCTATTTAGTTTGATGTAAAATATAATAAAATTAGCTAAAATATTTAAAATTAAGCCAGTTACTCTTCTTTTTTATCTTGCAGTAGAATTAAGGCAGCTATTAATTATCAGAAGCTTTACTTAAAATATTGTTAACATTCTAAGAAACCTAACTAGGATTAGCTAAATTATTATTTTGACTTATATTTTTGTTGGCTTAAGTTTATCTTTAATTTTAATCTTGAACGTTATTCTGTTGCTGTTGTTACTATTACTACTATTTTTGTTGAAGAGTTTGAATAGGTTATTATGGGTTAGGTTGTTATTAAACTTACGATGGTTAATTTTGCAAGTTATAATTAATTTATATTTGCTCATTCATATCTCTAAAATTTAACATGGGATTTTAGTTTCCCCTTTTAAATTAGCTCACTTAGTTCATAGGACGTGAATTATCTTTCTGCTCTTCAGTTTCATTTTTTTAAGTTGGTTATTTTTGTCTCTAATCTTAGCTCATCAATATCTATTTTTTATATATATTATTACCTAAGATTGAACAGGCAATTAAGAAATTAAATAGTTTGTTGCTTTTATATTTTTAATACTATTCTTTAATCAATGCATAAAACACAAAATTAAAGATTGATAAAGTAAGATAAAAAGAAACAAAACCCAAAATTCACCAATATTCTATAACGAAATCCCCCCAACGAATGAATGGTAAATAAAATTACTTTTATTTTACTTACAAAATCTATTGCAAATTAATTATAAAATAAAATTGACTCAATTTTATTATTGAGTTTTCTTTTTAATTTTAATTTTATGATATTAATTAGTATTTATATTTTTAACGTTGCTTTCCTGATCGATTTGATTATTTTTCGTTAGCAAAAATTTAGATTAATAAATATTTTGTATGGTTTTATCCAATAATTGAAATTGCAATTAATTTTTATCAAATCTAATTTTAATAATGTTTAGATTTACTTCAAAAAAGGCTGAAAATGAAAAGCTGAAGTAACTGTACAAATAACATAATGTGCGCATTCCTGAGAAATAATCATACGGGGAGGATTATCTTCGATAATGCTTTGATTAAAATGAAACAAATTCAAATCCCTAAAAGCATAACAACTCAAAATATAAAAATATGACTAAAAAATTTGATATTATTAGAGCACAATCTAGTGATAAATAATAAAGAAGTATTAACAAAAAAAGTAACAAGAGCATTTTAAATAATACAATTGATAACATAGAACTTGGTAGTAGCTTTATTGAGCAAAATTTAAATAAAAAATAGAGTAGTAAACCAAATGGGACTTATATTTTTCCAAACTAAAACAAATAAAAATCATATTATATTATTCCATCATCGAAAGCAGGGCTGATGGATATATTTGAAAAATATAAAAACTACACTCCTAAAGAATAAACTTGTTTCAGCTCAAACTAGAGATCAACTCCATAAAGACCTGCAAGACATTTTAAAGCATTAAGTTAAAATTTATGTAAAACGATTAACGATTCTGATAAAAAATCATTAAACTATTATGATTAAGTAATTCCCTAAGTGATATTTGATAATTTAAGATTAAATTAGTCAACATCATTTCATAATAATAATAACTCAAGTAACTTAGAAAATAGTCAAATTTAATAAAATATGAATAACAATTCTTAATTATCTGAAACTCCAACTAACAATATGAGCAGGTCTTTTGTAATAGACAATAAAACGTAATTCCTTTTTTCTTTATTTCTAAGCTTAATAGTATTTTAATAATAATTAAAGATACCATAATATTTCAAAGGACAATATTTTTACTGTTAAGGTCAATAATTAAAGCAATGCTCCTGAAACAAAGTATAAATAAACTCATAATTCTTGCTTTAGAGGCACCAGCAGAGAGAAAATAACTTCTTAGTCATTTTTTATCTCTAATTAAAATAATCCTGGACCTGGAGAGTATGAAAACAAGTCATAATTTTTATTAAAAAAGAAAATAAATTAATTTTCTAAGATATAAAGAGGTGAAAATGATAGCTGTAACTTATCAATAAACAAATTAAAAACAAAAATAAAAAAAGCTATATAATATTAAGATATAAATATTGCTCCTTAAAAAGAAGTAGTGAGTCAGCATATAACTTTTGAATCTTTAAAACCTAACAACCCCTCTCATATGTTTGTAAGTGATTAGAGAGATAGGTTTGGTGAAAATCAGTATATCAACTTTTTTTCAAGTAAAAACCCATTATACAGTCCTGGACCTGGTTAATATCAATAGATGCATAAAACAATATTAAGTTCATAATAAAAAATTGATAAGATTAAGGAATAAAGAAAACTTTTAAAAGATTGGTTAAACCCAAAAAAATCCTAACCATAATAAGAAAGCTTTATCATTTAAAATGGTGATAATCAAGCAAATTATACTGCAGAGCCTCTATGTGTTTACTAATTTTCATACAATTGATTAAGTGTCAAAAAGCTAAAATTATACATTAAAATTTCAATATTTAACATAAGTAATTCATTTAGTAATTATTGAAGAATAATTTATTAATAGTAAGAAAGTATAATAAATCAAAGAATATCTCTATTTAGATAATAAATAATTACTCTTCAGTTTAAAATATTAAAATCTCTTCTTATTTTATTTATTAATTTTATATAAAATAATGAAATGATCAATATTGCAAAGTATTTGGTAAAAATTCAAAATTCTATATGAAAGTAAATATTTTTTATTAATCTAATTAAAATTTGTCTTAAATCAAAGATTTTAGCTGATAAGTAAATTAATTATTCAGCTTTTACATATTTATTATTTATTAAGTAGGATAAATCAATATACAAGGTTATTAATTATATTATGTTAATGACAAAAAATAACAATTTCAAAAAAATAAAAAATTTTATATTGAAAATAAATTTTTTTATTAAAATAATTAAAATTTATCTTAAATCAAATAATTTATTTATTAAGTTTTGATATAGTTATTATCAATAAAAAAAATTAAACTATTTATAAAATTATTCATTATTTTATGTTTAGAACAAAAAAATAATAATTTCAATAAAAATTGAAAATTCTATTTGAAAATAAATTTTTTATGTTATTCGAATTAAAATCTGTCTTAAAAATTATGAATTTAGCTGATAATTAATTTGATTATTAATTAAATTTTTATTTAGTTAGCATTAATTAAAAAGGATTTATCTGTTTATGAATTTGTTAATAATTTTGTGTTTAGGATATATAGATAATAATTTGAGTTGTTATAGCAACTATATTAACTTTTAATTAATTAATTAATATGATAAAAAAGCCAACTCTTCTCAATCATTTATTTGACGATTTTACAAAAGTTGCTCCAAATGAAAGACAACAGCTGCTGATAGAAAAAATAAAAAATAGAATAGAAAACAAAAAGTTTTCTAACTTTTAAGAGACTAATATTAAAAATGAATTTGTTCTTTCATCTCAAAAATCTCTTAATAATGAGCTTAATCAAAGTGCTCTAAAAAATTCTTTTAGTTAGCATACATATATTTCTCCTAACTAAACTTTAAATTAAATAATGGTAAATTATATTTTTATTGGATGATAAACATTTATTCTATTATGTAATAGACTTAAATAAAAGACCAAAATGTTTAAAGCAAGCAAGAAGTAAATTTAATTGAGTCAAAAAGATTATTTTTAAACTTTCATCAACAAATAATTATAAAGGATCTCAGTTGTACAATAGATTCTGCTACTGAGCTATAAAAAAATAGATAGGCATTTAAACCTCTGAAAAAAATACATGTTAATTCAGAAAAAAAACTATTATTTAATGATATAAATTAGTCAATAGAGGAATTATAAGAATAAGAAGACAACGCATATTATCAATAGAATGTTTACAAACCTTCACTAAAAGTATTATTTAGTTTTAAAGGTATTAAATTAACCATTCGTTTTTTAATAATAAAGAAAGATCCAATTAAAGAAAATAAAAGGGAACGAATAGTCAAACAATATTTTTATGTGAAGGATTTTTAAAAAAAAGATTCATCCTCAAATAATTTAGAATAGAAATCCTATAAATTGAGTAAGTAGAAAAGTTTGTTAGATTTTTAAAAAGATGAAAAGATTGAGAATAGCAATAATAATTAGAGCTCATTTAAATTACGAGTTTCAAACAGTTTAAAAGATCTGAGTAAATCTCAAAGAATTAAAAATGTTAATGAATTAGATGAGAAAAATTTATAAAAGGCATATGAAAGAATGTAAAAATCTTTAATCAACACATCACTTAAGTAAATGCAAGATAACTAAGTTTTTGTTGAAGATAAAGAAAAAGAAGTTGAATTGACAGTTTAAAGTTATAAAGTTAATCTAGATAAAATATAAATGTTAAAACCTTCTGTAAATGAGGAGTATGATGGTGAAGCTTCGAGAAAGATAAATAATGACTTAAATTTTATATATCGTAAATTAATATAATCAATTCTTTATGTATTTAATTTATTTTATTAGAAAAAAGACAGTCAAGAATGTCTAAAGAAGATCTATCATTTATCAGAGAAGCTGTTTAATAGCTTAAAATGTAAGATAGTGATATTTAAGAGCTAGCTAAGAAAACCTTTTAATCAAAATAAAGTTTTATCAAAAAGAGATCTGTTTCTGAAAAGTAGGATCGAAGCTTATCAAATTAAAGTAAAAAACCTTAATATTATAATAAATGGTATATTCCACCATAATGCTGGCACATTAAAAAAAATGATGAATCAAATAAGTCAAATCTTATTCAAAATCTCTCCAAGAATCCAGATTATATTTATCAAAATATGTACACCTATAAAAAAGACAATCCTTTTTCTCTAGATAAAATAGATAATGATCCTAGGTATATTAAATTATAGTTACTGTAAACTTAAGTAATGAAAAACTAAATGGCCAAAAAGCTTAAAAAGTAAATTTTTTTTGTTGGAAATATTATGGTAAAATTATTTTTAACTAAGGCATCTAGAGGATAATTAAATGAGAATTCCAAATTACTTAAATGTAATCAATACAAAAATAGACTACTTATGAAATAAATTATTTTATCTAAATTTTTATATTTCAAATTGTATGTTTTTCTTTTTGTTAATTTGTGTCCATTCATAAATAAATAAATAAATTTATTAAAAATAAATATTAAATTATTTGTGAATCAAAAAACTTAAAATGAATAACAAAAGTTAAACTACTTAAAGCCATCACTTTTTATCTGTTCCTAGATGTAAAATTTAAATTTATTTACTTAAAAAAAATATTTTTTTAAATTTTAATAAGAAAATGTGAAGCTGGATCCAATTTAGATGAGTCCTCTTTCGTCAACATTAAAACGAAAAGAAATGACTGAAAAAGAATTGAAGAGGAAAGAAAAATAGGAAGAATATAGATCTGCCATGAATAATTAGAGTGAAGGAGTTTGGAATTTAATTAATGGAATGAATACAAAAGTTTCTAAAATAGATAGTCTTGTAAACTAGTATTAAAGCGAAATGGAGTATGTAAACTCAAATGGAATATAACAGTACTTGAAAAAAGCCTACGTTTTTTACAAAAACGATGATCCATTTGATCCTAGTGATCCTTAGGGATAAAGGACTTATGCTAATTAGTATATTTACAGGAAAAAGCTTCCAACTAGCTTTTACTATATTGAGAGATAAAAAATTAGAGAAAGAATTCAACTAACTACTTAAATGTAGTTTTTCCATCCTGAGTGGTTTGAGCATAAAAAACAAAAAAATAGATAGAGATAAGATATTGATTATTTAAAGCTACTAGCTTAAAGAAAAGAAATAGTACAAAAAGAGCCAGCTCCTAAACACACTCCTCTTAATCTAAATGCAATGTCTTCAAATAGAAAAGCTGTCCTTGATGAGTTCTATGCTAAAGATACTCCAAATAAAGTTCAAAAAATTTGTGAGTTACAAAAAAAACTGATTCCTGAACAGGACATAGAAAGAATTGAATAGTTAAGTAAAATAACACAAATTTATTTGAAATGGAATTATTTTATTAAATCTTTTACATTTATTTAAAAATAGAAAAAATTCACGAATAGGAGCTGCTCAATATGTAGAGCTATAAAAAGATACAAACTTACAATTACCTCTGATACAATAATTAATTATTTATTGAATGGAACTCAAATGCCTTAGTGATTTCAGTGATCAAATAAGGGAATTAAGGAATAATACACGGTTATATGAATTATTTTTAGCTTAAGAACAAACATTATATACAAATTTAAAGTTATTTATAAATGATCATTTTGTTAGATTTTAGGCATTTAATTTTCAGTAAGGCTTATAAAACTGCTAATTAGATATTCTATTCATATCTTCGATGTGATTCTTTACGTGATTTAAGCGGTCTCTATGGTGGTCAAGGTCTGTTTTTATAACATCTGCAACAGTATAAAAGTTTCCTGTATTTTAAATAGCTCCCTGAGTATTGTAATTATTTGTTTGTAAGCCTTAATAACTATTATTGGGTTAGATGTTAGGAGCAGAGTAATTTAGTGCCTAGCTTTTTAAATTCTAATTAAGACTTCCTAATGTACCTACATTACCTTATGTATTATATTGATTTATTAAACCATTTAACTAAGAGTTATGTTAGTTCATTATCTAAATATCTTAATCCCTTTTTTTTTCTAAAATTTTTTCACTAAGCAATTTCATTATTTTTTGATTTGCCTCTTTTAACTTTTCCTTAAGCTATCTATTCTTTCTTGCTAACGATTCTACCTCCTGTTTCATATTTTAAAAATGATCTAAAAATCAAAAATAAAAATAAAAATTTACTTTTAGATTCTATAAATCTTTAGCATTATTTGAAAAATTCCTAATTTCTTTAGGAAAACCTGATTAATTTTATAATTGCCTTATTTAATCTGTTAAGGAATCTTTCTCTCTATCCAAATCCTTAACTTTATTCTAAAGATCCAAGACTTTTCTTTTTTCATCAGATAATTTATCTGAGCTTTCTGAAATAAACTTTTGATACTCATTTTGTAAATCTCTTTTCTCTCTTCTCAATTTGTCAATTTAATCTTCCATTTTCTTTTCTGCTTGTCTATTTATTTATATTTCTTCTTCAAATTTTTATTTTTATTCCTATATTTTAGCCTATAAATTTTTGATCAAGTACTCATTATCTCTTAGTTGATGCAGTTCTCCTCCTTACTAATTTAGCATATAAACAAATTAATCAATCTATTATATTTAAAATTTTCAATATACGTAATCTATATATCTTTTTGGAGATAAGTCTCCCTTTTGGTTAGGTGACTGTTACTATTTTTAATATTGATGTTTTATTTCGTTTTCCAAATCTGAAATATGATCCTACAGCTTCTCATTTTCAGTCTTTGATTATCTCATCTGTTCTTTCAGTTCTGATATTTCCTCAACGAATTTTTAAATTTAATCTGATTTATCTTGCTTTTCTTAATCCTTTTTAATAATTATCATTATAAATATTTTAAAAATGAAAAGTATTATATATTACAATCAATTTCTTCAAATTGAAGATATCTTCATCTTTTATAAGCAGTAGTGCTCTTAACTCTTCTGCTTCCTTTTTAAACATTTTTGCCTATTATTTCTCTTTTTGAGTTTCTATGGTTTTTTCTTAGTTAATTTACAATTCAAGCATCATATCTTTCAATTCAATCTATTTAAAATTTGAAATTAAATTATTATTTTGTACATTAATTTAAAATATTTTCAAACTAAATATGAACTAGTTCATCTTTTAAAAATAGATAATTTTTAAAAAACAAAGAACCTTATGTTTTTCTTTTAATTCACGAATATCTCTCTATGCTTCTGCAGTAATAACTTCGTACTTTGTTTTAAACAATTCCAACTATCTTTTAAGATCATACTATTTTTCCTGTAATCTTTCTATCTCAAGCTGCTTTGCTTCTAATTCAATTCTGTGGGGAGCTTCAAGTTCGTTTAAAAGTCTGACTCTAATCATATCTTAATCTAAAGAAGGAAGAACTTTGGCTTAAATATATTCTATTTCCCTTTGCTTTTCTTCTATTTAGTTTTTTAAGTTTTTGGCTACTTATTCATAATGATTTTCTAAATCGTTTTTTTCATTTACAACTACTTAAATTCTCTAAACTTATTCAGATTTTTCCTCTTTTAATTTTTGATAGTGTTGCTTATAGTCTTCATGAATATTTTTCAGTGTTTCATAATCATCTATTTTTTTAAATGAATATAATAAGTATCACATAAATCTAAGCTTAATTATAAATGATCATTATGAGATAAAATTAAAGCTAATATATTTAAAAAACTGCATAGTACCAATAGTTCTATCGAGAGTATTCTTAAGCTATTTGAGAGCCTTTTTTAAATCTTTGTTCTCCTAAATGATATGATCTACTCCACCTTCTGATTATTCTAGCATCATTTATTAAATTTATATTGATATTAATTATTTAACTATGAAAATAAGTAGATTGGATCAAAATAGTTATTAATTATTTATTATTAACAATTTCAAATTTACTATCTAACTACAAATAAATTTCCATAAATAAATTCAATCAATCACGTTTAAAAGTAGATATTTCTTGCAAATTCAAAACTGATTTTTTGAAATAAAATTAATAAATCTTGAAATAAATATCTTCAATTTTTTCAGCACTGAATCAAAATAGCTCTAGATAGATTATCATTCATAAAGAAAATAAAATATTTTTATTAGCTTATTTAATAGCTATGAAAACATCCTTATTAAATTTCAACCAAAATTTATAAAATTGAAAAATTTATTTTATTTTGTTTTTTTGATAAAATGATAAATAATTTTTAGTAAATATTTTAACAAAATTGATTGAGTTGAAATATTAACCTGTTTGGTTTGAATTATTAGCTGATAAAAGGTAAATTAAATTTCTCCATAAAGAAATTTTATTAAACTTATATTTGGTAAAAAATAAATGTAACCAATATGTTTAACTTAAAATTTATTCAATTTTTTTTATTTCAGAAAGTATCAGATTTAAAATAAAAACACATATAAATTAATAATTAAAATTTAATCACTAAACAATAACTAAAATATTTTTTATTAGTATTAGATAGACTGCCATATTGCTACCATTTATTTATATCTTAGGTTTTATCTGTTTTTTTAGTTTAGAATATTAAAATTATTAGTAAAATAAATATAATAATTTACGGGTAACCAAAAAGTCAAATAAAAAATCATATCGAATTCTGTATAATATTATAAGAAAAACAGAGTAAATAATTAAGTGTCTATTTTTTGTATCTTCTAAATTTTATTTAAAAAATTATTTAGATGGATTTTAATCAATAAAAATAGATAAATTCATAAAGTTTTCGAAAAAATATAGAAATAAATCAAAAAGTGAATCAGAACTAACTTTGAAAACAACTGTAACAACAGAATAAGCTGACCATTATAATTCGAATTTATCAAACGATAGCTTTTTAATACAAAATAAAAATCTAAATTGTATTAAAATAGAGCAAATTTGAAACCCTTATAGGTTTTTTCATGCATTTATTTCAACCTCATCTAATTTTGAAAATGAAAGATTAGCTTTTTTTTAATATAATTTTTAATATCAATCCTTATTAAATAATTAATCGCTCCTTAAATGCACATTCTAATTATTTAATTATTTAATTTTCCTTAATTGATTAATCTAAAAAAAAGTAAAAGTAAGTAGCGATAGGATATTTGGGAAAGTAAAAGATGGTAATTAAGGAGATAGAAGATAAGAATTAGTCTTATTTTCCATACATGCCAGTAGCAGTATGTAAATACATTTTTATAGGATGATTTTAAACAATTCTATACTTCGATAGATATCTAACGCTTAAAACAGCTAGATATAGTTCTATTTTTTATAAAATTTAGTTTTCATATTTGCGAAATATATACTAGAATAGATTTTAAATCTAAGATAGCTTTCTAGGTACATAAAGGCAGTAAACACTTCGCATTAATTCATATCAGCTTAGTAAATCTAACCTAATGATTTAAATTAATAAATAGATCAAAAAAATGCCTTCAGATGTAAGGTCTTTAGGAATAGATCCAGATCAATATAAGAGAGCTATGTAGTATGCCTTCGATAAATTGTAAAGAAATTTTATGGTTTATCCTAAAAAGTTACTCAAACATATGTATTTTTTATTTGAATTAGAGCATTTTAAATGTACGTTTACTCTGTTAAAACTGGTCTTGAATGCATCTTCTCCCTAACCTATGTTATGCCTTTAGTTTGGAATGGTGTAACAAAACTTTTCCCTTTTATAGAGCCAACAAGTGAAGTAATTGATAATTTACTAGTTTTATCTCAACATAATAATTTTAATACAATAGTTATTGCTTACTTGCATTCATGCATAAATACATACAATACATACAATAACAAAACTTAAAATTACTAATTTTCATTTTCATATTTATTTAATTGAACTGGAAAATTTTGCATCTTAAAATATTAAATTATTTATTCTTTAAAAATAGTTTTAAAGAGGTTTTATGTTTCTCCTTATCGAAGCTCTTAAATCAAAATTTATAGACGTGCCTATAGCACTATATGAAACATTTGTTATAGAAGAAAAATATGGTTTTAATAAAAAGACTCTTTTCCTATTTTTTAATGATTTAGTTATTGAAGCAGGTTTGAGTGTTATTATCATACCAACGATTCTTTATGGATATATTTATGTAGTGGATAAAACTGAATCTAATGAGTGGTTCTTTTTTAATGTAATTTAACATTTTTAAGTATTTATCCTTAACTTTAATGTTTGAATAATCCTTATTTAGCTTAGACTTATAAAACCGAATATATATATTTTAGTGAAATATTAGTTAATTATCATATTTTATAAATATAGGTAGAAATATTTATTATACTGTTTATGTTGGCATATATCACCATAAACCCTAATTTTATAGCTCCAGCATTTAATAAGTTTGAGGAATTAGAAGATGGAGAATTAAAATAAGAAATAAATGAGCTGGCAATAAGTATTAATTTTCCTTTAAAAGATATCCTTAAAATGGATGGATCTCGACGCTCAGAGCACTCTAACGCCTACTTTTATGGGCTTTGGAATAATAAAAGGATAGTCCTCTTTGATACTCTTTTAAATTAAATGTCTCAAAATGAAATTATGTCTGTTGTAGGTCATGAATTAGGACATTGGAAGCATTCTCATTCGAAAATTAAATTTTTAATCTATTGCTTGAGAATTATAATAATTTTTTCTCTGTTTTCTTTTTTCAGAAATAGTGATTCTATATTTCTTAGCTTTGGATTTACTGATAAATCTACTTTTATAGGCACTACATTGTTTTTTAATTTATTTTCACCAATCAACTCAGTAATTGAAATAATAGATTTAGTAATTTCCCGCTACTTTGAGTTTTAAGCAGATACCTTTGCATGTAATTTAGGTTACGGTTATTATTTAATGAGTGGTTTGACTAAAATATAAAAAGAAGATGTATCTACACTTAATCCTGATCCTTGGTAAGTTTTCATTTGAATTAAAATTAATAAAAAAAAATCATTACTTAGCTATTTAGAAAATTGCTATGGCTTATTAATATTAAAAAAACAATTTTAAAATACCATTTTAAATATACAATATTGAAATATTTATAAAATTATATTTTAAGGTATGCTTGGTTCAAACATTCTCACCCTGGATTATTTGAGAGATTAAAACGAATCAAATAAACATTGTTTTAAATTGAAAAACAAAATGGTTTAGAAAATTAATAAATTTAAGAAAAAATATAAAATTTTCTTGAAGAATATGTAAGTATAAATGGAAGAAATCACCAAAATGTAGACAATACTAACAACAGATATATAAGTTCTCCTAATAACAATAATAGTTAAAGATAGCTAGGCTCATAATATTAAGGATTCTTAAGGGAACATGCTAATTCATAAAATTAAATAAACGGATTCTCAAACAGAAATCCCATATATCATGCTATTGATAGAAATGGAAGTAACAGCTTAAATAGCTCTATGCAGTAATTTCCAATCAATCAGTAACAGAATAATTAAAATGATATAGATAGTAATAGCAATCAAATAGGTTATCAATAAGCATTAAATAATGCACTTATTTAGAATTTTGCCAATCCAAATACAAATAGCGGATTTAATTTAAATTTACTGTTTAACTATGAGTAATAACAGAATTAGCAACTTATTTAAAAATAGCTTTAAATGCAGTAGTAGCTTGTATCTGATTTACTAAGTTAGTGGACAAATTAATAGTATTATTTGCAATAATAATAAAATTAAGGTGTAAATGGTGGGTTATAGCTGAATTTAGGATCTATTGCTCAGTAGCAGTAGTAGCTATAATAATAATAGTAGTAGTAATAAGTTATGCTAAGAAATAATTAATAGCTTTCAAATAGCAGTAGCTCTTACTTAATTACGAATCGTAAGGTATACAAACACTCAATATCTAACATTGAATCTCTTGATTCCAGAGATTATAGCAGTAGTGTTGACATTAATCATCCTAATAAAAAGTTATATAAAGAAGATGTTTATTTATTTGGATCTTAAATTCCTTCAAATGACATCAGAAAAAGATAAGTTTATTAACAAAATTAATCAAGACCCCAATCTCCTCCAGAAATATAAAACAGCAACAATATTTTTAACAATAATAACATGGGGAATGGTTTTATTAACTCACCTCTCCAATAAGTTATAAATTCTGATTAAAATAAAGAGCATTATCAAAACGGAATAAATTATTCTCCTTCTTTTAATGGTAATTTGAAAAAATAAGGCCACCAAAAAAATGGAGCTTCTATTGATAATAACAAATACACATAAAACAATAATCGCACATCAAAGCTTAATTAATCTTAATTAATGAATGGAAATGGTAACTAATGAATAGTATCTACAAACTTTTAAGCCTGATTTGTATATAAATTCTAAAATTTACTTACTTTCTCAAAAATTTGCTATTTCAATTTCAAAAAAAAAAAAAAAATAAATCAAGACTATTTATTTAGTTCTTTGAATAATTTAGTTTCAAAACAGAAACAAGAAACGAATCAGATTTATTAGTTTTAAATTAAACAAATTATATTTAAAAATCTTTAATATTTAAAATCATCTATAATATCTTAATAATTTACATTTCAAAAAAAAAAGTAGTATTGTTTATTTCATTTTAATTAAAACCTCAATAAAAAATTTCTAAAATTTATTTTATTTTTATTTTCTCAAATAAAGCCAATTAATCTTCTTAATTTTAAAAAAATCATCCCTAATTTTTAATGTCTAATCTGTGTTTTGTTAAATTTATTTCTATTTTTCTTTCTAAGATGAATTTAAAATCTTATTTTCTTGAAATTGTTTATACTAAATTTTTTATTTTTACCTTTTTTTTAAATTCAAAACATAGTGTAAATAATTTAATTATTAATTAAAATAACATAATTAGAGTGCACAATTATTTATATTCTAGAATGTCCTTTTTCAATAAAATAAATTTAACTTATTAACTTTGGTATATTATATAACCCTAATCTGTAAAATATAATTTGTGCTTATTTAACTAATTTATAATTTTTCTAAGATATTTTTAACAATTAAAATTATTCTTAATGGAAAATTTAACAAGTCATTATTTTTTAAGTTTCTATATTTTTAGCTTCTCATAATTATGAAGATCATTTAATTATAATTTTATTGAAGATAAATTTTTTAGATGATGAAAAGTATTATAAAAATAATTGTAATTATTTAATTTTCATAAGATAAATACTAATTCATTTTTATTTTCTTTAAAAATACTTCATCCTATATGAGATTTATTATTATATTCAAATAAGAAATACAAATTTGTAATCCATAGCTCGTATTTGAAATAGGATTATTTTTCCTTAACAATTTCATTTATAGTAAAGTCATTTTATTTACTTGATAAGATTGAAATAATAATTCATAGTAATTTTTGTTGCATCAATTATAACGATATTTAACAAAATTGTGATGATAGAGATTATAAATTATTTCTATTATCAACTAGAAAAAAAATATTTATCCCTAGTTCAATTTTATACTATTTAGAAATATTTTGATTGAATTTTTACTTTTGTTTTTTAGGTTAAGTTATTTCTATTATATTTTATAAAATAAGTATCGCTAATTAAATGTCCTATTTAAAGATTTTAGCCTTTTTTTATATTTTTAAATATTTAGTTAAGCTGATGTTGTTCACATAAAGTATGTATGAAGAGTTTAACGCACAAATTAAGAATAGTATCAAATAAATTGATCGTAATTGAAATTTTAATGGTGTAAAAAAATTAGATGATGAAAAAATACGCAACGAAGTTATGACAAATCATATGTATACTTAAAGTTATAAATTTATCTATAACAGCTTAATTAATAAATTTTCATAAGGCTTAATTTTTGTGATAATTAATGAGTATTCGCGATTGTAAATTAGTAAATTTATCACAAATATATCTCCTTATAATATTAAATTAAGTTGAACGTGTAGGAAATTTAGATTGAAGGTTTTACGCAATTAAATTTACAAATTCATCAAATCATTATATATGTAATTATGACTAATAGGATACTTTAATCAAAATATTGCGCATTAAGTAGCTTTGGAAAGGCCCCTATAATTACAAAAATAGTACTATACAAAACTTCAAAATAGCAAATTTCCCATTTCATCTTTTCAATTTGCTTAAAGTCAAAAACGATAATTCATCTAACATTTTTAATTGACAATTCTTTTTTTATATTTATTTATAGACTTCAATCAATCATTTTACGAAATAGAAAAGCTAGAATATTATTTTTAACAATTAAGTAAATTAAAGTATCCTAGATAAAATAGTGTTTCATTCAACTCTAAAAATATTAAGAAATACCGTCATTCGAATGCAATTAAAATTTTTATTTCAACTGATTCTAAATTACTTAGAATTTTACAGAAATATATAATTGATGTAATACCGAAATAAAGTGATGTATTATTAATAGTACGAAATTTTAATCTGATTTATTTATTAGGGCATAATATATCTAGTGATGATTTTTATATTACTAATAAACACAACTAGTTTATTTTAATACTCCGAATGGCTTAAACAGAAATATCTAATAAACAATATTTTATAAATAAATTCTTAAATAATTTTCTATTCAAAATAGATTAAGCAAGCTTCATCATCCTTATAACATAAGTATAAATTACTTCTACTCACTCCTCAGGAGTTTGATATATAATATATATATATATATTAATTTAAATATAATAATAGAAATGAAAAGATTCACTAAAGTAGCTATATTAGGTAATGGTGCCTTTGGTACTGCTCTTGCCCATGCAGCATCTTTCAATCCCTACAACAAGGTTATGATTTATGCTAGAGATCCAGAAGTTGCTCAACACATAAATGAGAAAAAACGTAACCCAAAATTCTTCTCAGATATTGAGTTAAATGGAAATATTACTGCTTCATCCAGCTTTAAAGATGTTGTTCAAGATGCTGCCTTCATCTTATCTTGTATTCCTACTTAATAAACTATGGTAGTCTTAAGAGAAAACAAAGAGCACATCAACTTAGAAACACCTTTTGTTTCTTGCTCTAAGGGTATGCTTGTTGAATCTGAAAAATTCATTTCTGAAGCTGTGAATGAAATGTTCGAAGGAAAGCTTAAATACTGTGTCCTTTCAGGTCCTAGCTTTGCTAAAGAAATCCTTATGAATATGCCCACATTGGTTGTTGTTGCTTCAAACGATATTAAAAACACCTAAGTTGTTCAAGAAAGTCTCTCCCATGGTTCCTTTAAGGTCTATACAAATGATGATGTTATTGGTGTTGAAATAGCAGGTGCTCTTAAAAACGTATTTGCTATTGGTGCTGGTTTTATTGAAGGTAGTGATTTTGGTATTAATACTACTACTGCTTTCATCGTCAGAGGTACAGCTGAAATCCAAAAGTTTGCAAGTAAAAAATTAGCCTTAATTGCATTTCTTCATTTTATCAAAAAGATTAGAATTTTTTCAGAAAAGATTAAGATTAGGTTAAAGCAAAAAGTTAGATTAATTAAAGCAAATCCAATAAAAAATAAAAATTTATTAAATCAAAATAAATTTAGTGAGTTTTAATAAAATTAAAATTCACTAGAATTAAAATAGAAGTTAGCTATTGGTCAAAATTACTTTTTGCTAATTTATTTTATAAAACCAGTTTAATTAGCTAATTGATTTTAAATCAACAAAAATGAAAATAAATCAATTTAATAAAAACATTTTGTTGAGTTATTTAGAAATATGTTAATTCTATAAATATTTATTACTTTTTAATTGAATTTATTTTTTTGTTATTAATAGAAACTTATGGAGCTAGAGATGAAACTTTCTTCGGTCTTGCTGGTATTGGTGATTTGATGTTAACAAGTTTTGGTAGTTTATCAAGAAATAGAACTTGTGGTTATAGACTTGGTAAGGGTGAATCATTATAAGATATAGTTAAAAGCAGTACTGGTGTTGTTGAAGGTATTCCTACATTGGATGTCGTATACAGATATGCTAAAAAGAATAACTTGGATATGCCAATTACCTTTACTATTTATGATTTAATTCATGGCTAGATTTCTTTACAATCTGCTGTCAAGAGATTAATGACAGTTAACTTAGGTACTGAATTCCCATAAAATCATGTTAAACAATAATGGAAGTAGCAATTCTGAAAAAGAAAAATAATTGGTTTTCAAAAAAAATATTTATTTTTACTATTAATATGTAATGTTGTCATTTATTAAATATAATTCGTAATATTACTGCATTCAATTATTTTCATCATCAATTTCAAAAAAATCTTATAAATAAATCATTAAAATATTCAAATTAACGAATATTAAAAAAATCAAAAAAATATTTCAATAATGCTTTAAATTTAATCAATAGATTCATAAATGAAAGTTAACTTTCTAATTATGTGTTAAGCAATAAGTTCTCAAAAATTTGAGTTTAAAGGATTCAATAAATTAGATAATATAGGAAGAATTAATATACTAATATTATTGTTAATTAAGATTCATATTATTCATTTAAAAATGGTTAGATTAAAAATAAAAAAGAGCTACTTTTAATATTTTAAAAATTAAGCATTTTATTAATTCATTATTTTTAACATCGTTCATTTTTTTAATTTTATAAATTTTTAGAAGAAAATTGAATTCATTTAAATGATTGAATAAGATATTTTATAAAGAATTTAAATACTTTATAATATTATTGTTAATTAATGTACATATTAATCTTTAAAAAAATGGTTAGATTAAAAATAAAAAAGAGAGTTAGTTTTAATATCATCAAAAAAAAAAAAAATTTGTTTTCATTTTAATTGATTTTTTTAATATCATTTTTCTTTAATATTATTTTTTTTAATATAATAAATTTTAAATATAAGAAGAATTTTAAAAGTTGGCTTTATTTTTATTAAATAATTTGCAATCTATATTTATATAAAAATTTTTAGATAAAAAATATGAGTGTGTGTTACTTTTAATGTAACTTGAAAATTAAAAAATAATTTTAGTTTGATTTAAATGATTTTTTATAATATATTTACTTTTTTAACAATTTATTTAAATTTACTAAATAAAATTTATTCAAAAATATGAAAAAATTAAATTTTATTTCTTAAATACTTGTAAAAATTAAAACAAAAATTAAATATTTTTATATTTAGCTAAAAGTAAACGATTGTTTTGTTTTTTAATTAGTGAATAATGTTTTAAAAAAGTTTAATTTTATTTCGTTTAAAATTTTTTTTTATTTTAAAATATGTAAACTAAATTAAATTATGAAAAATGTGTGCTTCAAATACAAATAAATTTTATCAATAAATAATTCATATCTACAGAGCTAATTTTAAAATGAAAATTTTAAAATTCATTCACATGATTAAATCTATTCATTAAAATCATTTATTAATTAAGTTGAATTGTATTTAAAATTAAAATTATTTTTTTAAAGAATTTCATTTAGAATATGATTGTTATAAAATTCTGCTAGTTTATTTTGATATTTATTTACTCATCCTATTTTAACTTTTTAGCTAATTAATTAAAATAGCTGAAAACTATTTTTAACATGAATTATTAAGATAACATTTAGGACTTATAAAGCACTTTATAAATAGATAGTGCAAGACTTTAGAATTATTCTTCAATTTTAGAAAGGGCGGATAAATAAAACGAGGATTTAAATCATGAAAGCAACCTACAAAAAACCTTTTAAGAATAAAATAGTTAGAATTTTGCTGTAAAGGTCATCGGGGGAGACAATAATTTATCTAAGAACAAGCATAGAAAACTTTAATCTTCCCTTTTACCTCCAAGCAAAATGATATGCATTAGTAATAATATATTAGAAAACAATGGTAAAATACTATTAATGTTAATTTTTACTTATTTAAGCTTGATATGTATTTTTTGAATAGTATTTCCAGTTATTGCTGATGAAAATCTAGACCCAGATGATCTAAACAAAAAAATAAACTATGGAGTAACTGGTAATTTTGGAACAATAAATTATTTAGAAATAAAACGCTTTATAATTTTAGATAATATTAGTAAAATGGATGCAAAGATGGTGAAGGTTATTTAATCAAAAATGAATTTAGAGAACATGAAAAAAAAACAGATGCAGTATTAGTAAGGAGTATAGAAATAAATCGATGAAAAGCAAATTAAGTAATAAAAATAAAGAAATATATTTCTTGACCACAGAATCAAAAATTGTAGAGATAGATCTAAAAAGTGGCAGGAGAGAAAAGAAAATCATCAAAAGTTTTTGGTAGAAAAAGAATTTCTAAAGCAAATTATGTAAGACGAATATCTTTAAACATAATAAGAATTTTGGCAAAAAAAAGATGCAGTTAATTCTTAATCATAATATTTTAGTTTAGCTTAACAAAATCTTAATAAATCCTCACAATTCCTTTAACGGAATAGCATTAATATAAATAATAACCAATCATCGATAGTACAAAAAGATGCTTACAGACCAGTAATAATTTTATCACTTATTTCATACTTTAATTATTTTAAATAAAATCATCAATAATATTTTCTCATATTATTTTTTTTAAATATAAAATATTTTAAGGACACAGCAAACACAGTGATAAGCAATACTAATAATCTAAATCAACAATTCTATTTTAAATAAAAAATTACTGATAAACATCAAGAAAGAAATGAATAAATTAAGAGTTTAAATTTAGTAGGTGATAGAATAGGTTCTAATAGATCATAAACTGCTTCTACAAATTAAAGAAAATAAAGCCATAACAAATCTGCTGTTTCTACGTCTTATTATAATGCCCTTTCCAGTAATGTAAGATAGTTGCACACATCAAACCATTAAAGAAGAGATTTATCGTTGCAATCAAATTAAATATTTGAATAGCCTAAAGCTTTTCTTAAGAATATCATGATTTCTGATTCGAGCATTAACAGAGAATCTTAGAATTTTGATTTTTAATCTAAATCTATTAACAAAATGGAGGAACAATAAAATGAGTCATCTGCTGTGCTTCATAATAGTAATTTATTGTCTGAGATTAAGATCTAGAGAGATTTTTATATTGCAGATCCCTTCACAAGATCGATCATATAAGTAAGTTTTTAAATAATAAAAACAAATTTTGTTTAACATTTAGTTTTTTATTTAGGAATCTTTCACTTAGCCACATGTAAAAAAGAATTTATCTTTGGATTAAAATTCGATTAACAATGATTTCACTCTAAAGTAAATAACCCCATAATCAGGTTTACATACAAAATAACGTTACTCAAATTACATAAGAAATCCTACAATTACAAATAATTATATTATCACTCCGTAAAGTGTTAACTAATAATAAAATTCTACAAAATTTCAAAGTGTTTCTCCAGTGAATAGCCATTTTTCTTTAAAAAAATAAGATCAAAAGTTAAGTTATGATAAACGAAGATATTAATGCTTAAATAAAATATATTAAAGCAAAGTAAATTAGGTAAATAAGAATTAACTCTAATCAAGTTTTTATTATTTTTATTTTTAAATATAGCTTAATTAAGATGAAGTGTTTACTGAAAAAATGAGAAAATAAAAATTATAAGATTTAGTGAGAAGAAAGATAAACAATAACTTTCCTGGAAATTATAAATTAAAAATAAATTTCTCATTAGTAGAAAAACTAGATGAGTAAGATGATAATGAAAATTAATAAGATCAATCTTTATAACAAACCTTATATTAATAAAATTCTTTAAGCATAAATTATCCATAATAAAATAACAATTCTTGGAATACCTAATCACAATAAGTCTAAAGCAGATAAGGATAAAAATAATAATACTATGTCAATCATAATTTATAGTAAGATGATCCTTCAAGTGATGAGGATGGAGAAGATATTATTAAGTATATTAAAAATCTATGAAATGAATTTAATTTATTCTTTGACTCAGTGCAAACAGGATTTTTTTAATATAAAAAATTAACCAATGATTTACTTAAATTTATTAATTAAAAAAATATTTTGTAAATTTTTCCTTATTTTATTTGAGTAGAAAACTGTTTTTAAGCCTTTCAAGTCTTAATTATTTTTTTTTTTGAAAATTAATATTTAGTTTTTAAATTTGGTCTTCATTTATCATAATTTTTTTTATAAAAATAATTTCATTTTATCATTATTCTAAGAAAAATATTCTTTCTAGTTAATAAAAGTAAGATGCAATTTTTAAAAATTAGCAGAATTATAAAATAAGTTAATTGTTTATTTTATTTATTTATTATTAATTTTAACTTATCTAAGATATTTTTAATCGAGCATCATTCAATGTTGGATATTACAGATTATTGTCCTGCGAAGCTTAAAGAATTCAATTTCAATATATTAAAAAAATCCACAATACTGTTAACTATTTATAACCTTTCAAGTACTGAAAATATTTTTAAGGCAATTGATATTTAGCTCTTAAAATTTTATGTGAATAAATAACAATTTTTTTTCATTTAAAGTAATTCATTTTATATTTGATTTGTATTTAAAGAAAAACTCTACTTCTAATAAATAAAAATTAGGTTTATTTTTTTTTAATTTTGAGTTTATTTAAAAAAAAATATTTACACTTCTTAAATTAAAATCTAATTTGTAGATTTAAAAAATAAATTATTTATTAGTTCAGCCTATATTTGATATTTTTAATAGAAAAAATTTAAAGTTAGATCCACTATATTTGCATTTACAGTTTTTAATCTTTTTAACAATATTACTTATGAGAATTGAAAAAGAGTTCTGAAAATTTTATCTCCTTAGTATTTATAAATTATAATATTTTTTGATTTAAAATAATTTAAATCATTGAAAAATAAATATATTTTTACATAAATAAGGAGTATTTTTCTAATTTTTAGATTAATTTTTAAAAATATTTACACTTATAAATATTAAAAAATTAGTAGATTTACACAGATAAAAGAATATTTTTTAATTTAATTTTTTATTTATTGTTTATTTTAATCATTCAACAATGCTAGTGTTAACTATTGTATCAATTTATCCATTTAATGATAGTAACAATTTTTGTGTTAAAATTTCTTCGTCTAATATATCAATCATACTTTCCAAGTATTTACCACTTTCGTAAGTATATTGTTCTATTTTAATAAAATATATGAGCAAAAATGAATAATAATTGTTTATCTATTTTACCAAACATAAGGTTCAACATGTGAATAGCAATATCTTAAAACTTAGGGTTTGCAATTTTTTTGGCAATAAACTCAAAAACTATACTCAACTAAGACTATAAAGTTTAAGAAATTTTTAAAATATACAACTAATTTTTAAAGAAACTTACATCATCTAAATTTTTAAAAGCATTTATTATTTCACCTCTTTGAATTAATTCTTCATATAATCCAATAACTACATCATTTTAACGATTCTCTAAAGCATGCATCATGGCAGTTTTATATTGGAATTTTTTAAGAAGCTTATCATACTTGCTTATTTTTTTTATTTTTTTCTCTTCATATTTTACATCATATTAGGCAGGCTTATCATACATACCTCTGTTGAAATATTAAAAATTATGCACTCTTCTTTATGCTGCTTCGTTGAATTTTAAAAAGTCGGGAATTTATAAACCTAAATCTTCCTTATCTTCCTTTTCTTCATCAGTATCAACTTATTCTCCTAGCTTTTTTTAATTGCTTCTTATTTCTAAAACACCATCTCTATTTTAAAAGGAAAATAATTTAGAAACAAACAAAAAAATAAATATATGCTAATTTCATACGCCATACCAACAGCAAAACACTTAGTGCTTTGAGTCATATCAAAACTAAGAATTGGAGAAGGGAATTTAAATTAGTGAGTAATTTAGTATGTATCTGTTCTATATATTTTCATGCTTTAATCAATAGAAGAAGTTATCAATCTATCACCATTACTTATATATTTAGCACAAGTTATAGTTTTTAAGTTATGATTTAAAGTATCGATAGCATTTCCTGCTCTTAAATCCCAAATATTAACTGTAGTTCCACCAACAGTTGCAAAAGAAAATCCAGATGGAATAATTGTAGTATCTTCAATTGAAACTCCATGATTGAATTAACGAACGGGTTTCTGAATTATTTTAAGAATTTATTTTTAAAATCACTAAATTATTTAGATGAATTAAATCAATACCTTAGATTTATCTCTAAAATCAAATAGGTTTGCAAATCCATCATAACCACCAGATATAACATTTCTGTCACTGTTTGGCACAGAAACAATACTTCTGACAAAATCGCTATGAGCATTAACGTATGTTCTAACAACTTCATTTGAAGCTATATCATAGAGTTTAATTTGCTTTTTTTTAGTGATTATGGTTAATTTTATAAGTTAGCTAATTAATTCATAATATATTTTACATAGTCATCTGAACCTGAGTACATATAAGATTCTCCACCAATAAAATCTAAAGCATTTACAGCTTTCTTATGAGCGTTAAATTCTCTAAGTAATGTTTTCTTTGAAACTTCCCATATCTAAACGAATTGAAAAATTTTTTAGTATTTTTTTTGCTATAAACTAATCTATTTACTTTAATTTTACCATTAGCTTCAGCTGTAGCCATCATTTTTCCTTTATAATAAAATTTATATTAGAAATGTTATTTTTAAAAATTGCTAAATGTTCTTCTACTAAACAAAATACACAATTCTAATATTAAATACCTTCTTTTCTAAAGCAAATGCCTGTTACTTTATCCTAAAATCTTTCTATTTATTATTTAATCTCTTCCTTCTTTGAATGATAAACGTAAACCTAAAATTTTGAATAAAGTAGAAGATTAATATTCTGCACATTACTTTCAAGAAAGTAATTTAATTGTAGAAATAGCTTCTTACAATTCTTCCTTCAGTGTAGGCTATCAAATCAGATTCGTTACCACCTGAATAAACTTTATTAATGGCATTTACATAAGTCTTGGAACTTTCAACCTATTTTATATGTAATAAATAAAACGCTTTTATTTAATATTCTAATTGTAGGCATAATCAATCATAAATCAATTAGTAGTAAAGAATATGAAATGATATATCACCTTAAACTTCTTCCAGTATTTGTTTTCTGGAGTATCGCTAATAGCTTTCTTAGCAAACCTAATTAATTTAAATATATTTCCATTGATTAAATGAAGGCTTATGAAAATTGAATCACTTTTTGACTTGTAAAGGCTTGTAATTTGATGATGACATATTTGTATTTTTTATTATAATTTATTTTATTTTTCACACTAATTTTACTCTTGGATACAAAATTAATTAATTTTTTTAATAATTTTAATAGATAACGCTAATAATTGACTAAGAAGAATTATCAATTTTAAAGCTATACTAATTAATTAATATATCTAATGTTCATTAAATGTTACTTATGATATGTTCTACAAAAAGATTTATTTTCTTTCTCTATTTTTAAAATTCAGATTTAAATCAAATTAAAAATAAAATATTTAAAATATTTTTTAATCACTCAAATAAATATATTTATATGCATTTTATTATTTTTTTTTTACATTATAAAATAAATTAATTTATAATTTTTTATTTTTTTGTAAATATTCGATAATATCCGAGTATTTATTTGTATAAACTTCACTGCATTTAATAATAAAAGATTGATATACTGTTAATCAATGAATATTGTATTAGCTATCCTAAAATTTATAGAAATTTTTGTTAAAAAAAAAAATTTCCGAATTTTAAAATATTTACAAATTACTTTAGATGAAGAGCGACCTCTTTCTTCGTCACCAAGAAGTTTCTTCTCATCTTCCTCAACCTTATCTCTACAGCAACATTATATAAAAATATAAAGAATGCCTGTAGCGAGTAAGAAGATAGCAATAATAATTGATACATACTTCATAAGATCACCACCACTTAAATTACCTGTAACCATAGTAGATAGGTAAATGATAAAAATACCTCTACCTATGTAATTGGATAAGAACTTAAGATTATCAATAACAAATTAAACTTTAAGTTCTGAAAGCAACAATATAATGCCAAAAAGAATCATGTAAGCAGGCTAAAACACAATCCATGGTTGATCAAGACTTAATTGAAGATTAAAGTATCTAAATACTCCAAATACCATTAAAATTATAGAAACAACTATGTTAAAGACTTTTAAAGTTGTTTTCAAACTAGATCCTCTTTAATCTCCTCCCATATCTATTTAATTACTCTAAAGTTATTTATTTACCTTTTTTTTTTTTAATTTATAAAATATTACTAATTTCTATTTAAAATTAATAGTCAATTTTTTGATGATCTTTAAGAGATAGATATCCACTCCAAGACTGTAAATACTTAATTTTTTTTTTTCTCATATACCTGATGATCCATCTAATCAGCAATCAAATTAATTACTTATTAATAGTCACAAAAAATATCTTTACTTATTTGAAATTTTGAATAAGTTAATCAAACAAAAAATTAGCACAGCGTATCCAATATTTTAGTAAAAATTTACTATAATTACATTTCTCTTTATAAAAATATGGCTTTTTCTGTGCTTACAGAGATAATTAAAATTGTGTTAATGATTGATATAGAATCCAATCTAAAAACCTAATTGAAATTAATGTTTTAATTTTTTAGATGTTATTAAATATTATTTGATTTATTTTTTAAATATATGATTACTTAAAACATTTTTTTGTAGCAAAGCATTGGAATTATTTTAAGATATTAAAATTTTTAGTAAAATTTGATTTTTAGCTTAAAATATTATTTCATGTCTTAATATATATATTTTTAAAAAATAAGCGTTTTTTTAAATCAAAATAAAAATTGAAAAAACAATTTATTTTTAAGCATAAAGTGTAAGTGTTTAAATTTATTATTTGTAACTATTTTTAAATCTGTGATTATGATTAAAATTTTTATTTTAAAATAGGTCTGACTAACTTCACACTGCAGTTAACAATCAAAGTAAAAATTATTGAAATTTCTAAAATAAAGTATGTTGTAGTATTAATTTATAATATAAAATGTAATACTTATTGTAAAATATTTTTCACAAACCTAAAATTTGTTTAGCTGTCTTACTAAAATAGAAAGATTTAAATATAATAATATTTAAAGACCTAATTAGAAATTATATTAATATTAATTAGCACATTTTTTGTATGTATTTTCCATACCTTTACATAAAATTAAAATGAGCTATCATTCAAAGAACAAAATATGAATATTTGTAGTGAATAACATAGTTCATATTTAGATTAGTTCATCTAAAACTAATTAATATATCTTTCAATTCTATTTCATTCATTTCCATGAAATATTTTTTAATAAAAAACAATAATTAAAATTAAAAAATAAAATCTACAAAAATAACAATCAATTTACTAAAAATTTAGTAAAGCACAGAAAATAACTTTTATGATAATGAGTAATTAGCAGTAAAAATATGTATTAAATAAAACCCAAAATACTTCTAACTATTATATATACTAAAACTATCAATAAAATATAATATTTCTAACTAAGAATGCTTTTTAACCAAAAATAATTGAATATTTATTAACGTTTTTTGTAATTATTGAAATAAATAAGAATAATATTTTCTTAAAAATAAAAAAACTAAATGTGAATTAACAAATTTTAGAAAATTAATTAAATTATTAAATAAAAATAAAATATATATTCAAGGTAAAGAGGATACTATTCTTTAATCTATTTCACTGATATTTAATTTATTCTAGATTCTTATTAATAGCTGCTCTGTTTGTTATTGCTGTAGTTTTTGAGATTAATATATTATGAACTATTCGTCTAAAAAATTTATCTTTTTTTCCCTTCCTTTTATCATTTGTTTAAAAAATAAATTATTATTTGTAACTTAATATTTTAATAAACGAACTTTACTCAGTTGGTTTATCTTTTGAAGGTCTACATCAATTTTATCTCTAATCAAATCTAAATAAATTTATGAGCAACCTAAGTGTTTTATTGCAGCTAATTGCTCATTGTTAAATAAAATCATTACAGCTTTTTTTAAAAATATTATGTCTTAGTAAAGCGAAAATATATTAAGATCATTTGCTATCTGCTCATAAATTATTTTTGTCTGCTAAGTACTAAGTTCCAAAGATTTGGGTTCTTATATTTTTGAGCTTAAGCTATTTTATTAATAAAAACTTGTTTAACTTATAGTGTTATAAAAAAATTATATACTTTTGCTTAGTAATTATCTACAAATTTTGCTTTGAAATGCTCTCAATTTGAATGGTTTTCTATTTGTCAATTTTACTAACAAAATTGGAGCTTTAATTTTCTATCGTATATCCTGTCTAAGTTTTGTTTTAGCAATTTTCAGTTGAAGGCTTAGTTTTTAATTATTTTTTAGAATCAATAGCTTTCGGTATGGGAGAAGCATTAAAATTAATTTAATTTGTATTTTCATTTGAAAGTAGAATATTTTAGGGAGGCATTTTTTATAATGTCTGATACTAAATAAGGCTTTAATTTTGAGATTAATTATTAGACTCTTAATATTAAAGAACAAGTTGTTCATCTTGTAATTTCGATTCATCATGAAACTTTATTATATCTTCTTAATCGCATTTATTGGATTTATTTTGATAAGATGACTATCTTTTTTAAAAATTACTTATATCAAATGGATTAAATTCACATTAATTGCTTTATGAAAATTATTAAGACCCTTTTAGCTTCACTTAAAAGTTTGGTAAATGGTTAACTTAATCATTTTATTCATTTTCCATAGAATACATACAATTAACGTTTAATTCTAAAGTATTTTCTTATTTATCTATATTAATAATATTATTACTTTCGTTTTATTTTTGAATTTTATCTTCCTAAATGTCAAACATAATTTTATTTTTATCCTAAGTATTTCTCATGTTTTCTAAATACAGAGTTGTGTTCTCAGAGTTTTTATTACATTAAGGTTGCTTATCGGCTTTAAAAAATTTTTAATATGAGGATGGGAATATATTCTCTAAAAAAAGCAAAAGAAAATGCTCATTTATTTATTTTTAAGAGTATTTTCTTCCAACATATCCTATCATCATTAAGAGAGAAAAAATACCATTAACTATCGCTAATATTTAAGGCAAAGTTGTGTATTAAATCTGTATTTAATATATTATTTCGTCCATTTATAGAATAAACGAGTTTATAGGACCTTGACCATCTAATAGACTCTATTTTCTATCCATGCTTTAATTAATTTAACTGTATTGCATAGGTGAAGAATAATAAGATTATTACTATAAAACTAATCCCTATTTTACGCTTGTGGTTTAAGTTTGCATATTTAAAAAAGTTATGATTGCTTAGCTTGCAAAGGTATAAACTAAAATATTTCTGTAATCTGATTACATTTACTAAGATGATGTATTATATTAAGCTGTATACATTTTATATCTTAACCCAACATTTACACCATTAATTAGTGCATCTATTTCATCTTAACTCGCACAATTATCTGGTATAGTAGTTTTTACCTTATCTATATCTCTACATCCGTAAGTAAAAATTTATATTTAAGAATATAAATTCTCTTTAGTATTTAAAGCAAATGTAAAGTTAGAAACATTAGAAAAATCTAAACACTTATATCCTTAAAGATCTTAGCTTGTACAATCTATAACATTTAAAGGTATAAAAGTTCTATTTTACCTTTACTAGAAAAAATAAGCCATTACTACTATGTATGTTTTGTTTGAATCATATACAAAATCTCCCGAGTCCATTTTAAAAGCGATTAAATTGTTATTTAAAGGAGTCTCAATTAACCTATTATCTATAAAACTTTATTGTCTAAAGAAAGGTTGTATTTGGTTATTTGAAAACTATACTAGTAAATAAGAAAAGTATCCTAAAGTTATCACAAATACAAAAACTGATAAGCAAAAACCCAAAGAAGTTGACTTCTTTTAGATATTTTAATCTTCAATATTAAAGAAGAATTGTTAGGAAAATATATCGAGTTTTTTCCAAATTTTCATCACTTATAATTTTGATTTACAAAATTTATTAAAAAATATTAATTATTAATCTAAAAGCAGGACAAATAATTGAAAGAATTACTTTTGTAATAAATAAATTATAAATTTTTAATTTATTTGTTTCCAACAATTATAAATATTGAAATCAATTTCCAAAGAGTTAATTTAGAAAAATAATTCATAGAATCTATGCAATTTTAAAATTAATTTTTATTGCATTTATGTAAAACAAGTTTGTTAATATACGATTCCACACCATAATTCCTCTTAAAGAATTTATTTTTCAGATTATAAATAATATAGCAAAAATGCGCGGATGGCAAAAATATAAAGATCAACAGATAATAAAAAATATTATAACTAAATTTGAATATTTACAATAAATAATAATATAATTTTAAAAGAAATAATATTATTAATTATTTTTAATTTTTTTATATTGATTATTTTTCAGTTAAATATAATCATTTTTGAAAGTAATTTGAATAAAATATGATCAAGTAAAATTTTTTATTTATTTAGCTAATAATTAATATTTTAAAACTTTAATAAATTTAAAAAAAGAGAGTATATTGCTTTAATCTTGTTTTCATAAATTAAAATCAATTATTTTTTATTGTTAAATTTAAAGATTATTTATATTAAAGATTAAATTATTATATTTTTTCAATATTTTTGAATAAAATAATAAATATTCACTTAGTTGATGAGAAATTATTTTATATTGTTTGTTCAAGAAGTGAAATAAATATATTTAGAAATATAATTATATAAAATGAAGGAATTAATTTAAAAATAAAAATCAAATAATCTAAATATATTTCTATTTTATTATTGCACTAAAATAAACAATAAAATAAAAATATATTTCTTCGTCTTTTGAGTGTAGAACTAAGGAGAGTATATACATAAAATTTATTTTTTATAATAAAACTAAATTAGCTAAACTTCTATTTTTAAATATTTAGTTTTTTAAAAATAAAAGTTAAATCAAGTTGAATTTCACCTGTCTACCTCTACATAAAGGCTTTTGTAAATTTTATTTAATCTATTTACAAATTTTAAACAATTGATATTTTCAATAAAAATATCCTTACTATTTTAGTATCTGAAATTATATTAATCGAATAAATATCAATAAGCTTTAAACAAAAAAATGTAAAAGTAAAAGAAAAACAATAAAGTGAATTTATAAATATTAAAATTGTAACAGCAAGTTTTGATAAATATTATTAATAAATTAATTTTTTTATTCAATTACTATTTTTAATACATTAAAACAATACTACAAATACCAATATATTAACAATAATTCAAATTTTTTATCAATGTCTTTTTTGTATTCATTAATTTTAATTTAATAATGAAAAAACTTTTAATAACACCAAATAAAGTTTATAAAATTTTTTAAAATAAATATTCATTTTCTAAATCAAATAAAAATAATTGATTATTTTATGTAGAATTTCATAATTAGGGTAATGAAGATATTAATCTTTCATCTATCTCATTTATATTTAGGTGATTCTATACTCTCAGTAAAAACTACTCAATTTCCTCTTATTGAAGTTATTCAGATTAGTAAATTAGAAATTATTGATCTAAATAGTTTATTTTGTTTTCTTTTCCTAATTTTTAATTAATTTATTCATTGGTTAAAATAAATTTTATTATTTTTACTTACTTAATGCATTTAATTTTAGTAGATTTAGGTTTAATATTTCACTTTTTAAATCCAAAAAACTAGATGAGCAACCCAAGAATTTTATAGCAGCTAGTTGTTCTTGATTTAACATAACCATAATGGCTTTTTTCAAAAATAAAATATCTTTGTAGAGTTAATATATGTTAAGGTCATTTGCTATTTAATTTTAAATCATCTTTTAGTTTTAGTTGCTGAATTCTTATGATTTTTTAGAACTATTACTATGTCTTTAAATAAAATTGTTAATAAATTGTTAAAATGTGTAAAATTAATCAATTACAATTGTTTTGAAATTTTTTAAAGTACTTGCCTTGAAATATTTTCGCTTTGAAGCGCTTTTAATTTATATATCTAACATTTTATGTTTAAATTATTTTACTAAAGTGTGTTTCTTCTTAAATCTTAAGCTAAATAGCGTTCCTCATTTATTGACTAAGTTTGGATTACTTTTTTATGGTTGTTGCTTTTTTAATTTGGAGATAAATATAATAAATTTGAAAATTAAAACCAATTTTAATTCATATTTCTATTTTTTAGGAAAGTATTTTTCGGGCTTATTTATTGTGTTAGGGATTATGTAGGACTTAACATAGAAAATTGGGCTATAGTTTCTTAATCATTGGAAATATTTTGGTCTTCTGTATATTTTTATTGATTGCTAAATTTTTCTTCTATTCTACCTCTAAATTTATTTCTTTTATGATATTAGGTTTTTTAAAAATCGCTATTTATTGACTAGAGATTCGTTTCTTTAGGATTAACTTAAGAACATTCTAAAGACCCTTTTAGCTTTACTTTGAAGTTAGGTAAATTAATTTTTAAGTCATTTTTTTATTTTTCAAAGTATTACTACTGATAAATATCATCTTAAATATTGTTTTTATTATTTTCTTTAGTGTCAAATTAAGTTTGTTTATTTTCTAATAAGTTGTTATTAATGTCTAAATATGTTGTCAAATTATTTTATTTTTAGTCGTGTAAGAGAAGCTTGCTTGACTTAAGTATTTTGAAATACTAGCCTGAAAAAATATTCTGCAGAAATAACATAAAGAAATCATTATTTATTTACTTTTAAGAATTCCTTCTTCCAAGATACCCTACTGTCATCAAAAGAGAGAAAATGCCATTAACTAGTGCTAAAATTTATGGTAATGTTGTATATTAAATCTAAATTTAGTACACTATTTCATCCATTTGCAGCACAAAAGAGTTAAAAGGACCTTGCCCGTCATTCAGAGCAGATTTTCTATCCATACTTTAATTAATTTATCCATATTATAACGGAGAAGAATAATAAGAATTAGATTACCAAATTAATCCTTATTTTACATTTGTTGTTTAAGTTTGCATATTTAAAAAGGTTACTACCGCTTAACTTGCAAATGTATAAACTAAAATATTCCTATAATCTGATTGCATTTGCTAAGATGTTGTATTAAATTAAGCAGTATAAATTTTATATCTCAAACCTACATTGACCCCATTAACAAGGGTATTTATATCATCTTAGCTTGCACAGTCATCTGGAACAGTTGTTTTAACCTTATCTACATCTAAACAACCATATGTAAATATCTATATTTATGAGTATAGATCCTATAATGTGTTTAAAGCAAAAGTATAGTTAGAAACTTAAGAAAAATCTAAGCACTTATATCCTTAAAGCTCTTAGCTAGTACAATCTATTACGTTTAAAGGTATGAAGGTCCTAGTTTATCCTTACTAGAAAAAGTAAGCCATCACAACCAAGTATGTTTTGTTTGGTTTATAAACAAAATCTCCAGAGTCCATTTTGAATGCAACTAATTCATTATTTAATTGAGTCTCTATTAGATCATTTTATATAAAACTTTATTGTCTAAATACAGGTTAAACTTAGTTGGTTATAAACAAAATAAGCAAATAGACAAAATATCCTAAAGTAATAACGAATACAATCGTAGATAATCCAACTCCCAAAAATGTTGCCTTCTTTTATTTATCATTATCTTCTACATTAAAAAAAAATTACTATGAAAAAATATCAATTTTTTTCCAAAATTTCATTTTCTAATTTAGTATTAATTTTTTTATTTGACTAATTATTATTTTTTCAAATTCAACTTAAATAATTATTTAAAAAAAATTAATGCTTTAAATTAACTTTGGTTTATTTTTAGTGGCTCATTTTTAAAAAAGAAATATCAGCTAAACCCAATAAATAATAGCAACAAATAATCATTAACTTACCAAACAAAACTTCAATATTTTACATTTTATTTTTTAAATGGAATAATAAATTTATTATTCTTTCTTTATTTATTAATAAGGAGATTGTAATATAAATATATTCTATATTCATAAGGAATGGATTGCTTTACATTTTTTAAATACCTTCCATTTATCATAAAGAATACTTCAATAACTAAGTTAAATATTAGATTTTCTATTCAACAGGCAAACTATATTTACTAATTTATTAGCTTACTTGATAATAACTAAATTATGTGGTTTACTTTTACATGAATGTTTTTTTGTTTTTAAGTTTTGGTTACAAAAAATTTAATGAGATTTTTCTCTTGTGTTTTTTTTGAAGATTGTTTTTTAGCTTTATTAATTATAATAAATAATTTTAAATGATACACATTTTTAAAATCTATAATTTCAATATTTTTCTCTAAAAATAATAGAATGAGTATATAGTTTACTATTATAAAACTAAGGACTAACCAAATCTAATTTTAAACAATTAAGTTATTCATTTAGTTTACAATAATGACAAATTTTTATTTTAATGATCATATTTTAATAAGTGAATTTGATTACTAATAAATTTTACATTTTTTTATGAAAAGAAGTGTAATTCATTTATTTAATTTAAAAGTAAAGAATTTCGATAAATTGTAAGCACAATTTAACAATAGTATTTAATTATTTTTTGAAGTTTTAAACATCAGATTTTAATGGATTTCCTAATATTACTAAGTATTTCTAAATAAATAATAAATTTAAAAAATATTTAATTTACTTTTAATACATCTAAAATTATCATTTTTAAATATTTAATAAATTAAATGTAACTTTTAATACATATTACTAAAAAATTTGCACATTTAGTTGCTTAAATTTAAATAGGAACTTTAAATTTATTTTTTAAATTAAGAAGTTTTATCAATTTAATCACGCTATTTATTAATTTAAGATTAAAATACAATATTCATCAAATAATATCTACCTTTTACTCACTTAAGGTATTTTCATAAATTAAGACTTTTTTTGAAGAATAATTAATTGGAATTGCTTATTTGTATTTTTAATAAAGAAACCATTGAATAAAATTGAAATCTTAATATTAAATTTTTTTAGTCTTTAAAATAGAGGAAAAGAAGCTTTATTATTTAGTTAGATTAAAGCTAAATTAATATTTTGTAAGATTTATGTTATGAGTACTAAAGTGGTTATATTTATTTAAAAAAATTAAAGTGTTTATTAAAAAGTTAATAAAATATTTTATTCCGAACTAAACTATTAAAATTTAAATTTAACTTTTTTGAAGTAATCATAATAGAAAATAGTAATAAATTAAATAAGACAAATCATTAAATATTGAGTTGTAAGTAAATGAGTTCTTAATAACCAAGGAATATTTTTTAAAATTATAGTTAAACACAGATTTCAAATAAAATAAAAGAGATTTTAAATGAAAAAAAGCAGCACAAAAGCCTTTAATCACCTAAAGATACCCAAATTAGAGTATCCTCAACTAATAAGACTAAGATTAGCTAAAACACTAGACCCATGACTAGCTAATAATAATTATTATATTATTTATAAAAGTCATAGTAATAATCTTAGATTATAGACTAAAATAAAAATAGTGATAATTAAGTGAGTAATGGCGCTTAGTAAAATATTTATAGATAAAAATTTTAAAGAATTAGTTTAGATTCCTCCCCATAAGTCTCTAATTATGATTAGAATTTACGCCTGACAACAAGTTTCCCTTAATCTCCTTCAATGAATTATCACTTTTAAAAAGGAATTTACACCTGTATGCCTACTGATAGCGATTATTCAGAAACAAAATAATTTACAAATTTTAGTACAAATATTTCATCCTCTCCTTTGTAGAAAAATATGCAAATTTTAGGCTATAACAATTAAAAAAACATAGACAGATCTGTACAGTAAAACGAGATTTATGTTATGCATAACGCTTTAGGGAATAAATACAGAAACAAGTTAAATTCCTAAGTAAAAGCCAAGCTAAATAAGAAAAATGAAATAATAAAGTAGTTTCTCACTAAAAATATGATACCAAGTTAAAGTAATGGATTTTTTAAATGGCTGGACAGTGTAGAGTAAATTAAATAAGATGTTAGCTAATAAGAATAAGATTTAAGATATATCCATAAATCTCCTTCTCATAATTAACTACTGAATAAATATAATTAAAAAAAGATTGAGTATATTTATTAATATAATGACAGCAGTCCTTTAATGCTTGGAGGTAAAAATAGAGATTTTATAATAAACCAATAAATTAATCAAATCAGACCTGCTACTTCCTTGCTGCAGAGAAGCAAATTATTAATTCCTCAAACTATAGCTTCTAAGGATTTCAATGTATAAAAATAGTTTACTGTTTCAAGCATGAATTAAGCTAAGCAAAATTAGTTTTAAAACTAAAGAAAACTTACTAATAGTCACTAATAATAACCTGAAAAAGTTGATTAAGCTAATTAGTCTTTTGAAGAAAATTATGACAATAATTTTGTTTTGTAAATACCTTAACAGCAAAATAGTTATCTAATTGATTAAACGTAACAAGAGTATTAATTATAAAATAACAAGTTAAAATTACATTAACAAATATTCAGTAAAATTAATTAGCCTGAAAATTTCAAAGATTTACCATTAAATAAATAAAAGTCATCATAATCGTCAAATAATTCTTCAAGGCGCGTAATAATAATAAACAAAAGTGGTAGCTAAAAGTAATTTAAGCATTAAACAGAACAAACTAACTTTCCTGAGTAAAATTTTAGTTCAATTAATTCATTTGAAGATTTTTCTATGGATAGAGAAAGAATGAAATCTGTAGAGGGTTCAGAAGCAAAGTCGAAATAAATTTCAATTTCTTAATAAAAGAATAAAGCTTAATCAAATATTCAAATTGGCGCTTACAAACCTTCTCAAGCTAAATCAGCATCTCAAATTTTTAATAAAAGTTCTACCTAAATATCCTAACAAATATAATAAATAAAGTTAAATGATACTTAAAAGAGTAACTTGAATATCAAAGAAGAATTCAGAAAAAAATCCATAAGAGGATGGTCATTTGTATCTGAGGATGAAATTTAAGAAACTCTAACTCTTAGATAGAATAATAAGTGTAAAGAAAATTGATAACATTTAGATCTTAATTCATGAATATGAATGAATTAAAAAGTTTACTAAATTTTTTGAGATGGATAAAAGATAGTAATATTAACAAGAATAAAATTAAATCTGAAATATGAAATTTTATTAATTTTAAAACATTATTTGTTTTTATCAGTGAGGAAATGATTAAAAATTTAATTAAGTTTACTATGATTAATAAAATTTTAAAAATAATAAAAATTTGATATTTCAAATAAATAATAAATTAATATACAAAGTTGTCTGATTCAAATTCTATTTTAAAATTACTTTTTATTTGAAAGCATGTTTAAAAAAACTCTAATTAAAATAGAGATAAAAGTTATAAAATTTTTTTCTATTTTTTAATTTATTTATTCACTTTCTAGCCTTTTTGCTTCTAAAAATAGCTTAATTGTACATATTTTTTGTTTTTATTAATAATTATTAAAAACGTAGAAGGTATTGGTCAAAAATTAACCAGCTTTACATTTATTAATGGAATCTATTTTAATTACGAGTTAATAAATAGATCTAATCTAACACCAATCTTCTTAATAATTAATCAATTAAAAAAAACAAATTTCAATAACTTTTTCTCCAAACAAATTTAGAATAGTAAAACTTAAAATGGCCTTGTAAAGATAAGAAACTGATAGCTAAAGTTATCTTTCACTTCAAACCTAAGCTGATGATGTAGAGATAATTTTAAATAATAATACTGCTTAAAGATTACCTAAAGAGATATCTGACTTACTTTAGCAAAGGATTGAAATTAAACAAAAAATGAAAAAAGAATGTAAAAGCAATTGTTGTGGAAAAGAAGAATATATTTCATTTGACAACCACATAAATATGCTAGAAGTGTCATACTACAAGTAATTTATATGGCCCGTATGCAAAGAAGGTCTTAGCTTAAATCTGTAAATGCATGAAATTTGCAAAAAGCTATGGAAGTTAAACTACAGAGACTACCAAAACTATTTAGAAGCTACATATATTTTTATATGAGTAGTCTTTTTAGGTGACTTTTGATAAAAAATAATCAAGACAGAAATAACTAACTAAATAACCAACTAACTGAATAGCGATTAAAGAATGTGTTTAATTAAAATTCTTTAAGCATTATTTAGATTGTGCGAAAATAAAAACAACATCTTATGAAAAATAAATAAATTATATTTAAATATACTCCTTTACTTTAATTATTATCTTTTGTTACTAATAAAATGAAAAAAAATAGAAAATTAATATTTTATATAGTATTTAATATATATGCATTTAATCTTAAATGGAATTTTAAATTATTTTTATTTTTTTTTTAAAATTTTCTATCAGCTTCATTAAGGCACAACAAAGTCAAAATGAAAACCTCTTTAAACTATATTTTAAAGTGTTTACCCGTCTATTTCTATTTATCTAGATTCCACACCTTAGTCGTCTTAAATTTCAACAGATGGCTTGCTATGTTTTCAAAAAAATATATTTAATCAAAATTAATTACTTTTATTTAAATGGTTTAATTACTTGAATTAAATTAAGTATGCTTATTCTTCCATATTTATTTCAAAAGCATTTAATTCATCTAAAAATTTATAAAAGTGACCTTCTTCCAAGGCAAAACATTCTTAGAAATCAAAATCAAGTTAAGGGAGATCTAAAACTATTTCGAAATTCTCTGTTATTTAGATTTTTTCTTAAATATACTCCTCAACTATTAATTCCTTTGTTTCTATAAGTAATATGTAAAGCTCAAGGAACGACAAGTTTTTAACTATTTTCCCTTCAAAGCTATTAGATTCGATTGAAATTTCAAGAGATCTTTATTTTTATAATATTTCAATTAAAAAAAATATATTTAATTAAATGCTTTGTTTACTTAAATCCAATCACATATCCAACATCATTCCATACAATACTTTATGCAATAATGCTCTCCTATAGAATTTAGGGATCAAACTCTCTTTCAGCTTTTAAAATAGCAAATAAATGAATAAATAAAAAAAGAAAAAACAAATAAATATCTAAATTAAAAAAATTTTTTACTATCTTCTATTGAGAACTAAGGAAAATCCATTTATTGTTATTCTTATTAAGATTGATCGTATTACTCCATCTAAGATTGCTCTTATCCTTCTTCTTACTCTTAGAACTGACCTTCATATTCTTAATCTAAATATTATTATTCTTGCTAATTTTGATACTCTTCACCTTCTTGTTATTAATATTCATCTTACTCAGCTTAATATTGCTCCTCTTCTTCTTAACCTTAATATTACTAGCTATTTTCTTATTCTTAAGATTACTGAACACCACTTTGATTAAATTGTGAATCTTCATTTACTTAATTCTAAAACTCTTCTTCTTCTTCCTAATACTCTTCTTTGTATTACTGATTTTTTTCATAATTTTACTAACTTTCTTCATACTGCTATTGATTTTCTGAATATTACAAAGATTCTTAGTTTTCATCCATAGTTCCATTTTATTAAAATTCTTGATTTTAGTGCTTTTCGTCCATATGTTTGCTAAGAGTTTATTAGGAATTTTCTTATTCTTCTGAAATATCTTCAAATCTATGATGCATTTTACTGAATAAAAAAAATTAAAAAGATAATTTATGTGAAAATTGATTAATTACTCTTTTTTATTGTTTTAATTTTATTGTTCATTTAAATAGTAATCTTGCTAATTTTAATCTAATTTTTGCTCTTATGTCTTTTACCTCTCTTCATAACTACCATTTAGTTTAATTTCATCTTGCCTAAGTATTGAAGAATTTTTATGGTTTGTTATTATTAAAAAATATTTATTACTCATTTTATTTATGGGTTTCAAAATGTTGATTAAAACCATTCTTATTGTTGATTTATTCGATGATTTGCCTTGATTCTTCAACATCTTCTTCGTCTTCTTAAGTTCTTTGCTATTATTCACTTATAGTTTTTAATCTTTCATTCAAAGTTTCTTAAAACTATTTCATCTATTGATCCACTTTATTTTCGTTGCTTTCAAGCTAGATATGAAGATTTTATATTATTTATTTCTTTTGATCTTACTGTTTTAAATCTTTTTCAGCTTTATAGCTTTCTTGTTTTCTAATTTCTCCTTTTTGAATAGTTTAATCCTCTGAATGAAAACTTCTTGAGTTTGATTTTATTTATAGCTCTACTTGTTTTGCTTTGGTAGAATCAAAATGGCGTAACTAATTTTTATTTAAAAAAATTATATTTTATAAAGATTATTTTTATTTTTAATACATATTCTTTAAGGCTTTCATAGTCGGTCTTAAATAAATCAAGCATATCTCTTTTTTTAGCTTAATATATTTGCTTATGGGCTAATTCTGAAACGTAATATTCTATAAAAGGGTACTACACTTTTAAAATATATTTTCCACTGTATCCACCTTCATTATTTTCGTTTTAAGAAGAATCTTCTTAGAGGTAATCCTGCTATTGAGGAAAGCTAGAAGCCTTATCGAGAATACTTCCTGTAGGTTTTTTAGAAGGAAGAGAAGCAAATTTTGTATAATCAATAGCTATTTAATTATTCTATACATAAGTACATTTTTTAAACAAATCAACTATTTCATCTGGATGGAAGTTTTCAATCAAATATTATAAATCCTCAAATAAAATCATAGTTGAAATTTTTTTTTTTCTTTAACTAACCTCATTATAACCTTTCTTAACTGCTTCAATTTCGAATGATTTAAACATAACTACAATTTTCATTCCATTGTAGTCCAGGACCTTCTTTATAAAAGTTCTTTTGTCATTAAGAGCAGGATCTTTTAAAGGCCTTTACTTATAATCAGCTGCATTGCCAGTTGATTTAGCATTTTATTTGAGCTTTTTTAAACTTTCTTATTGACTGTTTAAGTTTTTGAGAGCTTATTCTTTATCTCTATTGCCAAACTTTTGTTTTTAAGAGGATTTGGTTTGTTCACGGAATTATCTAATTTAAAATATGAAAGTAAAGATAAAATTCAATTTAAATTCAGCTAAAAATAAGTTAATACCTATCACATAAATTTCCAAAATTTCTAGAAATATAATTCAGATCGCCATAAACTGGTTCTATTTTATTAAGAATTTTTTACAAGGCATTCGTATTTGTAAATTTCAAATATAAATTATTAGTTATATTTCAGTTTCAGTAATTCAATAATTATATTACATCTTGGTATATCTAGTGGAGAGACATTAAAATTAATATCTTCGAATCCTCCAGGCTTATGAAATACAGAATGAGAAGTTTTTTAAAACCTAATATTACAAATTTTAATTAAATGTTTAATCCTGCTTTATCCATAAATGTTTTTATATGAATTGAATTATCATTAATATCTAAATTCTAAAATAGATTACTATCTTAGTGAATTTTATTGACTTAAATAATTTCTATATGAATTAGGATCCAACAATTTTTTAACATGAGACAAATTGCTAGTAGTGTCAAAAGATTACTAACTACGTAAGTTTTGTTGCGACATTTGCAGCTATAATGGGTTTCAAAATACTTAATTAATTATCCTACTTACTAATACTTATATTTATTTAATATGTTATTATATCTATAATCAATTTATTATTGTGGAACTTTTTTTTTGTGATTCTAATTTATATCTTTAACATGAAACCTCTATACAAAAGATAATAATTCAATAATAAATAGTTGACTCAATAACAAAATAGAATCTTTTTTTATTTGATTGCTTTTTAAATTATGCTTATTTTAATTAATAAACTGAAACTTTACTGCCTTAAAATTGTTTTTTTTTCATTTTAATTCATTTTAAAATAAACAAATTATTTTAATTTGCTTGGTTTTTTATTAAATTTGATAAAAATACAAATACAATTAATCATAAATAAATATTTTGTTTGATTGCTTTCATAATGTTGATTATTCCTCTTCTCCAGGTTTACACAGAGGTATAAATTAAATTGTATTCATATTTCTATAATTTACAACAAGTGATGGATTTAAAGGATCAAGTTTTCTAGCATATTCAAAATCTTCTGCAGATTCTTAATATTTCTTGACACCTTTTAATGCAAAACCTCTTCCAAAATATGCATGTGGGTTTTATGGTTGCATTTCAATTACCCTGTTAAAATCTTCCACAGATTTTTAATACTCTCCTACTAACAAATAACTTTTAGCCCTTTCATGAATATAATGAGCATAATTAGGCATTAGCTTTATTGCCTCACATAGTGGTTCGATAGAGTGCAAAAACTTTTCCAAATTTGAAAAGGAAATTCCTAAATGATAATGAAGATCAGCTTCATATTTTGTAATTGGTCTCTTTTCATAAGACTTAAAGAGGTCCTTGATGCACTATTTATAATCTTTATTCTTGAAAAATGCAATACCTCTTTTGTAAAGCACTAATGGATCAAACTCTCTTTATTCTAGTGCCAATGTCAAATCATCAATTGCTTTCTGAATTTTATTTAAAAATTATTAGGTAAATTTAAAATAATTTTTTTAATTACCTAGTATTCCTTAATATCAACATAAATATTGCTTCTTTAAAGCAGAAAATCTACATTTAAAGAAGATTTTTCAAGTGCTTAATTTATGTAAAAAAGAGCTTTATCATAGTTTTCTAATTATCTATATGCCTATGCCATTCCACTAAATATACTAGGAGATTTTATACCTAGCTAAAGACTTAGTGTAAAGTCGCTTAAAGCCTACTTAACTTTTTTTAATTCAATTAATGATAATCCTCGAAAATAATATGTTTCTGGATAAGAAGGCTCTAATCTAATTGCCTTTTTGGTTTTTAGTTATATTCTTAAGTTTTTAACATTTTATTAAAGTAAATTACCTGATTAAAATCTGAAATTGAAAGTTGAAACTATTACAATTCTTAATAAACTTTTCCCCTACTTTCATAAACCAATCTGTCATCTCCCTTTGCATCTAATACAATTTTAAAATTTTCTATGGCTTCTTATAGATCTCCATTCAGATGCTACATCAAACCTAAATGGTATCTGGAAGGTATATGATCTTCTTTGATACTTAGTGCTTTTTTAAACATTTTAATAGCTTTTACATACTCGTTTTACTCATGGTAAGTTAGACCTTTTGAGTGATAATACATCTCATTGTTTGGATTTAAAAGTATAGCCTTATCAAAATCTTTGTGAGCTTCAAAAAATTATCTTTTATTTAAGATTTAATTTTAAATAAAATCTGAAAGAATAACAACTCTATTCTAAAATGTATTACCCTAATGCCAAGTAAGAATTACCTCGTATGTAAAAATTACGAGAAGTTTAAGCATCTATTTTGATAGCTAAATCACATTCAACTATTGACTACTTATAATCTTTTAAGTGATACAAAGTCAAAGCTTTATTTGCATAAAATTCAGCTTATGTATCATCTAAATTTCTGGCCTCTTAAAATTTTTCAAGTGCCTTTATTATCATAAATAGCATCTTCTTTAAGAATGCATAAATTATTAAATTTTTACTTCTTCATATCTGCCATATTCAAATAGAGATAGACCAAGTGTATTCTAAGCATTAGAATCTTCTTTTTTAATCAGAGTAGCCTTTTCTAAATATTAAATAGCTTCTTCCATTTATTTTGTTCTTCTATAACATTCACCCAGACTGTAATATATTTTAAACAGACTATTTGAGTCCTTAATATATTTTTATGCCATCGTGAAATCATCAATAGCTTTCTATATGTAGTTCAATAAAAATAAAAATTTGAAACTATTATTTTACTGATTGATATAGTGTTTAATTAATCAAAAAAACTTTGTTTTCTAAAATAAACTTGAATAAAGTTACCTTATATGATTCTAGATTAAAGTAGACTTTTGCCCTATTTAAATAATTATGCCCATCTGCAGGATTTAAGTTTATAGTCTCATCAAATTCTATAAGGGCTTCCTTTATATTACCAAGCTCAAGTTAGCAATTACCTCTACTTGCTCATATTTTTCATCAAAAAAATGATTTAAATTTATTTAGAAAAAAAATATATTTATTTGATATCAATAAAATAATTTAAATTTAAATACCATGATAAGTAGGATTATCTATTTCTTACTTAACAGCTGTATCAAAATCAAATAAAGCTTTTTAATACTGCTTCATCCCTAGATAAGCCTATCCTTTTAAATGAAAATACTTAGCCTATCTATTTTCTGACAAACTAGGAATAGCTTATCTTTTTTATAATAAATGTGTAAGAAATCAAATAGAAATAATTTTAAGAGTTAGTACAATAATTTTAATCCATCTGATAAGAGAATATTAGCTTTTTCGCAATCTACTATGGTCTTATTTTCTTTACTCAATAACTTTTTAGCTTCATTAAATTTTTCTTCAGCCTTTTTTAATGAAAAGAAGAAACTTTAGAATAATTGAATAAACTACTGCTTTATAAATTCAACAAAGCAAATTGATTTTTACATCATCGTATTTTTTATCATTGTCTTTGTTTTCATTTTTTCTATTATTTCTTCTATTTTTCATGTTGATGTTAACCTCTTAATAGACTTACGATTAGGGAATATTATAAACTTTGTAAATTATTTGAGAGAAGTAGATTCTTTTAAGATCTGATAATTTTATTATTTATAGAAAAATGATATATCAAAATTTAATACTAATAAACACTTATTTAAGTTATTCAACTAAAAAAAGATGGTAGAATTTAAATTAGAATTTTTAATAAATCCATATAAATTTAACCTTTAATTTATTAATTTTGTAAAAATTAAAAAAGATTTTAAATAATATTAAACTTTAATAAAGCTTACATCATTCCTACACTTAACAAAATCTATGAAATTAATATTATTTTTTAATGTAAATAAAAATTGCGGGTATAATAAATACCTGGTATTTTTGTTAAATTTTCTTAATTTATTTTTCATTATTTATTTTTTTTTCAGTTATTAACGATAATATTGATTAGATTTTAACTATTTTATAAAAAAATAATTGAAAGTCAAACAAAATATTATTAAATAACTAAAAAAGAAAAGATAATCAGCAAAATAAAAAAAGTTAGCTAAAATGAAAGCTAAAGCACCATTAAGCAGCATTAGCATGAACTAATAGCTTCCTCCAAGAAGCTTGTCGTAAGTTTAAGACAAATAAGGTTAATAAAAGAGTAAACTGAGTTTGACTGATGCGTTAAAGACAACCAATAGCTCTAAAATTAACAATAAAGAAAATTTGATATAAAGCACAACATGTGTCACTAATACTACAATAAACGAATCATAGTCAAGAAGATCGCTCTCTATCTCGGGTTCAAATCATAATATTAGTCAGAATAGCTGCAGTAATACTAGCAGCTTGCTGAAGCAAAACAATATGTCATAAGCTTTAAAGTAAAGTTAGCTGTATACTAAATAATCGATTATATATAAATGCTTAAAGTAAGGGTTAGACGACTTAGTATGTGAAAAACATTCTAATCAAGAATATAATTACTTTTGCTCAACATGCAAGACTCTCCTTTGCCACTACTGCTTGAACAGCGATATGAGTAGCTCTGAGTAATTTAAAATATATTTTTATATTAAAATATAAAATATGAATACAAGATATTTTGATATTTATTTAATCAGATACAAATTATTTAATTTTTAATAACAAATTTTATTTCCCACAATTTATTTTTAGGATGCAGCATCAACTATTGTCTTTAATTAATTAATAAGCTCATAAAATTGCTTAAATTAAATTTAATTTTATTATTTATAGAGAAATCGATCACAGTGATCACTGGTTTTTGAACATTCATTAATTTATGGACTACCCTGTTTTATCATTTTTAGAAAATAACAAGTTGCTATGTGAAATAGTTTCTTAAAGCCAATTCTTGTTTTAAAAAATAAAAGACTAAACTGAATGCTCTAAAAAGGTCTTAAAAGAATATTTGAATAGTCTTATGCAGTGGATGCAAAAGCAGATAGCATAAATTTAAGATACATTTGATAAGCAAATTAGTTTAAAACTTGATGGTATTCAAAAGTAAATAGACTTTATACAAGAAATATCAAGTATATACAAAAATGAATGGGATAACTGGATAGGTTCTAATGATATTCAATCAAAGTAAGACTTAGAAGATTTATGTAAAAAATTTATTGAAAATAGTGATGATCCTCAACAATCGATTAAACACAACTACGAAGTGCTAAATGACATATTAAAGAGTATTCCTGAGTTAAATATTCAAGGTTTTAAGGATCTTTACTTTAGAATGACTGATAGTTTTAGATTTTCTTATGATTATTTGATTACCCCAAAAATGACTTAAAATAATAATTAAAGTAACATGTTATAAGGCTTCAAATAAACTAAAGTGTAAACTCCTGATTCTCTAATTTAATTATAAAAGAGTATCGAAAGCATTTAACGCTAATACTCTAATCTAGAAGTTATTTCAGACTTTTCGAGTAATGAAGCTTTTAAAATTCAAAATATTATCCCACTCTGCGAAGGTGAGAGTGATAAAATATTGGCAATTGGTAGTGATTCACCTATAGTAAAGTTTATTTCAGTAAGCAAAAAGCGCTGTTTAAATACCCTTATAAGAAATGAAAATGAATAAATTAACAATATTATACCTTTAAAAGATAAAAAGCACATAGCTCTGTGCACTAATAACTATTTTGAATTATTCTCTTTGCAGACAGGAAAAGCTATTTATAGGGATAAAATGAATTGCATCTAGGCTTGTGAGATTCCTTCTTCAAGAATATTAGTTGCTGATACTAATAATATGCTATATGTATATTCATTTGAAAATCTTAAAAATGTATAAAAAGTAGCTACTTTAAACCCCAACATTTTTGCTAGTGCAATAGACTTTACGATCATCCCTTCAGACATAGTTATCCCTAACTCAAGATAGTCTTTAGGTGATCAAGAAATAATAGCTATTAGTGATAATAACTTTTACTCTTCTCAATATTCTACCAATTAGTCTAACAAATAAAAATGTGTAATTCAATTATGGGACATCCAGTCTTTATAACTCATAAAATTTCTTCAATGCCCATAATTAAATTCAGGTATTTTAAAGCTTAAATTCCTTAAAATGTCTGACAAAGAAAAAAATCTGCACCACTTACTTCTTGCTTTAACTAACGATTCTAAGATCTTAGTCTGGAACTATATTACTTAAAACTAACCTTCAGCAATTATTAATTTAATTCCTGGAGAATAAAATTAAACCTAATATAATTCAACCAACTCTTTTAAATCTGTTAATTCATCAAAATCTAATCCTTAGTTGTTGCAACAATCACTTAATGTTTAAAATTTTGATCTTTTAGATGATGATAAGATAATCTACTCACTTGGATCTACAATTTTGATCGCCTCTATATGCCAAGCAAAAGTATTAGGTTGTTTTTGTCATGATTCAATTGATGGAACAACATAAACATGCTAATATGAAAACTTTTATGATTTCGATTAGCTACAAAATATCAGTAATTAATACAAATCAACATAAAATGGCAAATCATGTTCTTAATTCACAAGTCTGTTACTACTAGGAAAAAATAGTCAAGCAGAGCCTTTTATTCTAGCAAGTAAATATAACCCTTAAACCAAAAAATCTTAAATCGAAAGCTTTAAAAAATGAATTAATTGATAAAATATCTTATAAGTTCCAAAATGGTTCTTAAATTCTCTTTCTAAAATTAAATTATCCAATATAACTTGATGCAAAATTAAAATATATTTATTATTAAATTTATAAATAAATGTTCAAATGTAAATAAATAATTCTTTTCTTTACAATAAATATATATTTCCTCCTTTAAAACTAAATGTATTTAGTTAGAATAAATATTTTTTTTCTTCTTTAAAACAAAATTTATCAAGTAAAGTTGTCAAATAATTTTTTTAAAAATAAATCACTAAATAGTTATATAACTACTAAGATTCTGTTTTTTAAAAACATTTAATTTAATCAAAAATATTTAAATATTTTATGGTCTTATTGATATTTTTAATTGAATCAGACAGAGTCATTAAATAAAATTACATTTTTAAGAATAATAAATTAAAGGCAATAAATAATATACGCAAGATATGATTTGGAATGATAAATAGATATATATATTGATAGATAGATGGGTGTGTTTGTGGGTGGATAAGAATGTTTTGATAATTTACATAATTTGTTGATAAAAATAAATATATGATAAAGTTTAAAATAAATTTGTTAAATTATTTTTTTAGTTTTTTCATAAAATTGATTTTGATTATATTTTTTTTTAGAAAAAAGGCTTAACTACATTTTAACTTTAAAAATACCTATCGATAATAGCCCCACTTTTTTAAAGTTAATTTTTAATAAACGGTTATTCATCTCTGTACTATTTTATTATCTGCTACTATTCTTCTACTTCACTTTGAAGATTTTCTTTTATATTATTGCCCTTATTCTTGTTTAAGTTCCATAAATGAATTAAATCTTTTTTAATTTTATGCTTTCTTTCATTTTGGATTAAATTTTTTTCATAGTATTTCTCATTAAAATAATCTGCCTAGCCAATTTATTCTATAGAACTTCCTCTAATAATATCATTGCAATCATTTAATATGCTACTGCAAGCCAAACTTTCTATAGAATCTTCTTTTTTATGTAGCCTGTGACTTAATACACTCCTAGGTTAGTTTCTAGAGATCCTGTATATAAGCCTAGGTGTATTTGATGAACTGTTATATTAAATATCTTTAAATTCATTATGACTTTCAGGTCTAATTCTGTGTGTAAGAGAAACTTAATTTTATTGTTAAGAACGCTACCTGAGCTAGTTTTAAAGCTTTAAATTTAGTTTTACAAGAGCTTATTTTTCAAATTAAAACTAGTTAATATTTGGTTATATTTGTTATTTTTACTCTAAACTATTGATATTTCTATTAGAACTCAAAGGAGTATAGCTGCTTTTATTTTTATTACTATTAATTATTTGTGTTGTATCACCTTACACAAGAATAGTCAAATCTTTTTAATTGTTTTTTTTAGCAATTTTTTAAGAGGCATTTTCAAAATTAGACTAAATAAGATCTTGAGTTAAAAATGTACTGTAAGTTTCTTAAGATGCATTATTTGGGCTGCAAAAATTTTATTTAAATTAAAAATTATTAGGAGTTTTATATAGATCATCTAACCTTGTAGAAGACTATTCAATTAGTATATCATTTTCAGCTCCTACAGCAGACTCAAATGCACTTTTAGAAATAGATAATTCCCTTACATTTTTCTTTATTTTCAATTAATTTGCTTGTTTAAAGGAGTTAGGAGTATTCTAACGACTGTTTAAGTTTTTATCTTTTTCCTTTTATGCTTATTAATTTGAACCACTATTATTCCATAACTTAGATATGTTCTGAGATAATGGAGTTTTACTTTAAATTAAGTCTAAATTTTATCTATGTTCATTCTCTTCAACTACTTATTTAGAAGAAATCATGCTAGCAACTCTTAATCTTTTTTTTTAATTACTTTAACATCTAACTCTAAAGCTTTAATTATTAGATTCTTAATCTGAAATAATATTTTTTTATTGCTCAAGCCATAATTGAGTCAATTATTCTTATTCTCTCCTTTTCTCCTTGCTTAAAGGCCTTTCTCCCATCTACTAGTTCTTTTCTCTTATATGTTGGTACTGTAAATTAATTGGCTATTCCTAAATATTAAATTAGTTTTGTTCACTTTTCCTGTATTTCATTTCTCCTAGCTTTAAATAAAATGGTTTTCCTTTTATAAAATCCATAATTTATTCATATTTAGCACTTTGTTTTCCTTGCTTGTAATTTTGTATCATATCATCTTTATATAAAAGAATATATTTTCTAATTAAAAATAAAAACACTACTCCAATCAATCAATATATTTATTTATTTATTCTCAGTTTATTTTAAAAAAATCTAAAATTAAACAATATATTCATCTTTATGATTAATTGAGTTAGTTTTACTAAATTTAATTATTAAAAAAAGAGTAAATACTTGCTAATTTTTCAATGCATTCTTAAGGAAATTCTATTTTTTGAGATGGATTCTTGGCTACTATGCTTTGAGAGACACTCGGGCTTTAATATTTTCTTTTTTTGAAGTCCTCTAAGTACTTTTTGAGATTAGGGATATAAAGCTACTTTTATTTAGTTTATCTTTCTGAATATATTTGATCTTAAACAGCTTTATCATACTGCATGTTTAATTCTTATTAAAACTAGACATATGATGTGTTTTAAATCTCTACAGGCTATACTTTTTCTTGCTGAGAACTGTTAATGTTAATTTTAGAAAGATCTAAGACAAATTAACTTTTTTCTGATTATTGTATGTTTTCTCTATCTTATTTATGGCTAGGAGATAAGTTATGGTATATATCTTTTTTTAACACACTAAAATTATTTTTGCTACTCCTACCCCGTGATTTACTTCTGAATTAGTTCCTTATTTATATGTATTTATTCAAGACATCAGAATTTTCAGCCATTACTTCATAAGTTTTTGAATTTGAGTAATTAACAGTTTACTCCTTTTTTATTAAAATCTATATTATTAGTATCTATAAATAATTAAGAAAATATCAAAATATTATTGATTCTTATCAAATGATTATTAATTATTTTGATAAATTAGAAACACAATATAAATAACAACTACCTCTGTTATATTGATGGATATAATAAATTTTTAAATTAGGCTGATTTTCTCTAGAATCAAATAAATAAATGGCTCATAATTAGTCTAATTTTTTTTTCATAATTTCTTTATCAACCAATTAATTTGTTAAATAATTTTTTATTCAAAAAAACAAACATAATAATTATTCAATAGTTAAAATGAACAGGAACGAGTAATCCCTAAATGGAATAAACTTCTTTTAAGACTTATTTTAAATTTTAGATTCGATTTTAGAATAATTGCCTCAAAATATATCTAATTTAAAGGGATTAAATTGCTAAGTAGAGCTAATAGAAAGAGGATTAGATGTAGAGAGTAGTTTATTATCATAAAGCAAAGAAATGAGGTTAAATTAGTCTTTAATATTATTAATTTAAAATACACTAAAGATAAATTAAGCTTCTTATGATGTAATTAAGTTAAAAGAGAATCTAGGAATGAAATAATTTTTAGTAGAATAGTATGATTTAATAAAATAAACTATTCAGAAAGCTTATTAATGTATAGTTTTGATTAATTTTGCAAATAGTTTTGTCATTTTAGATTCATAATAATAAATAAAATTGAATAAAACCAAAAACGAAGAGTATAATGAATGTGATATTGCTTTCATATTTTGTAATAAAAAAATCAGCTTTTGTATAGAAGAACTAATAGATTATATCAAACTCTAAAGGATATTCCAAAACAATTACCTAATTTCAATTAAATATTTCCCTGATTCAATATTCTAAGAACTTTAAAACTACGATTTATACATAATTGACAAATTCTGTGATATTGAAAATGAAGAGGCAAGGAATTTGAATGATTTGTTTTTTGAGAAGCTAAATGAAATAAATTACGACTTTGAAAGTTATACTTATATATAAGAATAGATATATTTGAATAGCATTTTAAGTGACGAGTAAATTTCTGACAATATAAAAGGGGTCTTTAACATTTAAGATAGGATAATATAATAAAATATAGTCATTGATTAAGATACTTTATTTAAAGTATATTGCGGGATTCAAGAGTCAGATAATGAACAAGGTGTTTACTTTTATTTCTATGAAAATGGGTAAATGACAATCAAAGTTGAATTATAAGAAATTCAAAAAAAAGTTATGAATATCTTACTCAGTTAAATCAATGATAAATTTTAATATTGCAATTAAAGGGAAATAAAAACAAATTTGCATGTCTAGAGAAACATTCCTAAAAAAAGAGGAATAAAAAATTATTACAATTTTTTATTTGTTATAAATTTAGTAAAAAGCTTAGAAGGAGATGATGATATCCAAAATTAAGATGATTTGGAGTAATATTTAGACAGCTATAAAATCATCTAATAAACTCAATTTATGCAAGAACTAAATTATTAATTTGAAAAATCAAACTAAGAACAAAATATATCTAATTTAATATAGACTAAAATTCCATATGTTGTAGACATGATGATTGAAATTAGTGACTTATTTGATGAAAAAATTTAGCCTGATGAAGCTTAAATACTGTAGCAGTGTTTGAATAATATTTTTTTAACAAATTTAATTTAAAATTAGTTTTGAAATTGTAATTCTATTTCACAAATTTTATGTTATTATTTAAAAAAGTAATATTTTAATTTATCAAAATTTAACTTAATTGAAGAGAGAAAATAAATTCTGATATAAATTATTTTTATCCAAATTCTTGTAAATAAAAATATTATATTTTGCACACCTTTAATAAATAAAATACCTTTTCCATGATTCAAATAAAAAACTATAGAAAAATGAAACTTTTATGTAATAACTAAAATATTTTTTCTGAAAAAATGGTTAAAGATTAAGAATAATCTGTCAAAATTTTACTTACTTGATGAGAAAAAATAAATTATGATATAAATTATTTGAATTCAAATTTGAGTTAATCATTTTCTAAAATATGTAAATTCTATTGAATACTTTACTTAATAAAAATTATGTTTATTTCACAGCGTTTTTAAATTAAATACTTGATTCACTAAAAGAATTATTGTAAATGAAATCTTCTACGCCATAAATAAAAATGTTTTTTTAGAAAAATTTTTTAAGATTAAGAAATTAAATAAATGTAAACGAGATATAATATCAATCTGATTAATATTATTTTCCTTTTTAACTAAAAATATAGATGGTATTTAATTCCTTTTAAGCTCATCAATTCGCATCTGATTACTATGATTTATTTGGTGATGCAGATACAATAAATGTTTTTGTCTCTAAATTTTAATATCTTTGGAAGAGTTAAGTATTTTATTCAAACTGTACCCCAGGAGGTTATTATCTATTTTTATTTTATTACGATTTTGGTAAAATACGATTCATAATTTAAGAAGGATCTACTCTATCTATATGTTAAAGTAGTTTACTGAATGATACTGTATCTTAGTTAGGATTTTAATCAATAATAGCATAACAAATACCTTCTTCAACATTTTCTTCGTAATTTTACAAGGGTTTCTTATATAAGCTACTCTTCATACGAGCATTTCCACTTTATTATTAAGAGAAATGCATACTAGATTTCATAAAATTTGATTTCGTTTATCCAAATAATCCTTAATGATGGGGATAACTTAAAGATGAGTTACTTTTATTATGATTAGAGTTCTGTATAGAAAAACCCCCTCCTTGCTATTCACTAACTTCAAAAACTTTAATTTTTTCAGCATGCCATTGCTCTAATTTTAATTTTTATTGCAATATTGCTGGATCTCTCATTTTTTTAATTGACTTTAATCCTCTAGGCAAGGCATATTTTCCTACAAGGTAGGTACTATAGTTCTCAGGATGAGGTACTTTTTAAATTTAAGGTTCTATTTAGTCAGCTTATTAAGTTTCGATAGTTTAAGATTATAAATTAGGGTTAGTTACTGCAGTTTATAATTTATTTGATGAAAAAGGTTTCTATTCTTTTATTTAATATTACTTTTGATGTTTTTACTATAACTAGATTTATTAATTTTATGATACTATTTCTGATGGTTTTGAAACTTATTATTCAGTATTTTTTTCTAAATGAATTTTACTTTATTTATTATCTCCCAAAGAAACTTATTAAACAGCACCTACTTCATCATTTTAATTATTAACCTAGTATTGATACATTCTATTTAAATTCTCATCATGCGAAGTGTCTGATGGGCTAATCCCGTACTTGAAATGGTTAGTTTAGTGCTTATTTTTATCAATTTCTTATTCAAATTGTTATTTTTGAAATTATTATGATAGCTTCTAGATTGATTTATTTTATATTTTTTTACGGTTTGTCAGTATACCCATATTGCCATCTATAATGCCCATGTATTTAACACTATAAGACCTATTAATTATTCCATTTGTGTTATTTATTATTTCATTTAATGGCCTATTTTAGAAAACTTCTGCCTAATCATATCCCAATTATTAAAGAGCATTTAAATACTATTCTTTTGAACCATTAACCTTTGTAGCATAATGCAAATACTCATAAGGAGAATATAGCTTTTAGCTCTTTTCACTAAATGCAAATCCACTTCTTGAGCGCATTTATTGCTATGATTAAGTTCTATTTATTAAAGGATTTTAGAAATTCACCATGTCTTTAGCTTAATTTATGTCAAAATATAAGCCTGGCTATTCTAATTTGCTATTATAGGGTCTCTTTTGATTATAGCTAGTTTATGGTACAGGCCTATTAGGCTATTATCTTGAGAAAAAAGGCCTAATCCTTTCTCCTTGTTAAGAAACAGACGTTCTTAATTTGAAATCAGTCATATTTTGTTCTTAGCAAAATATCAATAACTAACTATATGTATATGAAATAATTAAAAAAAAATATAGTTTATTTAGCAACCAAAAAAATAATCAATTAATTACTTTGTTAGTTAATTATTTTGATATTTATTGAAACTAAATTACTGTAAATACTTAATGGAATTATTTTAAAGTAGCTAAAATAATTTAATATAAAATCTTAAAAAAAATAAAATATGCAGGAAACTGAAATAAGTATTTTATTAAACGTTTATTTATATTATAATTTATTATTATTTTTTATATTAAAATAGTAAGATTCATTAAATAAATAAAAAATTTTATTTATTTTGTTGTCTTGTTGTTTATTTATTTATTTAGTATTTGGTATATTCATCCATCAAAATATGGTAGAACTTTCTATTCTTTTTTCCAAATTAGATACAGATTTAAAGTTTTTATGTCTATTATTAAGTTTATAAGTGTGCTTCTTAATTTATCTTTATTAATTAAAAAATATTTTATTTTTGTATTAAAAACTCATTTAGAAAAATTAAGTAATTATTTATAAAACAAAATAAATGTAATTAAAATTACTTTGTGAGTAATGTGTTCTGTTCTAAAGATTAGTTGCATTCTTCAATTACATTTCTTATGCAATTTACATACCCAGTTAGTTCAGGATTTTTAGTATTTTTTAAGATTTACTCATAATTTATTTGATCTTAAATGGTAGTTGTATTCTCCGCGTTTCTATCCGTGAGTGATTAATTGTCGTCATCACTATCAGAATTTTAGTTGTTTAAATTAGGAATATTATTGAGAGATTATATTTCTCTATCAGAGTGCTTTTTTGATAAACTCAATTATGTTAAATCTAATTTCTTATTTTAAATAAGACTATTAACCCCATTATTTTTCCTAGATTTATTAGCACTTTATAAATCATGTTATTTTGGCATAGAAGCATTTCTCTATTTTTGGATGTTTTAATGGTAAATTTTAGCTTTTAAACTATCTTGACTACTATTATTGCTATATTTTGTATTAAATAAATTAATTTAATTTACATTTTACTCTTTTTATTACACCTTATTTTAATTATATTTTTATTTATCTTTTTACTCTAAAATATAATCTTCACCAAGATCTTCATCACTTTATCTTATGGAGTCGTTATTATTTGTATAATTTATCATCTAGGCATAGTCTTGGGCATTCATAGGGCTACTTTCTAAACGCTCATCCTCTACTTCTTAAATTTCATATTAGTATCCTTTCTCGCCCTGAGTAAACTATGTAGATAAAGGAATATTTTTTAAATATGAGCTTCCTGCTTCATCTGAGTCTGAATTTTATTTCTAATTTGTGTTACTATCATCGTCTTATAGATTTTCTTCATCATCAAAAACCTATGTCTTTTTTTTCTAAAGTAATCTAACCTTTATATCCAAAGGGGTTCTATTTTCATAGTGCTTAATCTAATCCTCAATAGATTGCTTAGTAATTTATACCCCTTATTTTAGATCCTCTAATATTCTGTTCACCTCAGCTTAATTTTTTAACTTATCTGGACGATAGATATTTGCTAGCAACTTTTCTACTTCTGGAAGACTTCCTTTGCGATTTTAAGAAGATATCCTCTTCACTTTAAACTTCTTTTTACCACTTGAATTAGTTGTTACATCTTACTGTGAAAATACAAGAAATTCTTTCTTTTAGCTACCTGACCATAGCTCTGTAGTACACATACTTCCTTTCTTTTCGAAGAATTTTGGTTATATAATTAAGTTGTTATCTTCAAGAAGGATTGTAGTAATTTCATCTGCTTTCTATGTTTATTGCTAAATCTTTAAATCTTATTATTGTATTTATTGTTACATCTCCTGTATGCTTTTTTGTTAAATTTTTGGAAGATATCTTTCACTGCTAGACTAAAACTTTACAGATTTCTAGGGTGAGTAATATGAATTTAATTACTTAGAATCATTATTAGTAGAATCTAATTACGTTGATGAATAATTACCACTTTATACCTTTCTATGAGAAAAGTAAGGTGAAGCAGAAGTAGAATTTGATGAGCTCTCTTTTTTATTACTATATTAAAGATTGATTTAAGGCAGAGAAAAATTTCTTTGCATTTTTTAAAGCAGTTATGATATAATAGTGGTAAAGTTGATTGATTTATTTTGATTTGAATTTGTTACTGATTATTATATCAAATTTATATAAAATTTATGCTTATATATTCTTCTTAATTCAGTATAATCTTTTTAATAAAATTATCAATTTATCACTAAAATATTAATCAATCGATAATCAATCACAAATTTATAAAATAAAAAGGATTGGACTGAACATATAACAATATCAGCAATTTAATGAAAATTAGTTATATACTAATACTGGCTTAAAAGATACCAAATTTAGTTCTGTAATATATTTATTAATATTAGTATTAATGTTAACTAACCAAACATTTAAAAAAAGATACTGCATAACGCACCAAATTAATTTTAAAATTATTCAAATCCTAACATTTATTAAATTCTTTTACACTTTAATTATAAAAACCTCTAATTTTTAGAAAATATTTGTAAAAAATTACTGAGCGTTATGTACCTAAAATATTATTATAACGTTCCTTTAAATGTTATTAATTCAACCTTACTTTCAAAAGACTAAAATTAATAATCATTAAATCCTTCAACTGTATCTTTTTAAAATAAAAAATGATAAAAGATTAATTTCAGGTCTTATACTCTTAAAAATCCAAATTAAACAATTCACTTTTATTATTTTTAAAGTGATAAACTAACTAATATTAAAAGTTTAAATTAGTATTTTGATAATATTTATTAATTTAATTCATATTTTTTTGAATTTTTTTAATCAATTATTTATTAATTCTTAAAACATCAAATGTCTCTAGAAAAATATCATTTAGATAAATCCTTGAAACTCTAAGTTAACATTTTTTTTGTTAAACTATAAATCTATAAATTGTTCATGATATAAATAAAACATTTTAATATTTATTAATTTTTACATCTATTTTTATAAATATCAAATGATTAAATAATAAATTTATTTATCATTGATGTATTTACTAAAATTAAAAAACTTCTCATATTCATATTTTGATAAAATATATTGTTTTTTTATAAAATGTTGTTTATAATACCGTCAATTCTCTATCATAAGATTAAAAAAAAAATAATTTTTTTCACAATTCAGTAATCTTATAAGTTTTTCAAAATTTCTTAATCTTATGAAAAAAATATCTTACTAAAGAGAATTGACGGTAGTCAATTTTATTCATCTAAAATTCTCAGTAATTCAAAATTTAGAAACTTTAATTTTTTAATGGATTAAAGAAAATAGTAACACAATAAATAGTATTTATTTCTTAAAAATCAAATTTAATTTAGAGAAATGATTTTAACAAGATATTTGACATTTTATTTTCATAAATATTTAATTTTTTTCTAGATTTTTCTTTAAAATTGTTTTCTATTTCATATTTCTGAGATAGAGCCTAAATTAATTAAAAACAATAATGACGTATTTTTAATATTGAAAATGTTATAGATATTAATTCGGGACTCATATTTCTGATTATTGAATCTAATATTATAAATCAAAACTAATTAATAAAAATATCTAAAATAGCAAATATGATTTCATAATAGATAAATTAAATAAGTAATTCTCTCTTTCTACTAGAAAAATAAAACCCCAAAAAGGCAGCTATAGTTTATATGCTTACAGCTTAAATATTATATTCTATTATGTATCTTATTATAGGTTTTTTAAGGTCTGAGTATTTAACATTACAAATTTTGTATGTGAGAATGTTTTATGGTCTCATCTTTAATACTTCTTTTTGTTATGCAAAAAAACTAGATGTTTATGTTGAAAAAGATTCTGCATTGAAACTTTTAATATGGCGTGGAATATTTGGTGCTCTGGGTATGATCCTTATGTTTGCAAGTATAAACTTTATGAATCTATCAGATTGTGTTGTTATTAATAATCTTTCACCTATATGGACAAATATTATGGCTATATTTTTTTTGGGTGAAAAATTTTCAAAAAAAGCTTTAATTTGCTTCTTTTTAGGGTTTAGTGGTATTGTATTAATGAGTAGACCTAGCTATATATTTAGCATATAAAATAACCAATAAAATAAAATTTAAGATTACAATTAATTTGTTGGAACCTTTCTGGGGTTATTAGGAAGTATCTCTGTTGCTTCAATAACTATTACATTAAAAATGTTAACAAGTATTCACAAGTGTCATAATATTGTATAGTAATAGTATAGTTATATAGTCACTATTTTTTCTACGGCTGTGCTATTATTTGTTTTTAATTAAGCATATTATGACATACTAAATTTCAGATTCATAGTAAGTTGTTTCTTTTTATCTTTGATTGGATGGATTGGATAACTTTTATTTTCTAGATCTTATGGTTTAGAAAAGACATCACTAATAGCACCAATAACTTACATAAACTCCTTTATATCGTTTTTAGCTGATTTATTTATATTTAATTCAGAAATATAACTTTCTAGTATTATAGGATCCATTTTAATTATCTCTGGTAGTTTAGGTGTTATTTTTTGATTAGGATAGAAACAGTGCCATTATTTCAATTTATTTCAAAAATTCTGTTGTTATTAGTGTTTTATATTGAAATATTTATTTATAAGTATAACAAAAAATTTTAGACAATAACAAGATTTTCTTTTTTGTTAAATGAAGTATTCTTATATTAATCTTCGTATCCCAAAGTTAAAATTTATAATTAAATTTTGTTAAAAAAGCAAATTTAATTATTAATATTCAAGCTAAATAAAGTGCCAATTATTTTAAAAAGCTTTTTATAGGAATCTACTCTTTGTGTTTTACTTAATATTTTTGGGTAAAGAGTAATTTAAATTATTGATATTGAATTTAATGTGTTTTTTTAAAGTAAATCCTGCAGCTCTATGTTTAATCAATAAGAAGAGATTTTTAAGTAAATATTAAATGAATTTATTACTCTTTTTACTTTTAAATTTAGATTTAGATTTGGAAAAATTAATCAAAGAAAAATAAATTAATAGCATTTTTTTGATAAAATCAAAAGATTTTTTAAGGATTATGATTATGATAAGAAATTAAATATCTAAAGATAGTGAAGAGTCTATTAAGTATACAACCGTTCAAAAATATAAATTGATTTATATTAAAATAATAAAAGGAGTTTTTAAAAATCTAATCAGTGCAATGAATTATAATTAAATGTTTATTTTTAAAGCAGAAAATTATTATAAATTATATTTAAAAAATAGGAGTATTGACTCAATACTAAAAATGTAAATAGAGGATGATTGGTTGATTACATTACTAACTATAAAATTATAGAAAGAGCTAATAATTAATGATTTTGGATAAGTTTAAAATTTTAATTTATAAATTCAATCAAATTTTGCATTCACAAATATGTGTGTTTATAAATTTTATAATTTAGATATTCATTCATACATGCATAGAAGCAGAAATAAATGCATATATATATATATATATACATACTTATATTTTATTTTATTCTAACTATTTATTTTGATGGGAAATACTTTTTGACGAAAAAGAAAATATAAAAAACTTAAATGAAGAAAAATACAGGAAAGTTTTTCTATATGAAATATGCTGGCAATTTTATATTTTTTTTAGTTGTAGGAAACACTCGAAAAAGATAATACAGCAGCAAGCAAGCGGAAAGAGGTAGCTCTAGATCAATAGAGAAGAAGAAAGGTGCAAATTGATATAATTGTAATTAAATTACAAAATATATATCTTAATAAGTGCGAAAAACTAATTGCCACATACAAAAATAATTAAAAAAGCGATAAAAGATTAACTATAATTTGTAAAAAGAAATTGCGTAACAAAAACGAGAAAAAATAAGACTTTTCATTATAAAAAAGAAGATATTTAAAACTTTTTGTGGCAAAGACATCATACCCTTCCTTCCATTTAGAAATACACACACACAAAAATATATTTATTTGGTAATAAATTATCAATATTGAGTAGACTTAGTTCCGGCTGAAAGTGAATACTATGCTTTCATTTAAACAAACAGATCCTGAATATATTTCTCCTACATCACCATAATACGATTCATTTTAATTTCAAGAGAGCTAATCAGAATAACACTTTTAACAAATAAATCTTCATTCTTCTTCATTTACTCCTACTAACTCTGAAAAGGTAAAGAAGATGGTTACTTAAGAATATATTGAAGACATAAATTAAGGATAGACTTCAGCTATCAAGAAAAATATTTAAAGTTAAAATTGCTTCAATCAGCAAACCCTTATTAAATAATAAACATTAACAAATGATTCTGGGGTAAATTTTCAAAGTGTAAACCATTCAGTTAAAGCACACAAATAATAAGTAAGTTTAGATAAGACCTTATAATATTAAACTTAAATACCAACAAAATAATAAACTGCATAAAATACTCAAGCAGAAAAGAATAGCACTAAAATGTTGAGCTCTTAAATAGGGAAAACTAATTCAGAGAATAATAATTCTATTTCATAACTTAAAAGCTAAATACAGTAGACTTAAAAACAAAATAGTACATTAAAAACCCATAGTTTAATCAGTAAAACTTCAAAGTCTATCTAAAAGCGAAAAAAAATTGGATTTAAACCTAAACGAACTTGGTGTGGAGGATAAAAAGATGATGGACATTGTCATTTCTAGTATTTATCGGAAAGTTAGCGCTACTTGATTCCAGGAGATATTGTAATTCATCTTGATTGGTTTTAAGATAAAACGGGGTTTATAGCTAATTATGATGCTGACGAAAAACCTGCAATTAGAATAGAATATGATAAAATCCATGAGACCATTGAAATGCAATTAGCTAACAATTAGCCATAGCTTCAGTGCTATGACTATTTGAGTCGCTTCTTAAGGAGTCTTGAAGATCCAGACGCCTATGATATGAGCGAAAAAATAATGCAGCATGGAGCAAACATGAGGAGAATATAAATATTTAATCGCAAGTTATATGAATAATACAGGATTAATTTTGATGAAAGGAATGATAAATTCTATCACAAAGCAAAGTAAATTCTGATTGAAAATTATGTAAGCAGCATATGTCTTTTCTAAATAATTTTAACTAACCCTCAAACATTATTACCTGAACGTATGTTTGATGGTGTAACTAAATCGTGTGCTTAGCTCTTTTTTGGTGAAACATTTGGAGGGAATGTAACTGAATACATTCTAAGATAGGGAAATTTAGAGCTTTTTAATCACAGAATGAAAATCTCTTAAAAAGAGTTCTAAATGTATAATTTAAATAGTAACACCAAAATATAGCACAACTTAAGCTCTAATATGTATACTTCTGATAATATTACATTTCCAGTCAATATAGACTACATCATCCACCCTCTTGATGGTGATGACTAATATCGCATTCGCGAAGACATGACCAACCATCACTTTTTAATAGTTACACGCATCAATATTCATCCTGAGGTTGAAGAGAATTTTATCCACTTGCGTGCATCAATACCCCCAGAAGAGAAAATAAAAAGCTTAAAGATTAAAAATTTATAATATAAAATTTAATCAAATATGTTTATAGAACGATTTTATCCTGACTTGTCCAGACAGAATAAAGCGAAAATATAAAACACAAGCAGCACTAATAACTGCAATAGCAACATTAACAACACTCTGAACAATGGAATATAATATGGAAACGGGATTGGGAATCCTAGCTTAAGTGAAGTTAAAATAATAAATCAAAAAGCTAAATTTTAAGTTATTTAAATTCCATTAAACGATTCTATTTCAACTGAATTGTGAATTTTAGTTCAATTATAACCATTCATTGATATTCATTCAATTTTAGCAAATCTCTATACATTGAGTTTTCTCTTCTGAGCTAAAATTTATTATATAAATCAACTTCTTACTATTTCCTATAATACAAATAATCTCAAACTGAATCTCCTGTTATCAGGTGAGTTGCTTGCACAAGGTATGCATACTTCTCTAAGAATCTTTCAAAAATAAAAGGGTTTAAAAAAGAAAAATGATAGCTGTATTGAGCCAAAAATTTATCATTTTGATTGCAAATAAATATAAAGAAATAATATATTTATGTAAAGAGAGTAAATAAAAGTTGATAACCTTTTATTAAAAAAGCTAAGTAATTATTCTTATAGATTTTATTAATTTTTTTCTAATTTTGCTTTTGGGGTTTGATGAAAATACATACAGCATTGAAGAAACTCATCTCTCTATCTAATTAGTGATTGATTCACATTATAAAAAAATAGTTTGATCACTAATCTAGCATGAAAATATTCTGCAGGCAGCTTTTTCTTTACTTAATTCATACATTTTTCTTTTAATCGTTTATTTTACTCTACAATTCTTATGCACTCAAATGTTAAAAATCTCAGAATCTTATAATAAATTATATCATAGCAACAAACAAATTATATAAAAAATCTTCTAATCTCAGACCAAACATTATAACAATAATAATTAATAATCTTATTTAACAATGAATTTTATATAAAAAATAAAATATTAATTCTTAAATTTATATTAACGTCTTTTAGTTCATTATCTGTATAGTATTCTAAAAAATTTTATTTTCAAGCGCAAACTAAATACTTTTCTTAAGCATTCAATTTGTATGAATAATTGTATTTTATTACAAATTAAATAATGGTTTTTCTTTTTTTAAGTTTTCTTCATCTATTTAACCTATTAATTTGATCAAAAGTGATCAAAAAATAACAGCTTTGGATAATAATTAATATGCTATTAAATAAACAAAGTTGTTGAGTTGAATCCAAATATGTATGTGTGTAAACATATTCATAAATAACAATGCTAAGCAAAAGTTGTAAAAGAAAGTATAAATTATGACTTTTAGGTAAATTTTTTTTTTGACAATATATTATTGATTATCCACATAATTATCTAAATACATTTCTTACTTTAATCAAATAGAAAAATTAATAATCTCTACTCAAATTTATCCACAAGCTTAGTATTTTTTTACAATTATATTTTCACTTGAAATTTTTTTGTTTTTGCATTAATTATAACTTAAAAAATTCCTCTCTAATTTTTAATGTAGGATTTATATTAACCTTAATTTTGTATTTTTGCAAGAACCCTTCTTATTTAATATTGTAACACTTTGCACATTTGTCAAAATTATTTATGAAGATATTTTAAATTTCATAGGATTTGCCAATTTTATTGCAAGTGTTATATATAAAATCATTCAATCAAATTAGAACAAATTATAGTTGTAAGTAGTAATTTGAGAATAGGGAGAGGAAAATTATTAATAAGGAAATTTCTCTTTGTGTTTAATTTGTAGGTATGAATTACAGTAAATTAAATTAAAAGTCTGACTTTGTGTTATAAAATTAATATATTTTTTAGTATTTAAAAATAAAAAAAGTAGCAAATTTGTCATGAGATATTAATCAAAGAAAAAAGCTGTAAATTTAACACAGTAATAATTTTATCTCTTTTAATAAATTACATTTAAACTATAGCAATACATGCATAAAATTTATAATTTCCTACATATATATTTTTTTATATATGTTTATGTGTGCTATTTGATTATTTTTTCATTTGTACATAGGATCTAATTTTAATGGCTTGTATATAAACGTTTTTGTAATTATTTCTGGATTCTAATAAGCATCAAAGTCATAAGGACTCATGCAAATCTCTGGATGTACTTTTCTTGTGAAAGGATCTACTTATTCCTTGAAATTTTCATGGTGGAAAATAGAACTAGGAATATCCTTAAGCTGTCTATCCATTCTTAAAGTAGTCTCTTTTAATCTTGAATTCTTCATTAATAAACCTTTTTTAGCTGCAGGATCATCTCTCAATCCCTTTAATATGAAAAAAAATTATTAAAATAAAATTTATCTTAAAAAAATATTCATTTATTTTAAAACAATAATATTATTTCTATATAAATGTTGATAGCAAACAATATCTTTTGGCTATTTATATTTTTCAGACCTGGCTAGAAAACATCACAGATACTTAAATCTAAAAATTGCTTAAAAAGCAAAATAGAAATAAGTCTCATTTAAACCTGATTCATCATATAATAAATAGCCCAGAATTGTTTGAGTTCAATAAAAGGATCCAAATTAAATAATGTGATTACTTTTAATTTATCAAGTTAAGAAGGATGCTCTGGCATAGTTCTTTTTATGTATAAATATTTTGTGCCTTTTAATTTACCCATCCATTCTTCTTGCTCTTTTTATTTCTTTTCTCTTTCTTATTTTTCTTTCTCCACAGCTATGTAATTTAAATATAAATAAATTATTATCTGTAAAAAATGGAAGTAACATCAAACTTACGTTTTATTTTCTCTGCTTCTAATACTTCTGGGTTTGAAAAAATTTCTGTTTATCTGAAGTATGGGTTGAAATCTTATTTGTCTTTAATAGGTTCTCCTCTAGTGTTCTTCAAAGTCACCTCTTCCTTTTCCCTCTACTCATAGTATGGGTATTTTGACAATTCTTCTATTTTGCTAGGGTGAGGCTTTTTAGGATGTCCATCTCTTTCGTCTTTTGATTTTGGTGGAACTGGTCTGAAAGAAGGTTTTTCTTATAATTTCTAATTTTTCAAGAATAAAAAATTAAAATTTAATTAAAAATAAAGAAAATATTTACTGTTTTTTCAAGAGTTTCAGCTAATTTAATTTCATCTTGAACATTGAATGGATCTACTGAGAGAGTCAAATACTATTCGGAGTATGTGTAAAAGTTATGTTTATCAGCTCTTATCTTCTCCCTTTACTCTCTTTTTTATTTTTCATACCAATTATTCTTTTGAGAGCTATAAATGTAAACAGGCTCATCATCTGGAATTGGTACGGTTTCTTTTATCCTTATTTAAACATTATCAGCTGTTTTTTTACCTTTTATACTATACATAAACCTCGTTTTATTTTTTTTGCTATTGAAAACAGACTCATTTTATTCATTTTCAATGCTATTATCTGCAATTTAAACATTATTCTTTGAAGGACTTATTTGCTCTTTTTATTAAGTTGATAGCATTTCCTTAGTACCATATGTTTATAAATTATTAGTGGTGTATGTAAGATTAGCTTTAGATTCTCCTCCCATCATTTAAGTCTTCGATAAATCATTGATGCTAGATATCTTCTTCCCTTTCTTTGATTTCTTTACTTCTACTTAGATACCATGAATATCTTCAGGTGTCAAAGAGTCGCTATATTTACGTTCCATAGCTATTAAGTCCTATTTTTCAAAGATTAAATTGAAAATTCATGTTAATTTTTGATAAATTTACAGATGCCACAGGAAAAAGATCAAACTAAGCTACACTTTTTATGTTCCAACATTTTGCTATTTCACTAATTTAATTTAAAGTCCTGCAAATATTTTCTGGCTCTTTTGTGCGAATGTATATATCTGGCTTCATTAATATTTTAGACAAATTTTCTCTCAACCTAATCTAGATTTACAAAAATATCATATTAAAATCTTCAACATAAAGAACAATTATAAAATGTACTCTTTTTATTTCCATATCAAAATCCAAGTACTATCTTTCTTAGAATTTAACATCTGAGTTTTTCAATATCTTTAAGTTTTCAGAGTTGGGTTCCGCTCTCGGAATTTTTTCTTCTAATCTTTAAAATAAGTAAAAATATTTATTTATTTGTATTTTTAAAAAAGTAGAATTAATTATTTACTTTTTCATAGCACCGCTCGATAAGCCTTCGAACACAAACAGTCTGAATTAGTTATCTATTATTTCAAAACCTCCTAAATAGTCAAACGTTCTATCTTTTCTTTCCTACTCATTTAACTTTTTAGTTGTAATTGCTCTTAATCCTCCTGTTTCAACTTTTGCTGCTTCCATATTTATTTCATAAAAAGCATCCTAAATTTTTTGAACTAACTCAGGAGATTTGTAAGGCATATAGTAAACTGCCCTTTCATAAATAGCTGAGGGATCTACTTTTGGAGGAATGATCTCTAGCTGAGTTTCTGTCTTTGCTGCCTCTTTTTTAGCAGGAGGTGGTGGAGCTGCTTTTCCTTTTTTATCCTTTTGATTTTACCCTTAAGCGACATCTTCTATTTGTACCATCGACACTGGTTTATCAGGTAATTTGAAAGTCCCTTTAAAGCATAAACAATAAAATTATTTTTTTAATTACCAACATCTCTGTTTTTTGAGATGTCATTTTTATTTTCTGCTTTTATCTTTCTAAGCAATTTATGATTTTTTGAATTTTTTTATATTTTTAATAAATTTTAATAAAGATATGTCTATCTATCTATCAATCAAAAATCAATCAAAACAAATTAATTTTGTATCGACTTATTCAGATTATTAATGTCAAAAACATATCAAAAAATGTGAGTTTATTTCTAATATAATTTTAAAAATGTACCAAAAGGGTGAGCTAGATTTAAACTTATAACCAAAAAGCTATTCTAGTCGAAAAAATTAGAGTTTGCCATCATAGCAGGAATATTTTTCTTAGCTGTTGTATTTAAATCTAAGTTATTTGATTCATAATCTTCGTATTTTTTTACTGGCACTATAGGAGATCTTAGCTTAACACTCCTTACACTAGGTTTCAAAAGATCAGTTAAAAAAAAGCAAGCTACACCATAGTTATTTCTATGGTACTCAATAGGTGGTCCTTCAGGAACATCTTTAATAGGTTCTATCTTAATCTCTCCACCTTTTTTTTTCACATCTTTTTTAGGATCTTTTTTTGCATCCTTTTTAGGAGGTTCTACTTTCTTAGGAGCTTCCTTTTTAGCAGGTGCTCCTTTTTTTCCTTTAGGATCAATAACCTCTTCTTCAGGTGGTTTATTTTTTTCTTCTATTTCTTTAATTTTTGATTCAACACTCAATAACGGCAATTCTTATTTTACTTTATTATCTAAAACTTCATCTTTATCATGGACTTCCATTTTTACATAATGGGAACTGAGTATTAATTTTTTATCATAAATTATATATTTATTATTGACAAATTTAAATCAAATATTACGCAATTCTTTCAACTAAATCTACTTAGTCTAGTAAACCACAGAGAAATACATGCTTTGATCCCCATTTTATTGTATTTTTTTATAGTTTTTCTACTGTTTTTGCTTAGTTTCCATCAAAAAATTTATATTAAACATAACAAGGTTCATATTTTTTGTCAGTATTAACTGGAAGATCTTTAGCTCCTACAATTTCTATTTCAAGGGGGTTTAAGTAGTGTTTATAAAGTGGCTGCAAAAGAGGTTTATCAGCTATTAGTTTAAATTTAAAATCTTCTATTTCCATGATTAGCAATTTATTGTTAGAGTATTCAAACTTTTATTATCATATTAAAAGATTAGTTATTTAATAAATAGTTGTTAACTAAATCTAATCCAAAATTGGCTTTTTAACGATATTCTAATAAATTAATTCTAAAAGTTGCGCATAATTTAAGTTTTTACTTCTGGCTTTTCTGAATTATTTGAGAGGAGTTGACTATAGTCAATATAGATTTCTTACTTAATCTTGCTGTCTTCCGAATTCACAAAATAAATATAAAATTCTTTCTTTGTTAAGTTTTTGCAAAAATCCTTTTCATAATTAAAAACGAGCCTTAATTTAAAAAAGCTTCAGCGAATTAATTTTTACATCATCAACTCTTATAGGATCAAACTCTTTTTCAAAAACTAGTGTATTTGGATCTATTTTTTAATTTTGGGCATATTGTTTTAAATTTAAAAATATTAGAATAATAAATTTGCTGTTGCTCTATATCAATCAATATAAATAAATAACTTTATTATTTAGATCTAAAAGCAATCTTTCAAATAAATCTTAATAAAATAATTTTTGTACCATTTGGATCTTTTTAATTCCAATTTTCTATCAATTAACCATCATAGCGCTCAGTAATTGCTGTATCATTAGAATACCACTCCCACATTAAAACCATATTTTACAAATTTTACTATTGCACTTCGAATTAAAATTTGAATTACACATCATTTTTAGGGATTCCAGACCTATCTTCTTTAACTACAACCTTATCAATAATTGAATTAACATTACATATTATTCATAATAAAATGTGATAATTTATAATTATTTTATAATTAATGCCTAATAATGTGAAAAATTCTCACTTCCTTCTTTTATTCTTTTTTAGGAGGCATGTTTGCTAACCAAATCTATCTATCTATATCTCTCTCTATATAACTACTATTAATTAATTGATTTTTAATTTCACAATTAAATTATTAATTAATTTATGTTTATAAGCAATTTAATTATTCCTAAAAAGTCAAATAAATATTGCAGTTTCTTTTTGATGAATATAATTATTAATTATCAAATATTAATTAAATGGTTATTGAAATACAATAATTATTTTCTTACTCAGCGACGAACAAATTATTTTTTTAATTGTAATTTTTTTATAAAAAACATTTTAATATTGTTTTTTAAACAAAATATAAAAACACAATCTAAAAATATTTTATTAAATTATAATAATATGCAAAACAAAAATAACAAAATTAATCAAAAATTAAAGTTTGTGAGTAAATGAATTAATTTAAATTTTTTTTCTGCCACCTATCCAAATATCATTAAGCAAACAAGCTTAAAAAATCTGATTGCAGCTGAGAGCCTTTTGGTTTGTGTATGATTTCTTGCTAACTTGTTTGAATGATATTAGAATCTGAACATTATATAATGCTTGATTATTTTTCTCTCCTTTACTAGTTTTGAGATTTGTTGTATCTAATTAAAATTTTACTACCCTAACCATTCTATTCTTAAACAAAATTATTGTTTTTAACACATTCTTATTGTTTAGATGCCATTTATTTATATTCTTCATTTTATTGTGAGTTTTATTCATTTCTGTTTTAAAATAATTAGAGATATTTTTTTTACATTAAAAAAATAAATAAATTACGTTTCTTCTATTTGAAATTCTTCAATTCCTAAGTCACTCTCATTTTCTACTAGAAGCTTATTTAATTCAATTTGATTGCTAGCATAATTTTCATTCGTTTGATATTACTGTTCATAGCAGTTTGAAGGTAAGCTTATTTTTTCATAAACACTCTTATCAGTGTTGGCTTATTTTTACTAAAATATAGATTTTAAGCTGCTACCTTCTGATCCTAATTTATTCACTTTACTAGGATGGTGAGTAGCATAAAACTACTTTATAGTATGGCCTAGCTTATTTTCATCTCCATTTTTAAAAGCAGCTTTTATAAAATAAAAGTATATTTTTAGTATATTTAAAACTAGTAAAATAGAAAATTACAATTTTGTATTTAAAATTGAGTATTTTTATCATTTGTATTTGTGCTGTTTATGTTATCATTTCTAATTTTTTAGTATAACCTTAACCCTCTTTATCTACTTCCACCCTCTGATGTTTTTGGTCTGTATATATTAATTTAGCACATAGAATTAAATATTTACTAAGGAACTTCAACAGGTTTTGGAGATTCTTTTTAACTTAAATCAACATCATTTTCTTAGTGTGCATTCAACTTGACAGAACTTAAATCATTTTCTTATTCCTTGTTTGTAATTTAAGAATCTTAAACTTTGATTGAAAATGATCCTTTTCTTCCATATTTTTTATTGGAATTAATATTCCATTACTTATTTTTTTCAGCTAAATCTTGAATTTTTTCAGCAAAAGATTTTTTATCTTCAATGCCATCTGATTAACCTTTATTATCATTATTATTTTAAAATTTTTTGCTAGCTACTGCTGATGCTAACGGTGAATAATCTTTTGTATTATTTGAAGGTTGGTAATAAAAATTTTAATTTTTTTTGTTTTAATATTGTTATTCTATTTGCTTTAATAAAAATTTCTTATTTTCAGTGTCTATTTTATTATTTACCATCCTTGAAGAATATTCATTTAATTAATTGTCTGGATATAATCCTGTTTAAGATGTTCTTTAAGGTGATCTCGATAATTTATTTTTCTTGTTTGCCATTTATTGTTGCTACTCAAGCAAAATTCCTTCAACGGTTTTATTAATTACATCTTTTTTTTAAGAGTTAATTTAATTACTAGAGAGTATAGTTTGGCTCATATTCCTTGCTTTTTTTGTTTCAAAATTCTAATTTTATTGGTCTTTCGAAATATCTTTATGTGTATTTTGTAAATTCTAAGAATAGTTTAAGCTTTATTTTTTGAATTATTAATCGTTGTCTTAATAATTTTAAGAAAGATTCTTTTTTAAATTGAAAATACGATTCTCAGTTAATTTATCATCTAAATTGTAGTTAGAATTACTTGCATTCGAAATGCTTAAAGACTCTTTCAGCTGTTATGCACTTTCAGAATGCGAAATTTATTTTTTATCAGATTAGTCAATTTATTATTATTTAAAAAACCTAATATTTTCGTTGTTTTTTTAATCAAAAATTTGTTTTTCAACATTTTTCTCTTTTGTTTCATGTTTGATTTCTTTACTTATTTATTTATCTACAACTTTTCTTTTTGGTGATAATTGTTATTCTAAATTATTTTCAACTTAACATTATGACACAGCTTCAATATTTCCATCATTATCAACACACTCAGATTTTAGAGTTGATTAATACTGTTATTACTTGACTAAAAATGAAGTCTTTTTCTAACCATGCTATCCTTCATGAAAATCATTTTACTTTATATTATTCTTTAAAAAGTTTTTTTTCAAAATCTAACTTGGAATCCTTGATGATGCTGATAATTAAGGAGAGGATTCTTAGGATCTCTTTAATTAGTTATGCTTATGCTAATCGTCATTTTACATGTTTTTATCTACTTAGAAAGATTATTCTCCACTTTAATAATATAAAGATTAGTTTTTCTTATATGAAAGTGGCTACGTATTTCTCTGAGTTGAGTCAGTTATATTTTCTTGGAATCTCGTATTTTAAGAGGTTGCAGGAACAATCATTGAGTTACTTTTATAATGGTACAAATTAGAGGGAATATTAGCTTGTATTTTGGAATTACTCTTTTGTGCTAATTAAAAACTTTTACTCTTTGAATAAAAAGAACTATTTTCTAAGTTATTGTTTTTGGTTGCTTCATTACTAGGAGAAACATCCAGAACATAATCAGTCTTTTAAGTCTAAGAAAAGTTTTAAAGAGTATTATTTTATTGATTTAAAGGATTTTATTCCTTTTACAGCCTAATTTTATTGCTGCTATTCAAAGGTGAGTTTATAGTGTTTAAAATTGATTGGTAAGTTAAAGAGTTTTTTTGACTCATAGATTTTTATTATTTATTTAAATTCATTATATTGCTTAAACTCTAAGAGTGGCTTTATAGCTAAGAAGATTGCTAAGTGTTATTTACTGTATTAAATTTTCCATGTGGCTATAGCTTAGACTTGCTGTCAGATCTGTTAAAAATAGAATTTTGATGATTTCTAGTTTCATTTTTTATCATTTTTATTGAACTTTTTTATTATTTTGCATTCATTAGAGAAGGCTACAAATTGCTTACATTTACTTCATTTTCTTCTGTATTTTAACTTCTCTATGACTATTCTGCGTTTATATTATTCTACGTCAATCTTTTGCTATTTTAATAAATGCTTGATGGTATCGACCTTGTTTTTTTCTATTTTCGTTAGAAATTTATCGACTATTATTGAAACACATAAAGTTGCTTATTTTCATCAACTCTATAAGAATTCAAAGTATTATTAGTTTTTGTTAGAAAAGAAGGCATTAGAGTATTGTAAAACTATTATTCAACAAAATTAGTTACTTAATTACTTAACGAAGAAGATTTGTTGTATTTTTATTGCTAAGGACTGCTTTTTTTCTCTTAATAATCCTAATTAATCTAATTCATCTTTTTTTATGATTTCTTATTATCTGTCAGCTATGTCGAGTATATTTTTGATATTTTTATAATCTTTTCTTTATCATTTTAGCTTGATGGGTTTTAAATTTATTAATTTATCCCTTTAAAAGTATTAGAATTTCCTTCGTTATTTATAAGCTATGGATACAAACTCTACTAACTATAAATTTATTAGGGTTTACTTAAATTGTAGAATTAGGGAGTAGATCTAATATTTATTTTATTAATAAAAAGATAAAAATAATCATTTTAATTTATTTTAAATTACCTTGCGAATGTAGATATGATACTTTGATCACTTTAAATCCTTTTTAATGATTTAGATGGATTTCTCATTTTTTCTCCACATAAGATTTCTTATTTGTTCTATTCTTTTAATAACTCTAATTAGTTATTGCTTAAATCTTAAGGCTAAGCTACTGACTGCTATTGGTTACTTATTTAGCAATCATTTTTAATGTTGTTAATCTTTTCTGCTTTTATTAAGCTTGAAATCGATTAATTACTATAGTAATTAGTGAAATTGATACCATAAGAATTAGACTATCCAAGCAGGGTATGCTACATTAAATCTTTATCATCAAGTTCATTTACTACTCCATTGTATTGTAAGCTATGGTAATATGGAGATGAGGAATTTTGAGTTATAAAATTAGTATACATCAATTTTGCTTTTAACTACTAATTAAAGCAATTATTACTTATTACTTAAATACCCAATAAATTAAAATTCAATAATCAAAAATTAGCTTTTTTGTCTAATTATCCTCTCTCTTGAAATATATTTAATCGATAAGTAACATTTTTGTTTTACGCAAATTATTTAAGTTGAAATTTTCAATTTTAAATGGTCATCTTTATGAATTTAAAATGTAATAAAAATTGTATAAAATATTAACAACCATAGAATATTTACTAAATATTTAACACACCATTTGGATATTTATTACTAATGTGCTTAAAACCACTCAATTAGATTATTAAAATCTCATAATTTATTAAGTAAATTTATTTATAAGTAAGATTCCATATTGCTTCTCTGTAAAATTCACCTCTAATTAATTTATCACAAAATTAATTAATATTTAATTTTTTAATTTAAAATATTTAGTAGCAAATTTAAATATTTACTATTCATTTAATTCAATTTTATTTACAAAAAAAAACAGTATTTTTTTATAAATCTTACATTTTTATTAGATGCTGTTTGTAATTATTTCTGTAAAAATAATATTATCACAATCCAAATTATTATTATTTAATTTTTTAATTTAAAAATAAGCTTATTAATAAGTTAACTTTTAAATGTAATAACAATTAGATTGAGTTTGAATGTAAACAAATTATCTGTTTTAAAAAATTATTAAATATTATTATTCCATCACAATTCTATTTATTATTTCTTTTTTTTAAGTTTTAATAAAACTTATCTTTTAGTTAACTTAATTATTTTGTTAGCAATTTAATAATATATACCTTCAATTTTTTAGATTCCTTCGCAGCTCTATCAATTATTTATTTTTTAAATAATAATAATAAATACTTAAGTTATATTTTATTTAATAAAAAATTAAATATCTTAACAGCTATCAATTAATTTAGATTAAATTATTCAACTCATTAATTGATAAACTAGAATTTAAATAAATTTACAAGTTGTCAAGATTATATGTTGATATGAATAAATTTATTTAAAATGATAAAAATAAAATACTTAAAGGCTTAAAAATAAAACCAGAGCATGTAAAAAATGATAGTTCATAATCAAATAAATTTAAATTTAAAAATAAATAATTTTTTATTTAATTTATTTAAAAGTGCTAATTAACTTCAGTCTACTTCAATTGTGTCAGATTTGATAAGAAGAAGAGATTAAAAGAAATTTAAGTAAATTACAAAAATATATCGTATCATTATTTGATTTAAAGCAAATTAAAGTCTAATCTTTTAAAAAAAGAAAAATATAGAAGAATATTATTTCTACATAAAAAATTTGAAATGGAGATTGAAGAAACTAAGAAATAGTAAAATTAATAAGAAACTGAAACTGAGTAAACTTCTGATTAACCTATTATTACATAATGTGGTTCAGTTTAAGTTAGCCAAATAAATTAGGATTAGCAAAATAGTTAATAATTGGATAATCAAAATCATGAATAGCAAAATCCATAGTCAAAACCAAAGATAGCCTATAAAAAAATGGGAGTTGATTTACCAATTAAAACCGATGAATCTGTAAAATTAATCATTTTTCTGTTGCGTTATTTGATGATATTTTAAAATAAAATGCTATTAGGAATTGTATTTAGTAGGTAATAGAATAGGCAAGTTGGAAGGTCTAGAAAATTGCAATAATTTGACAGTAATTATTAGTTGATTTTATTTAGCTTAAATTTACTTAAAAAAATAAAAATGAAATTATTTTTGATAAATCCAACTAATAAATAACAGGTTTTATGTTTAAGAAATAATCTGATTGCTAAGATTGAAGGAATTTCTCATTGTACTTCTTTAACAGAGTTAGAGTTGTATGATAATAAATTAACTAAAATTGAGGGTTTGGAAAATTTAGTGAATTTAAAGTATTTATTTAATAAATAAAAAATGTTTTAATTTGCTAATTATTTAATAAATTAAATATAGAGTATTAGATCTTTCATATAATAATATTAAGAAAATTGAAGGATTAGATACATTAAAATAAATAGAAAAAATATACTTACTCTCAAATAAGATAAAAGTCATAGAGAATATAGATTTCCCTGAATGCACTATGTTAGAGCTTGGAGCAAACAAAATAGAAAAAATTTAAAATCTGGATAAGCTTCCTAAACTGACTGAGCTATATTTAGGTAAAAATAGAATACAAGTTATTGAAAACCTTGAACCTCTTAAGGATACTCTGAAAACATTGGCTCTCACAGTACACAAATATTTATTAATTTCTATAATAAATATATTTATAATGATTTATATATTAGGCTAATAGAATTAAATCTATTGGAAATGGTGTTTCCAGTTTAGAAAACCTTTCTGAACTTTATATTGCTGAAAACTTTATTACCTAAATTGAAGGGCTGGTTAATTTCCCTGATCTTTATCTTTTGGATCTTTCTATGAACAAAATCAAAAAATTAGAAGGAATAAGCAATCTTAAAAACTTAACTGAACTATGGGTAAAATTAAATTTGAATTACTAATTTATTTCTATTTTTATAACATAATTAGTTAAATGTTAATGAGATAGAAAACTTTTCTGACTTAGATATTTTGAAGGAAAATGAGCTTTTAGAAACAGTAAAATTTTTAACTTTAAAAATAAATATTTATCAAGTATAATTTATTGTTCTCAAGGTATATTTGGCAGGAAACCCTGTATCAAGATTCCCATCATATAGATAAAAGCTTATGGAAATCTTACCTAATATTTCATAGATAGATGCTACTCCTATTAATATTAGCTACTAGATAAAACAAAAATGAAATATAACTTTAATTCTCAACAATTATTCATCTTTTTAAGTATTAAAAAAAACCCAACCCATAAAAATTAAAATTGTTTGTTTGTCTTTATTAGTTTTTATTAAATAATATTTTTTAGAAAAAAAACAATGCTCTTTTTCACAATAAATATTTAACATTTTGTATATCCTAAACGTTTTTTTTGACAGAAAGAATTAACATCGTTTGTGAAAAAAATTAAATAAAATAATTTAAAATTTATTTTTGTTGAAAAAATGGATTCCTAAATATTTTAAGATTTACTAAAAAGAATTTATGGTAAATAACAGATTCGAAAGATAATTTACAATTACAAGTTTAATTTTATAAATAAAGTTTTTATAGTTTTGTTTATGATAGACCGCCAACAAATCATTAATATAATTGATCAGATAATTAAATTATTCAAAAAAAATTGGCTTTTTGATTAAAATTTTATAAAATTTGGAAGAAATATTTCTAAAAATATTGATTATGAGTGTTGTGTATTGGGAAAAATAGGGAAATGATTTATTATGTGGAGTGCACTGCCTTAATTCGTTGCTTCAAGGTCCTTTTTTTAATGAAGTTGATTTGGCTTATTTTGCTTAAGAGTTAGATAAATAAGAAAAACTACTTTTAGAATAAGCAGGATAAGAGTCTAAAGATTTTTTAGAATTTGTAGCAGGTGATTCTCATAACGTAGAGGATGGAGGAAATTACTCTATTTAAGTACTAGAAAGAGCACTAAAAAAATATAACTTGAAATGTAAAAATGTAAATGCTAATGAATTGATTGATAAAGATTTAAGTAATTAGAATGGTTTTATTTGCCACAAATCACTACATTGGTATGCGATTAGAAAAGTAGATGGAGTTTGGTACGATTTGAATTCTCTATATAAATCTGGACCAAGGCATATAAGTGATTTTTATCTTAGTGCTCTACTAGTATAATTTTAAGAATAGGGATAAAATATATTTTTAGTATCAGGTGATTATCCGAATAACTAAAAGGTTTTGGATAATGCTGAGTTCGAAAAGCACTAGCTTCTTGTTTTAAATGAAGATATTTAACCATATAAAAGTGTAAAAAAAGGTAATAATCAAAATAACAAAAAAAAAGATAGTTAAATGGATGAAGAATGGGAAGATTTTATAGATATTTAAGATTATGACTAAAAGAAGTAGTATAATTTAAGGAATAAAAACTAAAATAAATAAGTAAATTAATCAGATTATTAATATGATGATATAAAATAATATCAAAAGCAATTTGACGAAATGAGTTAAAAAAAAAAATAATATGAAAATTAGCAAAGTAAAATGGTAGATGAAAAAAATGAAAATACAAGTTTAGGTTTTTATCAAAGAATTTAGCTTATAAATAGAAATAATAAGAAAAAATAAATAGATTAAAATATTGATAATAAATAATCAATTTAAAATAGTTTTTATAAAAGATTAAGCAAATAACATAATTAAAGTAATTAATTTATTGAATAAAATAAATAAGACAAAACCAGTGATAGGGATAGCAGGCAAGTAGATATGGAAAAAAACAATAAAGATATTATTCAAAACAATTAGAATTTGATGGATGATTTGATAGAAATTTAGTAAGAATAGATTGCTTTGACAATTTGGATTGACTCTCAAATCAGATATACAGAGAATTTTCATCTTTTTGATACTATTGAAGATATTCATTCATTTGTCAAATAAAAGCAAAGAGATTTAAGCCAAAAGAAATTCATTCTTTACACTAATGTCCCTGATAAGATGTTTTTTAATAATAAAGAAAAATTTATTTCAGATTATGGGTTATATAGTGGCTAAATTTTACACATAAAGCTTGTATGAAATTCTTTAGTTAAGTATAAATTTGAACATATATTAATTGTAAAAAATATAAAAGCCAATCAAAATACCTACTAAATTAAATTAAAATATTAAACTAAATTTACAAAACCAAAATATGTAAGTAATGAAAAATTATGAATTAACTTTCGTAATTATTTATATCAACAATTTCTATCAACAAAAATAGCTTAAAATTTACTATTTATAAATAAATTATAACACTAAAATAAATTAAAAGTATTTTTTATAAATTTTTACAACATAAATAAATTTCTTTGATTATTCAGTTTGTAAATAATTATAAAATGTTTATTTTATTGTTTTTTTACAGTTATTCTCAGAATAATAGAGTATTAACTAATACAAATAAGCTGGGTATTGTAACTATCTGGAAGCTAAAACTTTAGATAGGAATACTTTAATGGTAATATTAAAATACTTGCTAGAAGGCTAAGTAAAATGACTTGCTTTGAGGATATTAATTTTTAACTTAAAGTTCAAAAATCGTTTTAAAACATTATTTTTTGTTAAAAGTTAAAGTTTGCTATTTATTCTGTTGATTTAGTTTTTAATCATAATTTTACAAAATTCCTAATTTGTCTGCTATCTAGCAATAAAGTTTATTTATAGAACTATTTAATTGGGGGTATTTATTTAAAATATGTTCATGTCATAATTTTTTATTAAACATAAAAGATAAATAATATTTTTAAAAATAAATAAGTGAAGTGTTAGTATCTGAATTTAATAAAATTATTACTATTGAAAAGAAAAATATCAATCAATATGATGTATTAAATATCTAAAAAATCATTTAAATCTTATCAGTATAAATTTATGAATTGAAAATTTATTAATTAATGCTTTTAAATCTTAATTAAATTAATAAAAGAATTTAGCATTTAAGCTCAAGTATTTTATATATAAATATACTAGCTCACTATTGATTTAATAACAATTTGAAAAGGATCTTAATCTTTCTTATATTTATTTAATTTATTATAAAAACTGATATTAATAAGACTTAGCTAATAATATGAATAAATCTTTGATCTTTTTGTTAGTTCTCCTTTCTTTGGCTTTTGCCAAATAATCTTACAAGGTTATCAACCAAGAATCAAATGCAGGAGAATTATACTTCTAATAAAAGCTTGATCATTATGCTCCTCTCGATAACCGTACTTGGGCCCAAAGATATTTTGTTATGGATCATTGGTTCAATAAGACTGCATAACCTTTAGTTATCCTCTACATCTGTGGTGAAGGTGAATGCAACGGTGTTTAATATAACAGTTCTTTTACCTCTAAGATTGCTGAAATCCATAATGGTATTGTTTTATCCTTAGAACACAGATTCTACGGTAATATATTTTAAATTTCTAAATTGATAATCTTTTAAAGATATATGAAACCAAATTTATTTGTTATTTTGTGCATGATTAATTAACCAAATTAATGAATTATACTATAAAAATAGGAAAATCCCAACCTTTTGGCTTCGGTAACGACTCTTATGCTCTTTCTCACTTGAAGTATTTGACTGCTTAATAGGCTTTGAACGATTTGGCTTGGTTTATCTAATATGTTAAGGATAATTAACTTTACGGCATTACTCCTAATATGCCTTGGATTACTATTGGTGGATCTTACCCTGGTGCTCTTTCTGCTTGGTTCAGGTAAAGCTAAACTAAATTAAATTAAAATATTTTATTTATTTACTTGTTTAAAGCAGAGCGCTTGATGAAATCTTTTAATAGATAATATACACTTTTAATAACTAATTATTTTATTTATATAGATACAAATTCCCTCACTTAACTATTGGTGCTTTGGCCAGTTCTGCTGTCGTCAATGCTTATGCTGATTTCTACGAATTCGATTAATAGATCTCTGATTCCCTATCTAAGAATTCTGGAAACTGCAGATAGATTGTTCATGATATCAACGTAAATGTAACTAAAATTTTGAAGAATGGAACCCCTCAATAGAAGTAATAATTAAAGGCTTACTTCAACAGTACTTTGATTACTGATGGTGATTTTATGTTCTACTTCTCTGATATTACTGTTATGGGTGTTTAATATGGTAGCAGAGTTGCTATGTGTGATTTACTTATGTCCAACTAAACTTTTGCTGGTGTCTTATAGAATCTCGCTACTTATGCTTTATAAGTTGGTGTAACTCCTGACTAGTATGGTGCCTACTATTTAAGAAACACCACTTACAGTCATGAAAGAAATGCTCGTCAATGGTATTACTAAGTAACCAATCATATATTTTAATAAAATTAATATTAAATTATACTTTCTAAAAATATAGGTTTGCAGTGAATTCGGCTGGTTATTCACTCCTGCTAAACACTATCCCATGAGAAGTGAAATCTTAACTATGAGTTATTGGACTGAGTGGTGCAATTCCGCTTATGATGGTGCCTTCCCTAACACTGAAGTTACTAACAACTACTTTGGTGGTCTTGATATTTAAGCTACTAACTTGATTTTCACTAACGGAGGTGAAGATCCTTGGTAATGGGCATCCAAGAGAACCCCTACTCTTCCAGGAATGTAAAGCTATATTGCTGATTGTGACTAATGTGCTCATTGCGTTGATTTAAGAACCCCAAGTCCTAGCGACAGCCCCATTCTTAAAGAAATTAGAAATCAAACCCTTAATAGCTTTGCTGCCTGGAAAAACGAATTTTATGCCAAATAAGCTCAAAAGAAACCTAGCTTTGTTGAACAAATGATTGTTGCCTAATGATTATATTTTTCAAATAAAAAGCTAATTAAATATGACCAAAAATGATAATTAATTATGAATAATTTATATTATCTATCTAGCTCTATAACCAAATTACATTTTCTATTAAATTCATAAATAAATTAATAAACAAATATTTTTAAAAGTTGAGTTTTTTTAATTAAATAAATTAATTTAAAATATTTTTAATAGAAAAAGTTATTTGCATTTCTTGTTAATAAAAATGTAAATTTATTAAAGATAATAATTTTACAAGCAAGCAAATAAATAATGATAGTATATTTTTTAAATCTTGTAAAATGTTGCCTTTTGTTATATATCAACTCATCAAATTTTACCGTTGAAAGCTTAAAGAAATATTCGTTGTAATCAATTTTAATTAAATAAATCAGTAACGAAAAAAAATATAAAGATTTGATATTTAAAGTATAAAACAAACACATCAATCCGAAATAAATAGTCATAAAATTAGAAATTGGTTAAAATTAACATGTCAGAAATACAATTTGGATTATCTATTAAGAATATAGAATTCGGAAACTAAAATGAATACTTGCATGATCTAGGTTGTTATTTAAGCTAAATCACAGATCAAGAAGAACGTTTTATCGATTTGATACTTTTTTCTGATGAATGCAATAAAGCTAATATATCATTTAAAAGCTAAACTTCATATAAACTAAGACTAGTATTTAAAAGATTAAGCACTAATGAATCTGTAGGGTATATATCTTTCTCTGATTTTTAGCTCCTTCAAATTCCTAAATAGACATAGTAGTTTTAGCAGTGGTAAATTAGTTATCTAAATCATAATTTTAATTATGCTTCTTTAATTATTCTTTAGGTTCACTCTTTTTGATAGCTCAAACGATGATGAATTCGATGGAATACTAGGTGAATCAAATGATTAAGAAAGTCCACGAGTTTTACTTTAATTTATTTTAGGGGAATCTAGCAACATAATGAATGATTTAAGATAAATTCAGTAAGAATAGTAATCTTTGACTATTGATAAAATTAGAGAAACAGACGAAGAACATTAAGAAAATTTTCATTCATTGCAGCTTTAGAAAATAAAAAAGTAAAGTTCATGTGAATAAAATTTTTAAAAAAGAGTAGAGTCAGGGCTGAAAAGAGTAGAAGATGCCTAAAAAGAGTTATTAATTAGTGAATAAATGAGAAGCTAGGAAAAATAAGAATAGATATTATAATATAAGAGCATAGATAATGTGAGTTAAAATTTATTAGAAAAATTCAATCAAAAAAGTAATTCGTTGCCAGAATCATCTGAAAATTTTTAAAATGAAATTAATGATCTTAATCTAAGTGATGAAGATTCAAATTAGTTCTCATCTATTTCCAAAGTAGAGGATGTTCAGCTCACTCTAACTTCAAAAGAATATCAAGACAAAATACTTCATCTTTAGATTATTTTGATAAACTAAGAAAAAGAGCTTGAAAGAATATAATAACAGTAAGATATTTTATCAAGTAATTCATTTAAAAAGCATTTATTCAAAATAGATATGAAAAATCTATTACAGGTTACTAAAAGCACTTTTAAGATTTAAACGATGAAAATGTGAAGCTTAAGAACAAGTATAATAAATTAAATTTTCATATTTATCTTTTATAAAAAAAATTAATTTAATAAATTTATTTTTGAATTATACCAATAAAATTACATTTATTGAAGACTTTAACTAATTTATTTTTTATTTTATCACTTTTTAATATAAAAAAAAAGATTGATAGAATAAGAATTTGAGTGCAGTCAAAAAATTAAGGTATTAGAAAACTCTAATAAGTGCTTAAACAAATAAGTTAGTTACATGAAAACTGTTTTGCAGAGAAGAGATAAAATTTTAGAAATAGAACCAGATGAAAAAAAATTTATTTTATAAGTAGTTGATTAGATTAACTAATTATAAATAATTTTTTAAAGCTAGGAGAACTTACAAATTAGAGATATGAATAACTCTCCTTCAAAAATATAAAATTTAAATTACTTTAAGGAATAGCTGTCAAGGGTTTCACAATTTATTGAAAAACAGTCAGCAAAAGAAGAGAGTTTATAATAAAATTTGAATAAGCTTGAAGAGGAATTAAAATAATCAAATGAACTTTTAGAATAAGCATTAAAGAATGGTGTTGAAAATTAATAAACAATATAATAATTAAATAGTAAAATTGAGAAATTAAACTAATTTTAAGTAGTTTAGCTTGATGAAATTAGAGATATGAAAGAGCAACTTAAAAATTAACAATATCTAGTTTAATAAGAAAAAATTGTAAAATAATAATTAGAAGCTAAAGTTAAAGAATTCAAAGAAAAAAATAAAGGCATAGAACAATAATACAAAGAGCAAATATAAATTTTATAATCAGAGATAGAATAATACAAGCTTAAGGGTTAAAATAAAAACGTTATTGCATCTTATAAAGCAAAGCTAGATGAAAAGGATTAAATACATGCTTAGCTGCTCTAAGAAATTGAAAAGCTTCAATCACTAATGAGATCTTCTCTTAGTGAATATGAATCTAATTAAAAGAATGTAATTTAATAAAAAATAGTAAATTTAAAAATTTTAAGTTTGCATATATTATAAAATAGGATATTAAGTAGTACACCATTGAGCTAGAGAGCTAAATAGAACAATTCAATAATTTAATTACTGAGAAAGACAAAAGAATAAATGAGCTTATATATTAAAATTAAGACTAATGTATCTAAATTGCTTAATACGTAGGCTAAAAGGAATTTATTGTAAAATTTTTTATTTATTATTTAATTAATTTAACAAACCTTTTATTAATTTTTTAGGAAAATTTAATTAAAGAGATTGATATGTGCAAGAACAATCTTGTATAGATAGGAAATTAAAAAGATAAATTAGAAAATAGTCTGGTGTAATTGCAGTAAGAGTTAATTAAGAAAAATGAACAAAATATAAACTTAGTATAAAAGCTAGCTAAAATGCAAAATTAATTAAGATAAACTCTTTCAGCATAAGAAAAAATAGTTAGCTAAGCTTCTGTGATGGAGCAAAACTCAGGTGTATTGTTCTAAGAAAAAGAATAGTTTAAAGAGAATAGAAATAATTAATATGAAAATTTTGAGATAGATAGAATATTGCATTAAGAGTATTCATAATTTAAATTTATAAAAATCAATAAAAATATCTATCAGTTTGGAAGTAAGCTTTTAGACATATAGTTTGCTAACAGTTAACTCATATGCAGAATTATTGATTAGCAAAATAATGAGATAACTAATTAATTTATATTATTGGATGATTTACTTAAATTAGAAAGACAACCCAGTAATATATTTGAAAGCATAAAAAATTATAATAGCTCTTCAAATGCTAATTCATACTACCATTAAAGAAATTCTTCTTCTTCAAACTATTCTTCTAAAGAAAATCCTAAAAATATTTCTATTTTTACATCTCGAGATAAGGAATAACTATCTTCATGCTCAAACACTCAAAGGAGTCTGACAAATGGGATGATAATAAAAAAGAGTCCTTTACAAGTGAGCAGAATTTCTTCTCATAATTCTTTGAGATCAATTTAAAATTAGAGTTGATTTATATAAATATACTAATATAACAATATAATTAAAAGATGTACATACATATTATTTATTTTATATTTTTAATATTTTTAAAAAATCAGAATAGTATTGAAAATAATACATCATTTTGTAATTATTTGTATTCTATTTTTTAATCAAAACTAATTTTAATTTTTCTATCATCAATCAAGTCAACATTATAAAAATTTTTAAAATGATTATTGTTCTTCTAAATAATATATCAACTAAAAAATTACTTTTTTTCTTATATTCGTCTTAATATTATCCTTTTACTCCCTTTTTAATTAAACTCTAAAATCAAAGGATTCTGATAAATATAACCATAAAAATTGATAGTCCTCTTAGAAGTGAGCAGAATATCTCCACATAATTTGTTGAGATCAATTTAAATAATGAGCAGATTTATAATTATAAATAAAAAATAAATTATTAAATGTAAATATAGCTTATTTTATAATATTAATAATTTTAAATAATTTGTATTTTATCTTCATAAATAGCAAACTGATTTAAGTAATTTACGATAATATGTTTCATTTGATTCTTTTAATTTTTTATAAAAATTAACTTTAAATATTCTATCATCGGTTCTAATATTTTACAATAAATAATCTATCCATGAATAATATGTTCTAATTTATTATTCTAAATATGTATTAATGGTAAGTCACAAATGAATTTATGAAAAATATGAAAAATTAGTAAAATATTATTTTTAATTATCTAAATTTTCTAATTTATTTTTGTTGTAAAGGATAATATAAAAGAAATTTAAACACTAAATTTTGTTTAACTCTGAAACAAAAAGCAATCAAGTGAGAAAGAAAAAAATAATCAAATATTATTAAAAGTAGTTAAATATATAGAATATTTACAATAATAAAAATAAAAATGGCAGATAATAGTGACAAGTATGTTTTATTAGCTGGATCAATATCCTCTATTTTTTTTGGTTTAGGGTACTACTAATATAAAGTATAAAAAAAGATAAAAATGCAGGAGAATTAGTTAAAGAATCAAAGAATATACACGCCTGATGAGTTGAAGAATATCATAGATAAAAATGAACCATTGGTTCATAAATTATTTTCACCAAAAGATCAAGGGAATATATTGTATGGTAAAAATCTCTTAGTTTAAGGATAAATTAATAATTCAGACTGTCTTAAATCTAATCTTGATATTGAAAGCAATACTTAATTAGTAGCTCGCATTAATTACGATTTTCCATACTATAATGATGAAGAAAACTATAAGATAATCTCAGAAAAGACAAATGATAGCCTTTATTATTTGTAAAAAAAAGAATAGGGAATAAATTAAAGCATTAAAATTTAACCAACCATAAATCTTGAGAAAAAAGATACAATCTGTAAAGTGAGTATGCATGAAAATTTTTAAAATATAGATAAATAGTGTTATGATTATACTTATTCTAAAATGGTGGCAGAAAACCCATCTCTTTTAAAATATACTTGGAATTTTTTTGGCAATATATTTGCTAGCATAGCAGGAATATTTTATGGAAATGCCTTTAAGAGCTACATATGCTTTAAAATTAAAGTTGATAACTGCGAAATCGGAATTAAAAATAAGGGTATTATAAGCGTTTTAGGTGATGTTTATTACAACAAAGACAAAGGTGAATTCACTATTCCAAGACCATTGAGACTTATGAAAAATAAACTAGAATACCTTTAAATGCTTAGAGATTAAATAGAATCTAAAGATAAACTAATATTTATCTTTTTTTTATCTTCCTTTATTTTTACTAGTATATCTTTAAGATAACTTTACATTTCATTGTAATAAAAAGATTACATAACAGTATTTGGTAGAAGATTTAAAGTCCCTATGCTAATTGTAAATTGTATGAGAAATATAAGAACCTACTTTAATCAAAATAATGCAAATTCAAAAATAGGAAATTTAAAAGTAGATGTCTAAGATGAATAAAATAATAAAGCTCTAGATATAGTTTATGAATAGCCTAGAGAACAGATGGAATGTATTATTTGCTACTAAAGATCAAGAAGTGTTATTATACGTCCCTGCTTACACTGTTCAATGTGCTAATAGTGTTATAATGTTCTTCCTAAAAAGGAATGCCCTGTTTGTAAAACAAATATTAAGAGTGAATTAAAAATCTTTTAATAATCTAATCCTTAAATTAATAATAATGCAAATTCCAATGTAAATAATAGAAATTTAAATAAAAAGTGAGGATAATTTAAAAATTTAGCCTTTAATAACACATTAATAGGAAAATTAGTTAATGAAATAGCTAATCAATGTACTAATTTACTGATTTAGGCAGATAATTTTTTTAGCAAATTCTAGAAATAAATAGTAATAAACTTTTATCTTAATTAATTAAAAGAGTAAAATTTAAACAATATTTGTATTTTTATAGTAATAATAATTAAAGTCAAATGAAAAAATAATTAATTTATTTTTTTTTAAATTTTAATTAAAACAATTTTAAATTAACAACTTTTAAAATTTTGATACATTTTTGAAATTAATAACAATTAATAATTCATTTGTTAAATAAATATTATTAAATATATTTTATGTGTGGCATTTTTTTGAATTTGCCAACAATAATTTATTTTGTTTATAAAAAATTTGAGATTATTAATAAATTGAAATGAAATATTTTATTAAAATTTAATTATAGGTTTTTGAATAAACTTAAAAAATATTTTTATTCTAAAAATCAAATAGAATTAATTACAAATAATCTATTTTATATTTTTAAATTTGAATAATAAATATTTAATCAAGTATCAATTAGGTACCAGAAATATAAAAAACACTTTGTTAATTAACATTTTTGTTAGTTTTTTTTTTGTATTGTTAAATGCAATTTGAAAATTAAAATTTGAAAATAAGTAGATATATCAAAATAATTAAATGATTATATTTCATTCGTTTTACGATCTATCCATCCTAATCAAATTAATTAAATTTTGTTTTCAATTTCAACTTAAATCAATAATTTATCAAATTATATCTTAAAATTATTGGTAAACATTGTTATTCAAAATTATATATTGTCAAACACATAATTTTTAAGCGGAATAAGGCGAAAACCTAAGAGCAGCAGTTTCATAGTATTTTAGGGTCAGCCATAAATAGAATTTTACTCATAGATTTCTAATTTTATTGATCTTTAATTAGAACTTATATAACTTTAAAGGAAAATTTAATAAAGAAATTATTTTAGTTTTTTAAATAAAAACTATTTTTAATGGCGAATATGTATTTTAGAAACTAAAATAATCTTATTTGCGATTTCTTGATTGGAAGTAAGACTTCTTTTTCTATCTCACCATGCCATATAGCTGAGCATTATGATGAATAAATCGGCAATGTTAAAGATAGCTTTGATACTCTTTAAAAACTCACTTTGAGGATAGATCTAGGAAGCCCATCTCTTGTCACTGTAGATATTAACATATATTTCTTTTAAAAAGAATAAAAATGCAGTAAATAAGAAGTTAATATTATAAAATATAGAGTATAAGAATAATTATGACAGAGCAAGAGGCAGCAGAAAAGAAATTTACTCTATTAGAAATATTAGGAAATTAATTAGGAGAAAATACTGAATTTTAAAGGCTCTTAAGATTAGATTCTCTATAAGAGCAAGGTGGAGAACTATCTGCTTATGGAGCCTCTTTAAAAACATTGTAAACTCAAAAGATCAAAAAGTATAATTTCTTTATTGAACAACAAATCTTAAAGTAAGCTTAAAAAATATTTTAGCTAAATGAAGATTTAAGCATATGGTGTCACTAAAGTTCTTCAAATATCTTACCTCATCAATAAGAATGAATTTTTAAATAGTAGCTCTCAAGAATAAAGCCAAGATGGATGTTTAGTGATGTATTAGGATCAAAATTTAGATAAGAAAATTGAATTAGAATAAGTAAAATAAAAATTTATTTGGTAAGATAGCAAATAAAGTTAATAAATTAATTTAATAAAATAAGGGCTCTGAGGAGTTTAAAAAGTTATTTGATAGCATATAAATATATGGATATAGTCTCTTTCTAAGTCCTTCATCCAATTAATGCATACATCTGCTAAATATTTCAAATTTATTTCAGAAGAATAACAGAAAAGAAGAGGCTATTGAGACAGATATAATTTTAGGCTATTCATTAATGTCGTAAAGAAAGTATATATAAGCAGCAGAGATATTCAAAAGATGTAGCCTTTATTTTTATAAGTAGTACGAAAATACTACTTAAAAAAAAAATAATTTATCAGAAAACTTTTAATCTACTCCCAAATAAACTTTTCAAGATAGTTCAAAACCACTTACCTTTTCTCCAAATTAAAAAAATGGTAAATAATAAATTAATTAATTCATTCATTCATTTTAGGTGTTCTTATTTTATTTTATGCTAATAAAATTTTTTACATAAAGATTTTAATGAAGATACATTTAACCAAACTAATATCTTTGGTGGCACTAACTATTAAGGGTGTGGAACTAGTAACTAAAAATTATTAAGGGCAGCGAAGTTAGAGCTACTAGTTGCTGATTGTATTAGATAGCCCTAACTTTAAAATCAAAAAGTATAAGCTTATTTAAGAGCCACAGAATACTTTTAAGGGTAACGCTTAAATATTAATCTTTCTCAGTAAAATGCAGATCCATATACAAATATCTTAATCTTATGTCCATATTTGTGCAAATTTCTTTTAAGAACTCTTGATGAGAGAATAGATCCATTAAGAATATCTGCCATTAAAGGAATAGAATTTTTGATTGAGAATTTAGGATGCACTATTAGCAATTAGCTTCCCTAGATATTAAAATAAGTAATTCTAACATATCCCTTGATTCCTGCTTTTTCAATTGAGCCTAACAAATAATTTGATGAGGAGGAAGATTATTAAGAAGAAGATGAAGAAGACAATGAAGATATTATTGATAGGTATGAGGATGGTAATTTTTAAGAAATAGAGCATGAAGCAAATGAAGAAGAGGACTAGTTTGCTCGCTCTACTAAAAGACCTAAGAAATCAAAAAAAGGAAATGGCTTCAATAATTTTCCAAAATCACTCTAGTCTTAAGCCTCAATAAATTAAAAAGTCATATTTGATATGTATCACCATCTGCTTGACCAGTTTTTAAATTTATTAGCATCTGCATCTTCTTAAATACTCAGATCTATTTTTAATGATGTAATTTCCACTTAGCTATTTAACAACGAGGTTGCGCATGACGTAAAAATATACTTGTGTAAAATCACAGATAAAATTATTAGCATCTGTTAAGGAGATCTTACTGTTACACCTTAATTCATTACTAATATGATGAATTATCTTTTAAATACTCAATAGCAATAGTAGTTTACAAACTAGTTTAAATAGCATTTGGAAAGAACTTGGGATAATATTAAATAAAAGCTTCTTTCTAACTTAGAACTTTCACAAGCCAATAAAATTGTTGATTTAATTTCCGAAAACCTCCAAAATATCCTTGATAACTAAGGAGAAGGAGCAGGAAGAGGAGATAAATCGTCAAAAAGAGAATCATAGATAGATTAAGATACAGAATTTAATTTTTGGATCGAAATTACCTCGATCGTTCTTTAAAGAGAAAAGAGAACTTAAGAAAACCTGCCAAGCAATTTCGCTCGCTATTACAAAAAGCTAGAAATGTCATAGGAAAATTTAAATTTGAAGATATTAATTAATCCTTACTTATAAATTTTAGAACTTACTTTAGCACATCCTTAAGGGATAGATACTTTTAAGTTAATATGGTCGATAATTATAGATATTCTAACTTCAGCAAGTTCTAAATAGTAAACTGACTACACGCTTGGTGAAGTTACTTACTCAATTCTTAGCAAAACCAAACAGTTTATAGCAAATCATCCTCCCCCTGTTTTACAATTAGATGCATTAATTATTATCATTTCTTCCTTGCCTTAAGTAAAAAATATATTTAAACTTATTTATTTTAAAAAATAATCTAAAAATAATGTTCATTAACTATTTTTAATAGAAAGAAATTGATGTTGGATTGAAAAGAGAAATGCATGATTTTTTATAAATTATCTTAGGATATGTCCCTCACTCCATATTCGAAGAGATTTTTTTTCTAGTGGATTGCTTAATTGAAAAAATTGATTAGCTTGACTATAATTTAATAGAAAGAGTACTCTCGGTTTTAATAGACCAATACACAATGAAAAACAAAACATAAAAAAAAGTTGTTTCCAATTTTATTTCTAAGATGATGAAATCTGAGTCTTAATCAAAATCAATTAGCTACTTTTAATGGATATTAGAAATTTGTTTAGTAAAGAATATTGAGCCTTATAAAGATGATCCTAGTTCTAGTGATTTAATTTAAGTTAGAGGCAAAGCTCAAGCTATAAAATCTAGACAAAACAAAAAAAATAATGACACAAAACAGTATGAAAAAGAGTATGACATTTTTATAGATAAGTTGTCATTTCTCTAAGACTGCTTAGATCATTTAAAGTAAACTCATTTTGTTGCCCTAATAAGTAAAAACCAAGATTCTATAGTCTCAGAATCTATTATCAAGCTTATCAATAGTGGAGACTCGAGGGTTAGAATGAAAGGTTTTTCTATTACGAAGAAGATTCATGAACATTTTGTTGAATTAACAGAGGTTTAAATTAGATAAATAGAAAAATAGCTTGGAAATTATTTAAATAGTTCGTTTTTATCTAAGCAAAATTAATTTGCACCTTCTTTTTAAGAAGAGTGGTACAACAGGTAGATCAATATTTTAATTTATTTCGATCATTTATCATTTTTATTTTATTATTTAAAATAGTTCTAAAAATGAAAGTGATAAAAAATCTATTTAAGGCAATAAGAATCAAAGTAAAATTAGCACTAGCATGAATTCAAAATACGATTAAAGCGCTATGCTTGATTAAACTATCTTAAATAAGCAGCAGAAAGAAGAAGTTGATTAAAATAAGACAAAAAAGCGTGTTTTTTCTTTTGCAAAAATTATGATAACTAAGCTAATTATAGCTTGTTTAAAGGCTTCTTTTGAAAATTTAAAAGATCCAAAATAGCAATTTAATTCTCTTGTGCTTATGGATTAGTTTTTTTAGAACTTATTTGGAGGACCAGATCTTGAAAGCGAATTGAAATTTGCAAATTAGGTGCTTAATCCTAACAAACATTAAAAGACTTAAAAAAAAGTTTAGATTATTGATTTAGAAACATTTGAATTTACTATTGAGTAGTATTTTGACTATGATAATGAGTGGTATCTTCATATGAGGTTAAATTAAATTTTAAAATTTTGGCCATTGCTTTAAAATCTTGTTAACTCTCCATGGAGCAACATTAGAAGTTTGACCTACGGAGTCATCTGCAACTGGGTATTTTGGATTTAGAAGTAGTTTAAATTTAATAATTATTTTAATAAAATTTTTTATTAGGTAAGGACAGACCTAAATCACTACAAAAGCTCAAATTAAAAGAAATTTCTGTAAATTTTATTTAGATTACTTCTAAGTTTGCTTTAGAGCAAAGAAAGTGAATGTAGAACAGGAGGCCTGAATATTTTAGGTTCCTTATGTGGGCTAAGTTATAATTTTGATGATAAAGTAGATGAAATGAAAAACTATCTCCATTTTTTTAGGAGACATGAAAATTTAATATCTTTAGCTATTTGGGAAACTGTTTATGATATTTAAAGTGATTGGGATGTGACTAATTAAGCAGCAGCTATGATTATCATTCAAATATGTGCTCCTAGAGACTCTATTAGACATTTTTTTAGACTCAAATAAGAGGGTATAATATAGATAACAATTATATAATAATTTATTAAAAAATTATAAATAGATATTAATATGAGAAGCAACTATCACTCATACAGCTAAAACAATATCCATTCTCATTTATCTTCCAAAGAAAATAGGTCTACTACTCCAATAATTTTTTAAGGAAAGGAAGAAGAGTAGATAGTAAATGACTCTGGAATTATGACAAGATCAGTCAAGTAAAATAACCATCAAACAAGCTAAAATGTATTTATTGGAAATAATGAAAATACACCAAGCCGTGGCATGTTTAATTAACTAGCAGGAGAAGATGACAAATAAAGCAATATTTATAACAACAATAATATTTCAAGTGATAGTATAGGAGCTGAATAACATTAATTATAAAGTGAAGAGGAGCTAAGTGAAGTAAATATAGATTAGGAAGATAGTTAAGATGGGAACTAAAGCAAAAACCATAATTAAGATGACCTTTTCTGGTTTGATACAGCTTCTGAAAAGGAAATTAGAGATATGATTTCTATGTTTAAAGGAGAATAAAAACCTCCAGTAACACTATGGATTGAAAGAGATACTTATAACACTGAGCATAAGTAATATTTATAAAATTTAATATATATTAAAAAATTTTTTTAATAAGGCCTGAAGGAACAACTACAACTGAGGTTATTACTTATACTATGAATGAAGAAGAAGATGCTGGTATATATGGATACTTTGATGAAGTAGGTATAAATTAAAATAATCCAAACGGGTCTTCCAGTAGTAATAATAATAATAATAACAATCTCAACAATATCACAGAAGAATATATTTAACAGCAGTAGCAATAATTTTAGTAAATGAAAAAGAACAACAATTTAGGACTTGATTTTTTGTAAGACAGGACTAAGGAAATAAAATTATTTAGCAAGTAAGAGAATAATAACTCAGATCATAAAATCGAAAGAGGATCTGAATAAGTAAAAGATAAATAAATACCTTAAAATTAGAACATTTAGGAGAGTTAACAAGGATAATTTGAAGCAAAAGCAAATAAGAAATTCAATAAATTTGATGATGATGATTTAGATTATGAGAAGCTTGGAATTATTGAAATGGAAGATGATGAACCTTTTATTGATGATTATGAAAAAAAATACTAAGAATATAAGAGACATAAAAACCCTTAATAGTTTATTAATAATAATAATAGTAATTAAAAAGCTAATACAGATAATAGACCTCAAACGGGGAGGTAAGTATAAAGAAACTCATAGTCTAAGTAATCAAATTAATTTGAATAAAACTAATAACAAAATAGCTTCTAATTGTAAAAAGTTTAAGGAAGTGTTAAAATAGAAAATGTCGAAATTAATGAAAAAAATAGTAATTATAGCAAAAATAGCTTATCTTCAAGTTAAAATTAAGCAAATTTAAAAGAGCAGTATGTTACTGGAAGCGACTCAAAAAATAAAAATATTGCTTCTAATAATAGTAAAGCTACTTAAGGAAACTCAGAATTACTAGATAGCAATAATTAAAAAGACACTCTAAAGTCTTACAAATAGCAAACCAAGCTGGATGATGGTTAGCTATAGGTTAATTCAAAGGATTAAGAATTTAAAAAAGCTTAACAAAATGATCAATTGCAACCTTTTGAGAAAAAAGAGAATCAAAATTATTAATAGCATGAATACTATGAAGAAGATTACAATGATGACTTAGAACAGTATGAAGATGAGGACGAAGAAGAAATAGAAGAGGATATCTAAGAAAATGATTATGAGAAAGACGAATAAAATGGATAGTATAACTAGAACGAACTTTAAAATTTAAAATACAGTAGTTTTATTAAAATTGAACATAACAACAAATAACAAAACCTTACTAAGAAAGATAATTCTAGATATACTTCAAATTTTACTAACATTACAGAAAAAAATTCACAGTAATCATCATAATAATAAAACAGTTCTGGTAAGAGATTAAAGGATGATTTATAACCAATAAATTGTTCAGAGTCTGAGGCATAAAAATAGATTTTATTTAATTAAAGAATGCATTTCAGAGAAGCAATTTTGAGTGACGAAAACAAGGAGTCTCTAAGCTACACCTAGAGTTCTTAACCTAATCAAAAGAGAAGAGATACTTTTGAAGTTACTTTAAGTTTTTCAGATAGTAGTATTTTTAGAGATGAGCATACAGATAAAACTTTAACAAAAGAAGATGAACCTAATTCAATTTAAATATAGTAATAACTCTTTAATAATAAAGCTTAAGAAAGTGGTAAGGACGATTATAATATGATTGACAATTTTTAAAAGCAAAATATTGGCTAAAATATAAATAACTAAATACAACAACAATAGGTATAATAAAAATCATAAACTCCTTAAAATCAGAAAGGGTAATAAATTTAAATTAATAATTATTTTGCTAACTAACCTCTTTAATAGATAAGATAAGAGTAATAAAATAATAAAAATCCATAGAAGACCAACTAAAATAATATAGCAAAATCTTAATCTCCAATCAACCATAATTAAACAATCAAAGCACCAATGTCATAAAAATAAGATATTGAAAATTCTAACAATTTAAATAGAACTTCGCCTCTGCCAGCTACTATCTAAAAGAGCACTGATAAATAAAATCTTCCTCCTAATAACACACCAAGAATAAATTAAACAGGCAAATCACCAGTTAACAATAATCCATCAAATAATTTAGATTCCAATTAAAATAAACCTAAATAAGGAAATTTCAACTAAAATAATTTTAATTCAAACGAAAATAATGTTTCAGGATAAAATAAAAGAAATAATAAAAACACATTTTCTCCTTAAGAAAGAGGAGATAACTAGGCACTGCAATAAAAGTAATAATCGCCATATAAATAGTAAGTATAAGAAACAATTGAGAAATAAAGGTTAAACTACCACCACAGCAATAATGCAATTAACTAGAATGAAAATACCTAGCTCTAGCTACTGAATGCCATATAAAGTTAAGCTTAACATAATAAATCATCTTAAGGAGGAAGTAAGTCTCCATCTTCAACTAAAAACCAATAGAAGTAAACTAGATAGTCACCCACATAAAATACCTCAAATTCAAATAATAATTAACTTTTAAAACATTTATTAAAGCACCCTACATCAACTAAAAATTAATAATTAGACATAAGCGATGAGTCAAGTTCTAAATAAAAATCTAAGTCTAGATCAAAGGAAAAAAACTAATAAGGATAATAAAGATATTAAGCTTTCTAAAATAACTTAGAGCTAAATATTGTCCAAGGTTAAGAGTTTATAGTTGCATCTAGTGCCTCTTCGAAGAGCCAAGGAAGGTAGTAAAAAGTTGATTTTTTTAGGAAAAATAACCAATATTAAACTCTTTCTAACTCTCACTCTCCATATTAAACAATGAATATCCAAGCTGGTGGAGGCTCTTCTTCTACCAAGCATTAAAAATCTACTTCAAAAAGTAGATCAAAGTCAAATGGAAAAAAAAGAAATGGCTAAAAGACAACTACTTCTGTTACTCCAAGTGGTTTCTTCAAGAATAGAACTCCTTCTCATTCACCACCAACTTCCACGGGTAAGAACAATATTTTAAGCTAACTGAGATTGTAAGGCTCAAATAGTGGTGGTAAGTCTAGATCCTTAGAAAAAAATACAAGTAGTAACTTAAGTTCTACTTTTAATAATACCATTTCCAGTGTAATTAATGGTATTAACAATAATAGCTCTTCAAATCCTAGCAAACCTCCTTTGAAAACTAATAGTGCCAATATTGTAGCAGGAAACGGCTTTTAAAATACTGTCTCAAATGCTAATAAAAATAATTTAAATCTGCATAGCATTGATAAATTATACAAGACAGACTTTTTAAGCAGGTTACTAGATTCTACGAAATCGAATGTTTCCTCTAAAAAGACAACAAATATTACACCTAAATCTTGCAAGACAAAGATATCAAGCTCAAGAAACTCAAAGTCTAAAGAGAACAATAACAGCACCATTTAATGCGCTAACAATCAAAGCTATTATAGCAATTAAAATAACCCTAACTCGATCACCATTAATAGTTAATAATACAATAATATGAGCAATAGTAATTTTTCATTTGCTGGAAACCATTAGAAAGATAGTTACTCTCCTTAACAATCAGCTTAGTTTGATGATGATATTCACTAATAATTTTCATATGATGATAATGCGTATAGTAATGTAGGTGGAGGTGACTCTAAAAACTGCACACTTGATTTAGCTGATGCATTTTAAAATATTGATAACTAACACATGATTCCACTCAAACAATAATCTCTTAACAACACTTATAATATTTCTAATATTAACAGCAACGATTAATCGTAACAAAAATATCTTATTGCTCAAATAGCTTAAAAGAATAATTAGCTTACAAATAAATTATAAGTAATGCCATTTAAATAAAACATCCAACTAAACGCTAATTAATAAATAAGATCAAGTAGAAGAAGCTCTGAGGGAAACTGCTTACCAATCTAAGGGAATATAGATATTTAATAAAATAGCTTCCTTCAGTACTAGTAACCTTTATAATAAAATTTTATAATTTAGCACTAATAGTAGTAAGTCATATTGCAAAACTAATACTACCCATAAAAATCTTTAGAAAACAAAGAAAATCATTTTGAAAATTCAGCAGATGAATTGTTGGATGTTTTGACTAAATCAAGGAATTAGAGAAGTACTTCTGCAAAATCAAAAAAAAGAAGTACTTCTGGAGGGAAAAATTCTTCTTAATAATCTCAAGTAAATTCTAAAAATGCTAAAGGTACATCTAGCTCTGCTAAAAGAGTAAAAGTAGTCAGCATCTCTCAGTAGGGTTATGAAAAGCTAAATAAATTTGAGCCTTACAAGCAGCCACTTAGTCCTAATAGAAAAAAGAAATTATCTCCTAATCAAAGACCATAGTCTAGCAATTATTAACATAATGTGTAATAAAACAACCAATAGCAGCTCTCTGTTTCTTCAGTCTTGAATTCTAATCATTTTTCTTCAACTTCATAAGACTCGTCATATCTTTAGAGTTAGCTAAAAAATAATTTCAATTAAACTGCTGCTAGCCAAACAAGTCACAATAATTCATTTTAGTCATACAATAAACCGCCTTTAGTGAAGAAGTAGCTACAAAATAATAGTAGAGAGAAAGAAAGTAATTTATAAAACTCAGGAGTATTTATTGGTGGGAATGCATAATAATAAAATAATCAAGCAATTAGTAATAACAATTCTTTTTATGTGTAAGAAGGAAATCAAATAGCTTAAAAAAAGAAGAAAAAGATATAATTTAATTAGAATCACTCCTTCGATGACTCATTAATTAATACTACTTTGTGAACTAAAAATATCGTAAACGCATCATAGCATTTGTTTTATAAATGTAAATAAATATTAAAAGTGAAATAATTATCAAATGTTTGAATTTAAGCTTTTATTTTAAATTAATAAAAAATTGATTCTATTTTTCTTTATAAAAATGTCTTATTAATTAACTTAAAAATATATTAAGTAAACATTACTTATTTTTTCATTTATTTTTGTATTAATACTTTTCTGTTTGATAAAATTTGTAAATTGTAATAATAATAAGCAAGCATCATTTTTCCTCAATCAAAAACTTAATTTTACACAATTATTAATTTATTCATTTTTAAAAGTATTTTTTATCAATTAAAGTCTATTCTAAATAATACCAAATTAATTACCTATTTTACTCTCAAATGAAAATGCAATTTTGTAAAAGGAAAGACATATATATGTCTAGCTTTATTTATTGAACCTTTCATCAAATTTGTAAGAAACTTCTAATTTATAATCTCAATTTATTTGGGGAGTGACTCTTGAATCAATCAAATTTTTTGATAAAATCTGAGAGTATATTTTGACTCAAGAGTCACACATTTTAAAAATAATGCATTATTTTCAATTATTTGCGTAATATTAATTAAAAATATGAAAATACAGGTTCGACAAAGAGTACAAATTTTCAAATTTTGAGTCTTGTATCTAATATATTCATGAAACTAAAACTATCTATCAATAATATTTTAAAAATTTATTTATTTTAGCTTTGCAGTAGAAATACCTCTTAAAGGGTTTAAAACTATTTTTATTTAAACTACCAACAGAATATGATTTTTGGAAAGATTATTTGAAAAACTCTTGAGCCTAAATTTTAAATCATGAGCCGACTCATTTAAATTCAAGCAAATTAATTACCGTAAAAACTGTAAACACTTCTTCAAATAAAGATTGCAAAATTTAGAAAAAATACTAAAAATGAGTTAAAAATAGAATATTTTCTAAAAATTAGTTAGCAATTTTCTTCAAAATAAATTCTAGATCAATTATTTATCTTACTATGGTCTAAATGCAAATATAGCTAAATCTTTTATTAAGTTTTGATTATTTAAAAACATCCAAAAGCTCATATTTATAATACTGATGATTAATTAAAGATAATAATAATAATAATAAACTTAAAAAAAACAAAAATTTACCAACCAACATACAAATCATAAAGAATAAAGAATTTTGATTAATGTCACTAGATACAGACCTTGAGCAAGGATCTAAGACTATCTATTCATATGAAGCTTAACTATCAGGTATACGTTGTACAGGGTGTACAAAAAAAATTTCTGATAATCTCAAAGAGTTCTAGAGTATTAAGTCATTTAATATTAATGTTATAGGAGAGAAGGGTCTATTTCACTTTTATGATAAGGAAACTGCTCCTCTAGTGGAATCAAAAATTAAATCCTTAGGCTTCAAAATTCTGAATGGATTCCAAGAAATAGTCCAAAAAACTGATGCAGCTGATACCACTCGTCAAATACATTTTATAAGAAAGTAAAAAGAACAAATTGACATAAAAAACTTGTAAAAAGTAGTTGAAAACTAATTTGGAGGAATTCTCGATGTCCAATAAATTGGCTCAGATATTTTCATGGTAAGCTAAAGATTTTAGTATTTTATAAAAAATATTCAAAATTTACAATTAACTCAATTAATTAATCTTAATAACCATCAAGTTAAGTTGAACAATTAAATTTTGAGTTTTAATTATAAAATTAAAATAAAACTATTCACAATTAAAAAATTATTTTCTCAAGTGAATTTAATTTTAAATTACTTTCAACATTTTAATTCATTTAAAATCTAATAATTTAACAATTCACGAAGCATAATTTAACTTTTAATCAAATAAAAATTTCAATTAATTAAACTTACTTTTTATGAATTAGATTAAATATAACTCTAAGGTTGTGAAAGGTCGCTAAATTCATGACTTCGTGCTTTAGTAATATGAAGGAAAACTAGAAATTTACAATAACTATATTTCTGGATTTAAAAAGTAAAATGTCAAAAACGAAGTTCTAGAAATTCGTGATGTCATCATAGCTCTTCTCGTATGTGTTGTTTTTATAATAATGGCTCTTATTCTCCCCATATTTGATTTCTTTGAAGAAGTTTAAGTGTATCCTCTGAAATTTAATGTCATAACTCTCTATGTCATATTTTTATTTTTACTAACTGCTTTTACTCTGTATTACTTTGGTAAAGGGCCTATATACAACTCCTTTGTTAACTTTAAGAAATATAGAATCATGAATATGGAAACCCTTGTTGCTTTAGGAGCACTGTCTGCTGCTATTATGAGCATTTTCTTAATAATAATTTACTTCGTAGAGATAGAAGATGGTTCTGATAATATGAGTCATATGTCAGAACACGAAAAATCAGATCGTAAAATGAAAATTGAGGATATAGTACATATGTTAGAAACAGCTGCTTTAATTTTATCTATCATCACCATAGGAAAATACCTAGAAGGATAATCGAAGCGCTCAATCATATAAATGACTGAAAAGCTTTTCCCAGAAGAATAACTCTTAGCAAACTTAAATACTAAATACATTGAACCCAAAAATAAAAAGTTTGATATTGATGTAGAAAAATCTTATGATATTTCATATATTGATAAAGATGATTTTATCCTAGTAGAAGCACCTTATAAGCTTTTAACAGACAGTACTGTGGTACACATATACACTCCAACCTTAAAAGCGATTGATCAAGTTTGCTATGGGTGGGACGATGCTTTTGAAGTAAAAAAAGGTTAAACATTAAAAAGTGGCGCTGATATTACTGAGGGTAAGGCTATACTTTAAATAAGTAACACTATTGAAGATAGTATGCTATTTTAAATTAGCAAGTAATTAAATATAGCTCAAAATAACTCAGAATCAACTGAAAATGGTATTGCTGCTTTATTCAAAAAAGTTTCTGAGCACTTTGTGAAAGTAATTATTTTTATCGCTTTTTTAAGTTTGATTATTTGGTGTATACTAATTGCTACTGACTCTTACACTGTCGATAACTATTGTGTATGGTGCTTTCCTATCGAAAGATTCATTTCTGTTTTAGTGGCTTCATGTAATTTTTAATTCAAAAATTTTCTATTTAAAAAAATAAAATAAAAATGAAAATAATTCAATATTTTTTTACTTAACATATTAGGTCCTTGTGCACTTGGATTGGCAATTCCATCAGTAATTGTAGTTACATTAAATATAGCTATGAAAAACTCTATTTTGATAAAAAAGAACTCTGTATTTGAAAAAATTAAAAAAGTCTAAGCAATCATTTTTGATAAGACAGGTACTCTCTTTACAAAAGCCGAGAAAATAGACTTTTTCCATAATTATTCGAATGGCGCATATTCTGATTAATCTTTATGGTAGATTATCCAAATCATAGAAAAAGACATCAAGCATCCTTTAGCTGACCTTCTTTATTAAGAATCAGTTGCTCGTGGTTGTAATGTATTTTAAGCAGATTACAAAATGGTAGATAGACCTACATTTGATGGTAAAAATGGTTTGTCAGCAATTTTATATGACACTAAGAGAAATAGTGCTTCATTAGAAGTTAAAATTGGAAACATAAAGCTTATGAATTAAAATTAAATCACTATCTAAGAAGAAAATCAGTTATAGATCGATGGTTATTTGAAATAAGGATTCACTGTTCTTCTAGTCTCTGTAAATAAATAGCTAAGCGCCTCTATTGTGCTAGATAACTAAAACAATTTGAGACCTGAGGCTAGATAGGTTGTTGATTATCTGTAAAAGAATTTAAAAAAAGATATCTATATTCTTAGTGGAGACCATAAAGATACAGTCTTAGAAGTAGGTAAATATTTAGGAATCCCTGAAGAAAATTTGATTGGAGAATGTGATGCAAAGAGCAAATAATAACTTTTAAAAACTCTTAAGGAAAAATAAAATAAAGAAGTTATGATGATTGGTGATGGTTTAAATGATATTCTTTCACTATAAGAGGCTTGTATTGGTGTTTCTATAAATGCTAAATCAGAATTAAACCTCATGGCAAGTGACGTTGTAGCTCTTAATGAAAATTTATGGAAAATTCCATTTTTATTTGAGCTTATAAAAGTGGCTAATATCTTCATTTATTTAAATCTCTGTTGGTCTTTTGCATATAATGTCTTAATGATTCCTATGGCTGCGGGTGTTTTTGAGCCTGTAGGCATACATGTATCTCCCCTAATATCAAGTGCTTCAATGAGTGGTAGCTCAATTGTAGTTGTTTTATTTAGTAACCTACTAAGGCTTTTTAAATTTAAAGAACCTGCTGTAAAAACTGAAAAAGTTGCTAATAGTCCTAATTAAAAAGTAAATTTTAATAAGAATACTAGACATGATAATGTTGCTTAGCCTGTTATTTAAAATATAATTACTCAAGCAACATAAGAGAATTAAGATTTGCTTAAAACTAGTTAAAGTTGAAACTAAAAAATTCAAATCTTAATAAAAATATTATATTAAAATTATTATTTAAAATTCAATTTGTAAAAAATTTCTGTAAATTCATTCATATATTTTTTTGTTGTTACATAAAACTTTTCTTCACTCATCATTTAAAAAAAAAGATCTATTCTATAATTTATTTAGGTTTGAAGTTGATATTTATTTACTGAACCACCCACTAACTAATAAGAAAGGACGTATTTTTATTTAAATTGAAAAATTTGATATGAATTTTATAATTTGTCTTTTATCCTCAATTAAATCATTAATCAGGCAAAATAAGAGAAGAACTTAGTGGCAGAAAAATTATCGAATTCAATTAAAAAGGAAAAATATGATTTTGTTTAAGCAGATAGTAATTTTTCATAAACGTTTTTTTATTTTTAACATAAAACGTTAAAAATATTTTCAACAATTTATTTCAGTTAAAAAAATAACATTTTATACTTTTATTTTTTTTAGGTGACTATTCTAAATTTTAAACTGAAGTATAATTAATAGATTTTCAGAATTAATTTAGTCTAAATCTTTTTCATCAATTAGGGATGGGATGAACGATAAAGAATCTACCTTAGGTTGTGGTTAGCTATATTATCTTTGGTAAATATTATCACAAAAACAAAGGATTAATAATATTACACACAAATAATAATGGCTAATATATTATTTTTATTTTTTCCATAAATTGTACAAAATTGAATTTTTACCACTCTTATAAATTGATGGTTTCTATTACTTTTATTATGTGATTTTTTAGATTTAGCTGGCTTTACAAAATAATTAAATACCTTGCTTATATTAAAATCAGGTTTATTATTTTGCTTCAGAAACTAATTCATAAATTCAAGCATAAATATTCTTTTAATATATAATTCTTAATTAATGATAAATTGATCTGGCATTTAAATCTCAAAAATGAACAATAATATTAAATAAGACATTGAATTGGGCGAGAAAAAAGTATATGTATACGAAGCTCAGCTTTAAGGTATCCATTGTACAGGTTGCCGAAATAAAATTGTTTAGAATCTCACAGATTATCTTTCTATTTAATCTATCTCTGTGAACATTATATCTGAAAAAATACTAATTAATGTCACTAATCAAGGGGATATAGAAGATATTTCAAATAAAATTCGCTCGCTAGGGTTTAAAGTTATATCTGAATTTGAAGAAATCTAGCTCTTTAACTAATCTAAAAACTCAAACAGGAAAGTATATTTCAAACTTCCCCAAGTTGATAAGAAGGATGGATGTTAAACTGATGAGCTTCTCCAAAATTCAAAAGAGGATTTGAAATAAAATTTAAAGTAGAAATTTAGTGGAATTACTGAAATTAATGAATCAACTGAAAAAAAGATAATTAGCGTAATAAATTTATAAAACATTTTAATCATTTTTTAATATATTTAAAGAACTATGAAATATATATTTTGTTCAAAGCTATTTTGTAAATTACCTAATTTTTTATTTAAATTAGATACAATACAACCCTAAAGCTACTAAGGCAACAGATATTCACAGTTTTTTATAAAAGTAATTTTCGAATTGTAACATTGAAAGCAATCCTTACATTGAAAGCTTCAAAAAACCTAAGAGTGACTTTTAAGCAACAAAAATACGTGATGTATTAATTGCTTTCATAATAATGATATGCTTCACACTATTCACTATGATACTTCCTCATTTTGAATTTTTTCAAGAGATAGCGTTATTTCCCTATAGTATGAATATTATAACAATATATGTTATAATAATGATATTTTTAACATCATTTACAATGTACTATTTTGGAAAGCGTATATTTTTGAATTCTATTACAAATTTCAGAAAATATAATGCAATGAATATGGAAACTCTTGTATCGATTGGCTGCTTCTCCTCGTTGTTACTTACAGTATTTTTGCTACTGACTTATTTTTTTGAAGATTATAATGAAGTTTTAGGAAGTAACTAACTCACTGACGAACAAAAGCATAGTAGATCAATGAAAATATCAGAGCTAGTACATATGATGGAGTCTGCTTCTTTAATTTTAGCAATTATCACACTTGGAAAGTATTAAGAAGGAAAAGTGAAAAAATCGATTTTAGATATGACTGATAAGCTATTTCCTGAAGATTAACTTCTTAAAAATACTTAAGTAACTATAATAGAACCTAAAAATAAGAAGTTCGATATTGATAATTAGAAAACTGTTGATGTTTCTTATGTAGATAAGGATGAGTTTATAATTTTAAAAGCCCCATTCAGATTGCTAAATGATGTTACAATAGTTTAAATTATGTCATCTGAGATTAAAGCAACAGACCAAATATTGTATGGTCAAAATGATCCTTTTATTGTTTAGAAAGGCTCAATTTTGAGAAGTGGGGCTGAGATAATTGAAGGAGAAGCGATAGCTTAAGTAAATCACACTATAGAGGATAGCTTGCTTTACTAAACTAGTAAATAGCTTAACTTAGCTTAAAGTAACTCTGAGTCATCAGAGTCAGGAATATCAGCTCTTTTAAAAAAATTGTCAGAAATTTTTGTTAAAACAATCATTTTCATTGCAACCCTTACTTTAATAGCATGGAGTTTAATAGCAATCTTTGGTATCTATTAAATACCTTCTAGTTGTGTTTGGTGTTTCCCTGTGGAAAGGTTCATTTCAGTTTTAGTAGCTTCTTGTAATTAAATCAATTTTTTTAATTAAATACCATTAATCCCCTTTAAATTACTTTTTAACAATATTTGAAGTAGAAAATTATTTAATTTATTATATGTCCCCCTTCTATTTTACTTCACTTTCTTACCCTGAAATTCGTCACAAATGATAAATTATTCATTTATTTATAAGATAATTACACTGAAACATATTTTTTTTGATAAATTCTTACAGCGTACTTATGCCTCTAATAAATTTACCATCCTATTTATTTAAATTAAATCAAATTTTTTTAAAAATAGGTCCATGTGCTTTGGGTCTTGCAATACCATCTGTAATAGCAACATCCTTAAATTTAGCTATGAAGAATTCTATCCTCATAAAAAAAAATACGGTGTTTGAGAAAATTGGAAAGATTAAAGCTATTGTTTTTGATAAGACAGGAACACTCTTCACAAAAGCCAACAAGGTAGATGAATTTAGTAATTAATCTGATAACTAATTTTCAGATATCTAAATATGGTAGATGATTTAACATGTAGAAAAAGATGTAAATCATCCATTAGCAGAATTGCTGTATAAAGAAGCTGTTTAGAGAGACTGTAGTACATTTAAAAGCGATTTCTAACTTTTAATAAACTCTTTTAAATAATTTAAAAATGGAATCGAATGTACACTTTTGCAAATTAAAAAATAGAATAAATAAGTAAAAGTCTTGATTGGTAACCTTAATTTAATGAGAGAAAACAATATTGAAGTCAGTAGCCAATTAGTTGAATAAATTTAAAATTTATAAAATAATGGAAGCACAGTAATTATCATGAGCGCAAATTAGAATATTTGTTGTACCATAACTTTACATAACACCAATAATTTAAGACCTGAAGCTAAATCGGTGATAGATTACTTAACTAAAGAACTTAAAAAAGAAGTTTTTATATTGAGCGGAGACTCAAAGCAAACTGTCAATCAAGTTGGATAACATTTAGGAATTAAAAAAGAAAATTTGTATGGAGAATGTGACTCATAAATGAAGAAGGATCTTCTAATTAGCTTGAGATAAAATTATAAGAAAGAAGTGATGATGGTTGGCGATGGGTTAAATGATATTCTTTCTTTAGAAGAAGCCTGCTTAGGAGTATCAATTAATGCTAAATCAGAATTAAATTTAATGGCTAGTGATATAGTAATTTTAGATGAAAATCTATGGAAGATTGCTTATATCTTTAACCTAGTGAAAAGATCTAAAATATTTATATATATAAATTTGTTTTGGGCATTCTCATATAACTTTTTTATGATTCCACTTGCAGCTGGATGCTTTTGTCAGTATGGTTTGAAGGTGTCTCCATTAATTTCAACTATTGCTATGAGCACCAGTTCTATATTAGTTGTATTATTTAGCAGCTTTTTAAGATGCTTTGAGTTCCATCACCATAACCTAGAATAAGAAAATTAAAATAATAACGAATACTAAAGCGTAAGCAATTCATTTAACAAGCTGGATACAAGTAAATCTCATGATGAAAAGCAAGTAATCATAAATATGTCTAACTTATGAAAAGGAAAAAAAAAAATAAAACCATTTTAAAATAAAATATACTACTTAAAATATAAAAAACAATAAAAAATAATAATATATTAAAGCTCAATTTATATTACTTACATAATTTTATATTGAATATAATTACAAACTTTTATGATATTTTATTTTAGAAAAATTTACTTTCTTATTCAGTCTTAACAAAATAAAATACTTTATATTTTGTTAATTTTCTTTTAACAAAATTTATTTTATCTATAAGTTAAACTACTTTGAAGCTTGTCTAGTTTTACTTTATTTAAAAATTCACAAGATTAGAGCTTAGTGATGTAGCTTAACTTGTGATTTATCTTAAATTAACTAAGATATTTAGATTTTCACTTTGCATTTAGAACGCTTAGTTAATCTATATTTTTTTTTAGTAAATTAGGTTTTGAAATATTGATGTTAGATTGGTTTAAATTCAGCTAAATTTTTTTTGTTTTAATTATTTTTTATAAAATCTACGAGTATTAATTTTGTACATAGCTTTAAAGAAGAGTGTTTATTTATTGGTCTTCTTCTTATTTTAATAATTATTTTTATTTTATGTGTTATTTATACTTCATCATATTTTAATTCATTATTTAATTTGATTTTTTTAGACAATTCTCTTTTTCCTTTTTTTATATAAAGTCCTCAAAAATTTTAAAGCTCTTGTATTAGGATAAATCTGCTTAAGGGTATTCTTATTTATCCTAGTTGTAATTATCTTATTTGTAAAATGAATTTTTGTAAGATTCACTTCGCTTTTAATTCATTTTTAAAAAATTAGAACCTGTTTTCCATAGTCTCTCTGTTATAATAATATTATTATCTTCTATTTATTTTCTAGGTGTTTAAAACCCATACGATTTCGTTACGTTTTCATCATTTAAAAAGTAGATTAAATTAGTTTTTTGTTACATTTTTTTGCTAGAAAAGCTATTTGCCATTTTAAATTCACCTTATTTATACTCACTTCTACTTGATTATAGCACTCTTTAAGTATTATTTCTAGTTTCTACTAAAAATATAGTTTTGTTAAATTAATTTATATAATAATAATTATTTACATATGCGTGGTGAGTCAGACATAGTGATTTGTCTCTTTTACTCAAGGTTTAATTATTCGTTTTATTTGGGAAAAATTTATTTATAATAATTTATATTTTATATTTCATCCAGTTAATCTGTAATTAAAGCTGGTTAATTAGATTAGTAAGGAGTTACTTAAGCACTTATTTCATCATTCGAACTCATCATTTTTTTAGGTTTATCGACTTATTTATTACTAAGGTTTTAATTTAATGGCATCTGCTAATTGCTTTCTGTTTATCTATTAAGCATTTTTTATTGATTTTAAAGCTTATTTTTTTAATAAAACGAATTTGATTTTTAAACGTCTACCTTATTAATATGAAGGAAGGATGGACATCTAAAATTATCTTTAATTATATTAATTTTATGCATATCTTAGTTATAATTATAATCAGCTTTATTATTCATAACACTTATTTAAGAAGACTAATAGTAAAAAGTTTTAAAGGGATTTTATTTATTTTTACAATTACGATTTGAATCTGTGTTGATATTTTTTAGAATATTTTATATATTTTTAATCTATGTATATTACTCTAATGACTAAGATTACGAATTTGATCTTTAGCTCTGCGTCTTTTATCTATCAGTCGAAGAAATATGAATAAACCTAGGAGTAAACATATTTTGATTTTCTTAACTAGATTTTTAAACTCTATGGCTAGAATGAGTTAAACTTAATTTATTTGCTTGCCTTTAACTTTATGTTTCTGAAATAAAATAATTTTAGTCTAATTAAAATTATTAAGGTGTTTCTTATACTTTACTTTAGAAGCTGAAACTTTCATTTTATTGTTAACTGTAATTGTAATTAAAATGTGAGTTAGATTATTTACATAAAAGAATTTAATCTTAATTGCTTTCTTCTTAATCCAGCAAAGAAGTAGATCCAAAATTTTTAGAATAATCTTCTTGTGTATTTTTCAAATTAGAGCAGAATTAATCATTAGAAGTTTGAACATATTTAGTTTCATAGTCATTTGTAGTCATTTTAAAAGAATTCTAACTTTTTAAATTTTATTCATAGTTCTGTGAAGACAATTACATGTTTTTTTTCTCAGACCTAGGTAAAGTAGGAGTATTAGAAAAATTAAATTTAGTTCTAATTTAATGTAATGGTAGAATAAATTTTTTTTTTTCATATTTATAATCAGTTTAGCTTCCTTAAGTCATAGTTAACGCTTTGCTACATAAACTTTATGTATCTATTTCTAAATCATTCATAAAGCTTAATTTACTTGCTTCTTTAGATTCCCATGGCGTTAAAGACTCCTTTTAATAGCTGTTTAAATTTTATTTAGCCACTTCTAAATCTAATTTATTAATAAACGATTTATCTAAACTATATTATTGTTCTAATAATATAATTTAGTTGCTTCCAGTCTAACCTTAATACGGAAGAGTATTTTTTCCTACTTCTTCTTGTATGATGTCATCTTTAGCTTTCTTTCCTCTTATTTTTTTTTGAACCTTTCTTTGCATTGTATGAATCATATGTAGATATATATATATATATAATAGCTAATTATTTTCTTATCAAATTAATTAACTTTTTTTATTCAAAAATTTAATGCTATCATAATTATCTATATGAGGTTTCAAGTTAAATTATGCTTATTTTTTAACCTAAAATAAAAGTTTAATTGAATAAATAAATAGAAATAGTTGTATGTGACATGTAAAAAATTTACACAAAATTACTTTTTAAGATAAACTGCAAAAATAATAAAATAGAATTAACAGATAGATAATAAATACTAATATAAATTAACAATTATAGATAGCGAATTACATAAAATCAAGATAAAAGCTTGTTTATTAATAATAAAGAAAAATTATTATTTTTCTATTAATTTTTTAGGTTTCTAAAAGTATATTGGAATTAGAAAATTAAATAATAATTTTATTGAAAAAAAATAAATTTTTAAAATAATTTTTTAATGCGTTTTATTTTTAAAGATTTTTATATTTATTTTTTATAGGTTCGTTCGATTGCACTAGCTAATTTTTATATACTTTTTATGAATAAAAATTCATTAATTAATATCTATTTAAAAACTTTTTTGTGAAACCATAAATTTAAAAGTAGATCAATAAATAGTATTAAATTTTAGCACATCTAAATAAAAAATGGATAACGTATTTTAGTCTAAAAAGGAGTTAATTTAGCAAGAGTAATAGGAAGCAAAGTAAAATTTGTTCAAGTTTATTTAAAAGCACCAAATCTTTTAGATATTTCTTCATGCTTTAATGCTTTTTTCAGAAATTAAAAAGAATAGAAGAAGAAGCAATTTAAAGAAACCTTCAATTCTCTCTCAAGCTCTAGATTTCAGAACAAATTAATGACTTTTGTCAAAGAAGATGGAACATAAACTATTTTAGAATGTAAGTTCCTCAAATTGCTTATTAAAAATTTTTAGCAATTATTTTTTTAATACAAAATAGCATTTTAAACAGGATCTTATCCTCTAATAAATCCTGATCTTCATAATTTTAGGGATAGATAAAAGGAATAAGAAAGAGATTAATATGGAGGAATATATTTAAGGAAGTAAGAATTATTGAATTTACATTTATTTAATCTACTAAAATATTTTTTAAGTTAATTCTGATGTATTTTTTAAGTTATTAGATTGGTAGTGAAAGGGCAGCAAAAACTTAGTAGGAATTTTTAAGCTCACATTTAGAAGGATAGATATATAATAATAATCCCCCTCACTTACATCCTACAGTTTCATGGTTAAGAATTAGAGATTTGAAAAAAGAAGGTCCTCCTCTGAGGTACACACTTTAAGATATTAATTCTATAACATTAAGTTATTTAAATTTTCTACAATCATAATCTTAGATATAATAACCGTATTGAAAATGAAAATCTCATAAAAAATATTGAAAACAACACTCAAAAAATTGACCACAGTAGTCGCGATATGAAAATGGTTCATGACCCTGACTGGAAATAGAAAAATAAATAAAAATGGATTAATTCAGTAAAATTTCTTTGATATTAATTATATAATACACAAATACTTTAATTAATTTAAGAATAAAGGATTTGATTGTTCTACTAAATCCAGTTTGAAATGGTCAAGTAATCCACCATGGCCTCTCATACCAATAGGACCAACAGACCCTTACATGGGAGGATTTAAATAAATTGAAGATAAATTAGGGAGACATAGAGATAAAAAAAAAGAAGTAAATAAAATTTTTAATATTTATATTCTTACTAGAGTGATTAATACATTTGTAAAGCCTAAAAGAAATGATTTTATTGGGAGAGTAAAAGATGATCCATGGGAAAGTACACTAAATGTTTCAAAATCTATAAGAACTCTAAAAGGAGAACAGGTTATGCATGGTGACCCTGAGAGGTTCTTGTTTTCTAAAAATAATAAACTGGATTAAACCTCATATAAACCTAGCTTAATTGATACTAAAAGTGTTGACAGATTAACTCCTTTCAACCATAGCAATAAGTAAATTAAATTGCTTATAAAATAAATAAATTAATTAATTATCTTGTATAGTTTTTAAAGTCTTTAATTAAAAAATATGGGATAAAATTTCCCAAGAATATACAAAAACTCTTTAGTCCATTATGGTTTAATTGAAAAGTAGTAAAACTCAGCCAACCACAGCAAAAATTATTATAATTCATTTTTATACGATAACGCCTATAAATCTAATACCTCAGGAGCAGGGTAAAAATATTTATGAAAATAATTTAAATTAAATAAAATATTTTTTAAAAAAAGATCTTCACCCAATAAAAAAATGTTTTTTGATGATACTAAACTTTTACTAAAAGCACATTAAATGTCAAATTAATCTTTAGAAAAAAACAAAAGACTCCCAACACAGCAAGAGGAAGATTTTAGATACAATCCTCCTTCAGATAAATAAGTATAAGATGCAGTATGCAAATATTTCTAAAAGTGATAATGACAAAATTATTAATTTGTGAAATATATATTTCAAATTAAACGGTTTAAAATTTATATGGTTTAAAAACGTTACTATTGAAACATATAGTAAATATTAGCATTTATAAAGAAATGCTGATGAATAAAGAATGTTAATATGATTGATAATGAGGCTATTAGTATGATACAAAACATAAATGTATTTTTATTTTACAGTGTTATATAAAAATTATCTAAAATTAAGTAAATAAATTTATTTTAGATATTTATTTACCTTCTCAATTAGTTTAACATATTTTAATTAATTAGTTAATTTAATTATATATTTACATTTGAAAATCAAAATATTCTCTTTGAATTAATTTTATTTTAATTAGCTACAGCTGTAGTCTTAACTTAGTTATTTTTTTATAAAAAGTAATTTTGTTAACTTATCTATTTTATAGCAGATATTTTTTACTAATTGCTTTATTGGCTTAATAAATTGTATTTATTAACATTTTTTTCATTTTAATTATTTGCCATAACAGAGTTGTTTTAACTGTTATTCTAAACTTGATTATGATAATTTTATTTGTTTTCACCTCCTTATAACACCTAATGAGCTTAAAATTTTTGATTAAAATAATATTCTTTATTTTATCTTCTCTGTTAAAGCATATGAGATATGGTTTCTTTACCTTAGACTAGTTAATTATTATTTTTTTTAAGGATATTTTATTCACTATATTAAGGTTATAAAAGTACCTACTAATTGTTGATTTTTTCCTGCTAAATAGCAGCTGGGTGTTCTTTAGATATTTAATTTGATGTATTTTAAAGGATTGTACGGATGTTTGTATTAATTTAATTTTAGTTATTGTTGACAGCGTCAGAACTCTAATTGATTTTGGTATCATTTTATTAAGTTTATTTTTCGTTTTATGACTGATCAAATATTTTAAATTTAGTAGTTTTTTTATTTTAATTGTTATTATTACTATTAATATTAGAGTAATTAGCAGTTTTTACATCTCTGTTTGTTTCAGAGTATTATTTAAAGGTTTAACCAGTTTAATTTTTTAAGTAATTATTAGTATATGGAATATTTGTACTTTGGTTGATTTGCATAATATTAATTTGAGATAAAGAGCGATTAGAGTTTGCATTCACGATTAAATTACTTTAACTGCTATTTCCTCTTCTTTTGTAGTATGTCTTTTTTTCTTCTTCAGCACTTTCTGTTTGAATACTCGCTTATTAGTTAGCTTTATTTACTTAAATTGGTGCTTACGTTTTTTAATTTATCTAAGGTTGTTTTATTTTATTCTATGCTGCTACTTTATTGTTGTTGATTTCATACGAAAAGTAGTCTTTTAAAATCCTTGGATCATCTTTAATTTGAGCATTTTCAAATTTATTCTCTTCATATGCTAATCCATAACTCTATTTTTTTTAAACATCAACTTTTTATTTGGTCTTTTGCTTATTAAGCAATTAAGAAGGGGGGTTAAAAATTATTCTTGACTGAAGTTAAGTTTAGTGTGGTTTATCTCTTGGTTCTGTGGATAAGTTTTCGTTTTCTTCTTCTTGTACATTCTCTGTGTGAAAATAATTATTTTTAATTTTTTGTTAAATCTTCAGATTTTATTGGTTTTATTAGTTAATGGGTAGAGTGTTGCTGGATTATTGTTATTTAAGTCCTTACATATTTATTATTTAGTCGCCTTGAGGACTTAAAGCCTTTTAAGTTGGTGACTTTATTCCTTGTGGAAAAATTTAGCTCCCATTTGTTAACAATGCTTAATTATCTTCTTCATCAATTGTTATTTAAGTATTCAGCTAAAGACCATTTTATATTTTCCAATTATGTGAAAAGATTTTAGAGTTAGTTGGTGATACTAATTCTTATTAAGAGTTGCCATTTACTTGCTAGCTTTAGTTAATAGATAATTAGAATCTGCTATCTAAATTTTCTTCAGTTTTTATATAACATTTTGAATATTAGTAATTTTAGTTTTAATCGGAGCTTTATGTATTAAAAATAGCCTTACGAGGAATAGCTAGGCTTGAGCTACTAATTTTATTGTTCTTAAAATAAGGAGGTTAAAAGTTTACGCTTTTTAGTTGCGGTATTTAGCCACTTCCTTAGTTTACTGGAGATATGACAGTAAATGGATTGCTTTACAAAGAAAATCTACTGCATGTATGAACAGGAGATAATTAGTCTTAAAAGAAATGATTTCTTATTTCAAGCAAAGGGTCTGAACCAAACTCCTCTTCATTAGATTTATTATGATTATATTCGTTATCTTACTCACTCTCTTCTATTGAAGTAAAAGCAAAGTTATTTTAGCAATTAAAGCTTCTTTGAGTGTTTGATTGTCCCCCTAAATTCTAAACAGATTTAAAGTGATTTTTAGATTTATCCTAGTTAGACACCTCTTTTTTACGAAATGTATGACAACTAGTTATCTGATCTATATTTAAAGTAACTATATTTTTCATTTCTAATTCACCTCTAAAGAAGTCAGGGACAGTGTCTACTTAGTTTTCTTCAGGAATCTCCGAGCGGTTAGGAGATACAGATTTATCCTTTTTTGTTATTTATTTTTTTGGTATTTCTTCTGTGTTGAAAAATTTATAATCTTCGTCTTATGCATCTTCTCCTAAAGTGTCTTCTTTAATCTAGATTTGGTCATTAAAAATGTGATAACGTAAATCTTCCTAAGTATCATACTTTTCTTCAATACTCATATCGGTTTTAGCCTTTTATTTAATGTTATTGCTAAATCTTCTTTAATTATTAGGATCTAGTGTTGTCCTAGGTTTATAAGCAGCTGAGCAGTAATTTCCTGAGAATTAAGTTACTGTGTTTTCAAATATTTTTCTTGAGCTTCTTTTTAAGCTTTAAGATGAAGTTCCAGTATTTTTTGCAGACTATTCAAATTTGTTCCACCTGGTTTCTGTAGAAAACATCATCCCATTTGGTTGAACATTATTCTACTAATTAAACTGCATTCCATCTAATAATTAAGTAAATTATAAAATAAAACATTTTTTAAAAATATTATTTTATTACTATATCCGTTATTGAAAGAGCTTTATTCAGAATGAAGCCTTTATTAGCTTTGAAATGCTAAAGAATCTTTAGAAATATTATTAGAATAGTTTAGATTTAAATTATTTCTATTAGGAGATGGGTAAGGAATGATTAACTCATTGGTTGAATATTCTTAAATACTGAGGCTCTATCTTTTATAACTTTCCATTTCATGCTTTATGTTAATATTGTTAGAAAATTAAGGTACTAATATTTTAGAATTCTGATCTTCAAATTCTTTAATCTAAAATATTTATTGAGAATTATTAAAAAAAAATAGCATAAATAAAAGGATTAATTTAAGTCAAATAAATTACCTCGAATATTTAATTTTGATTATCTAATAGAATTTAAAAATCGGAATTAAATTCAGGAAAGTATGGTTGCTTTAAAAAAACATGCTGTTTGCTTTCTTCAGCTTTTTTAGTTATAGTTTTATCCACATCATTCAATATGTCATCTAAATTAATAATTGGAATCTCTCCTATTTACTCCAATATTGGTGAAAGAGGAGCTGATATGCTTCTGATGTTTTGAGGATAGAATGGATTTTAATTTTATTTTTTCTTTAAATCTTTTTGAAAGAAGATCAAATATTTGAGTAACTCGTTTTTTGTTTCTGTAAAATGCTATCTCTATAATTCTTACATATAATTATTAATAATAATTTAGTGCTCTAGGTTTAAAGTGTGAAGAAGATCAGGGTATTTATACATATTCACGTTCGTTATTTCAATTTTCTTTTAGCTCTGTAATTAGATGTAAGAATTTAACTTTTGAATTTCCATTATAAATTATATTAAATATTGAGGTGCTTCTTAGTCTCTAATATCTCTGATGTCTTTGTTAAAGACTTCAACTTGCCTCAATATCTTATATGTCTCTTCTATAAAGCTTCTGAAAATCTAAGAATTAATAAGCAATTATTCAATACTTAATCTAAGATAAAATTATTTACCATAGTTTTTTAGACAAATTCCTGATAAAAAGGCTCCGAAGAAGCGTCTAAAAATCTAAAATATGCCTTGAAGTCAAATATTTCGTTGCTTACATCTCTTTCATAGTTAAAATCAGTTGGGAAAAGGAAGAATGGTAAGTAGTTGTTGATTAAAGAAATCATAAACTATAAGAAAATTTTCTTCATATTAAGAATGAGATTCATAAAATTCAGATTCTACTCTTTTTTAGTTCCTTGCTTAAGAGTGTCTTTATAATTTTATAATTTATCTCTCAGTTGCTAATTCAAATGAAACTTTAAAAATTTCGGTAATTCCAGTCCCTGATTTGATTTAAAAAAATTAATTTTATCTCAATTATAAAAAAATGAAAAGTATTTACATCTTAAATAATAAAATCACTGTCTAAATCAAGGAAAACTTTATTTTCAGATTCAACTGAGGAGAGAACTTAATCTTTATTATTTCTATGAATACCAATAATATATGGAACCATTATATGAAGAGTCTCTATCATTTGAGTTGGTAAGAATGGTATGTAAAGACAATTCCAAGTAAGAGGCCTAATTAAAGTAAACAACGCTTCGCACAAGTGAATGATATCACTTGGATTATTAGAGAAAATAATTATTTGTTTTTCAAGAAGTATGCTTTAAATAAGATCAATTATATTCTAAATTGAAAGCTTCATAAAAAGTGGTTTGTAAGAAAAATTCTCTATTTCAAATAATTTGTTCACACAATTACGCAAAGTGAATATCTCTCTCCCATTCATTAAGAGACTGAATTATTTAAATTAGTTGATATTTTAACGGCTCTTGATTGTTTTAAGGTAAGAAAATAAAAAGTTGAAAACAAACTCCTCTCTTACATTGAAGACTATACTTCCTTTTTCCTTTAATTCTGAATTATTGTTGATGGCTACTTTTTAAGCCTCTCTATACCCATAGTTGTTTGCGTACTTTTCGAAATTTTATATTTGTGTTTGAGAAAATTTTATAGAATCATAAATTAAGTCGCTGTTTGATGAAATTGAGTTTTAGACTATTTAAGGATGCACTACATATTTGTAAATAAAGGTAAGGAATTATTTATGAACTTCCAAGAGATTGAGCCTACTTATTAAACAATATGATTTTGGTATAAATACCTTCTAATACTCTAGATTTGTAGCTTCTTCTGTTGTTTTAATTTTAAGCTTTCTAAGTTCCTTTAAAAGTTAAAAATATTTTAAAATTAATTTATAAAATATATATTAAATTGAAATAATTAAATAAAAATCTAAAGAGAAAAAAATATATTTATTTTCATAAAACACAATCTTACATAGACTTATAAGCAAGTGCAATATCTTTTTAAAGAGTTTTCATCGGTTATTACAAAGTTAAAAACGCTAACTTTATCTTACATTTACTATTTGCTATTTTTGCCTATATCATTGCTAGCCTGTTTCATTTAATTTTTTTATTATTTCTGGTTTCCTTACTCATCATAAATCTGCACACCTTCTGGAAAACACCACTTTATTATTTAAAGAAAAATTAATGAAAAAAGGATTTGGCTTAGTCTCTTTTATAATCGTTTGAAAATATATTTAAAAATATACATGATGCAAATTATCAATAAATCCAGGCTTATTTTCTGATTATGGGTAAATATCTTTTATAGAAAATTCAAATTATTGAACTTAATCCCTGATTTCTAAAGCTTTATTAAATAAAAAAAGATTTAAGTCATATTTTTGAGTAACTTCATGTGTCTTTTTAAAAAGAAACTTAATATGATATAGTTTACTTTCATTAGTTATTTTGATTCCCAAAATTACAAATAACTCTAAAATGTCAGAATAGTTTTAAACTTCGGCTTAGACGTTCATATTTAAATAATCTTTGCCTAAAATAATCTGCTTGCAATTAAGTAAATAAAATGGTAATTTAATATTTCTAAGTAGAATATTTGAGTTGATTATCCAATAGTACTGCTTTGCTTTTAGATTATTATGATTTTTGCTATTTATTTGTTTTGATTTCAAATCTATATTCAGTATTAATAACTCAAAGACGATATTAACGAACTTTATTTCTTTTTACCAAAATCTTCTAAATTTTTCAAATACCTTAGAAATAAGGCTATAAGGAGCTTTTAAATTCAATTCAAAATTTCATTAATATTTTTTATTAAAGAATGCATGTGTATATGTGTGTGTTGTTTTATAAAATAATACTAATTGATTTATTGGATATTAAATTTAAAATTAATCAATTCTATTATTATTATTTAAATTAACATTAAATAGATATAACTAATTCATGAAAATTAAACAATTTTAAATTATTTATTTACTAATTAATATTTTTATTTTTTTAAAAGTCATTTAAACAATTAATTAACACTTAAATTCTATTATAAAAGCATACTTAAAAACTTAGAGATAATCTATTTTATTAAAAATTTTCTTAATTATAAAGTAATGTGATCAGAATAGATCCATATTTGCGATATTATTAATTAATGAGTTCAGAATAGATTCATATTTTTTTTGCAGCGCCATGATCAATTAAATTTTATGAATTTCAAGTACAATATTTTAATTTAACTCGAATTAGATTTTTAAAATAAATAAAAATGTATTTTAACATATTTTTCGATATTTTGTAAACAAACAAAAGTGATATAATAATTAAAATTTATGAAATATTTAACATATTTATAAAAAATAGTTTAAAAGTAAAATTTGATGTTTATCAAATCTGTTTTATTAAAAGTTGTTATCTTATTTGAATTTGCTAATTTTTAATTTGATTTAATTTTATTATGTTGATTTTTTAGTAATATGTTTATTTTTAATATAAAGTTTTTATTAATTTTTTTATTAGTTAATTTTTATAAGGTTTTTTATTTAATATTTTTTATTTTTATTCAAATTTTATTTTTTTTGTTTTTATTCATATTTTATTTATTTTAATATTTTTTATTCAAATCAGTTGAGTTTTTAATGAAATTTATTTATTAATCTTTAACGGTAAAAAAATAATCAATCAGTTGAGTTCTCGATTTTATAAATTTATATATAAAAATTATAGCATAGCAATCCAGTAAAAAATATTTTATGATAGTTGTTTTGAAAGACATTTTTTATGGGTGCAGCCTAAGGTTGTCGTATCAAGTTAGATTAGTGGTTAGTTAATCCTTCCCCAATTTAAACGACGCTAAGCTCCATTCATTAAGCAAACACTGTTCAACCAATCAATTTCAAGACTTCAAATTCACTTGGCATTTCATATTTTTAAGAAAATTTCAATATTCATCTAAATTTCTTTCTGATTATTATCATTAATACTTTTATTTATTTATTTTTTTTTTTTTCATTTTTTTTTTCTCATTTTTTTATTACTTTGATTCTTTCTCATCGATTAAAGTACTTTTATATTAATTAGCCTGGAAATATCTCATCTAGCATGAATTCCTACTACCGAACTTTTTAAAAATTTTGAAGAAAGGAATGCAGAATTAAGAGATGGTATAAAAAACTAATTTCTCGGTAGGCACAGTATGCTATTAAAGATATCCCTCCTAATTAAAATAATTTCTTTTAATGTCAGATACTTTCTCTCTCTCAAAGTAATTTCAATTTTTTTTTTTATTAATTGTCAATTAAAGTATTTTTCAAATAATCTTTCAGTTGTTTAGATTCCTATCTCCATCTTCCCTCCAATAATCTACACTTTGCTTCATATCTGTCTATCAATTGTCAGAATACTTAGCCTTTATCTTAAGTCACAAAGAGAAAATAGCTGATGCTTAAAAAACTTTTCCTTAGCGCTGCTTTTGTTTTATTAATTAATTAAATTAATTATATAATCGTTAGATTGTTTATTTTATTTTTGTCTAAATAATACGTTAAAAATCAATTAAAAATATTAAATAAAATTAATTTTGATTTGATGAGATTGGTTAAGCAGAGATTAATAATAAGGTTTACAAAAACATTAGCACGAATAAATAATTTTTATGAATTGATCAAGCAGTGATTAATGATACAATTTACAAAAATATAAGCATGGGATGTATATTTTTTATAAATAGATGAAATTAAATAAATAAATAAATATTTCAAAACAAATCAGAATTTTCATCATTGTCATCATTAACATATTACTATCCAACATGTTTTTAATATTATTATAAATCTTCTTCATTTTCATCTTCGTAAACTTAATCATTTTCTTCTTGTCCTTATTCAAACGATTTATCTTCAAGGATAATAGCTATTAATCTAGCAAATGTATCATAATCTATATCAGCTTGAGGGTTCTCAGGTTTTAACTTTTCTAAATAATCTTTGATATCTTCATCTATTAATTTTTAAATGAAAGAAAGGGATGTTTTTGATGTATTTCTAAAGCCTTTTATTATATAAATATATCTCGATCTAAATTACCTGTTAATTCGAAGTCCATGTTAGCTAAAATAGCATTTAGCCCAAGTACTGAAACTTTTCTATTATCATCACATGCAGCTGCAAATTCTTTGTAAAGTTCTAAACGTTCTTCTTCTGTGTAGAGCTCGTCGATAGGGATAAATCTGGCTCTATAAATAGTTCTTTGTTTCCTTACATTTTCCATAGCTTCTTGAAGAACTTTAGTTGGATTCTTTAATTAGATTTTAGGTATATTAGGTAAAATATATGGGTCAGTAAAGTGTTTTTCCCTTTAAATTTGAAAAAAAATAGATTAATAATTTATTTATGAATCTATAGAACTTAAATATCTAATATAAAATATTTTTTACCTTTCAGGTTTTACTGTGTATGGGTCTTCTACTTCAGAATATACACCTGTTTTAGGCATGTCATCTACCCATTCACCAACGAATACTTAATTTTTTAAAGCAAAGAAGTATGATCCTTATCCTTCTCTTTTATCATTAACCCAGTGACCTTCAAAGTGATCACCATTTCTTTTAGTCATAACTCCATATCCACTTCTTTTTCCAACAAACCACTATCCTTTATATTTATTTTTAATTAAAAAATATGCTTTTGATATTTTTTTAAATAATATGTAAAACCTTCATAAACGTCTCCATTAGCATATATCATTCTCCCTTCATCATGTGGTTTATCGTCTAACCAAAGACCATCATATCTATCACCATTATTATAAAACATAGTTCCTTTACCAGTTTTTTTATCATCCACCCAATCACCTGTATATTCTCTCCTCAATCTTAATTATTAATAAAAGTTTAAAGTCTTTACAAAATGATAAATTTTTTACTTATTTTTGCCTTCGCAAACCCAAAAAGTACCTTAACCATTTCTTGTATTATTTTACCATCCACCCTTTATTTTTCATAAAAAATGAATTTATTAAGCATTAATTTATAAAACGTAATTTGGTTACTTCATATTTATCACCATTACCATAAAATTAAATACCAAAACCATCTTTTTTATTATCTTTCCAGTCACCAATATATTTTGTATTTGCTATCCATTTTTCAACTTTCATAGATCCATCCTCATTTCTTTGTTTTTTCTGTAAATAAAATTCATAAGAGCCTGCATTAAACTTATAATATTACTTTAACCCAGTAGATGGCGCTATGAGGTCCATTCTTTTGAGCTTTTCTATCATTTCTATTTATAAATTTTATTTAATTTTGTTATTTAAATATGAACAAAATACATCTTCCAATGCTATTCTTTTTATGGAGCAGTTCTATTTTTCAAAGTATAAACATGCTCACTATATTCTTGCTAATAGTTAGAGTTTGTCTTTTTATAATAGAAAAAATATCTTTTTATTCGCTTGAGCTGTTGCTAGTGTGTTTCAACTAATAAAAAAATCTAAATTAAACTAAAATCTTACATCCATTTTCTAAATCTAAAATTTATGAAAAGTAGTTATTGTTTTTTTTATTGCTTTCTAAATTTTTAGTTTAATTAGATGATGAAGAGTAAAACTTACTAGTTATTTAATTAAAAAAGTGATATTAATGAAAATATATAATATACAAATAACTCTGAAATTATATTAACTATCATTTATTTTCACTAATAAATGAATTAGTTTTATTTTTATATAAGCAAAATAATGACCATTATATTATTTAATAATAAAGCATTGAAAAACAGTAGAATTGCAAATCTAATTAAAATAAAAACAAACCACTTGCTCCTTTAAGAATACTTTAATATCAACTCTTAATTTTTTAAAAGATTTAAGTAGAAAAAAAAAAATTTAAATATTAAATTAAAGTTAAAAAAAAAAGTAACAAAAAAAAGCAAAAGTTAAAAGGAAGAGAAATGGTAAAATTAAAAATTTTTAAAAGCCTTGAGAATTAAAACATTCATGTAAATTATATTAGACATCAGCAACAAGAAGTATCAAGCAAAGAAACCAATAATTTAGCGAAAATATCACCAAAAGAGGTTAGTCAAGCATTTCTGGAAAAGTAAATTATATATTTAGAAATTCACTATTGAAAATTGTTTAAAATTGCTAATTTAAAATTATTAAAGCCTGTCCCAAAAGAAAAATCAAGCAAAGTTGGTCCAGTAATCACATCATTATTCATTTTTGTAGTTGTTGGTTCAGGTAAATTTGTTTATTTTAATAAATTGGTAAATAAAACATTATTGTATTAAAAATAAAGCTGTATTTTAGTTATTAAATATGTTTTTAAACACTTCTTCTTGAAATCTAAAGATAAAAAATGTTTTAAAGATAATTAATTATGCTATCCTATTAATCTAAATAATGTCTTTAACTGCTTTTGTTTTTATATTTTTGTATATTTTGAATAGTTTTTATAAAAATTTATTCATTCTCATTTTGTTTAGTAAATTTAAAATAAAATATTTCTTGTTTATCAAAATTTTTAAAGAAATAAAAGCCAATGAAATTATAAAAAGCAAGAATAAATATAAAATAAATTTATTTAATTCTTAAATTTTCAATAAATTTTACTAATTAGCGTGTTTTAGCTTTCTTAATTTTTAATATAAAATTTACTGTAATTACTTGGCGTAAGATTGAAGCAATTATAAAAACTATGAAATAGAAGAACATTTTTTTTAATTTTATAAATATTACTATTATTAATGTAATAATTCAATGCTCTAATGAGGTAGAAAAATGAAGAGTCTTACATCTTTTAATATATTTTTTCCTCTTTCAAAACATATAAAATTTTTAGCAAAAAATAAGAAATTCTACTATATTTTTTGATGATTATGTTTTAGTTAATATTTTTAATTGTTTACACTTTTCCAGATTAAATTTTACAATACCAAAAATCAAAAAGATTTTTATATTTTATTACATATTGAAACATATAGAAACAGGAGTTTTTGTTAAATATTTAGAATAATTAAATTTATTTGTTACTCTTCATTTTATTATTTTTAATATAGATATGTTAATTATAAAAATATATATTTTAAGAGTATTAAAACAAAAATAAATGGAAAAAATATTCAAAGTAAATACATATTTACTTCATTTTTGTAAAATCAATCAATATTTATTCTTTTTAACTTTATTATATAATGTTTTTTCTAAATTCTCCACAAAAAATTTTGTAATTTAAGATTTTTAGCTTATTTAATCAATAAGCCTCTTTCTTGCATATTAAAATAACAATAAATTTATTTAGTTAAAACTGTTTTTTTTCATACAGTGTTTAAAATATTTATTTTTTTATAAATTTCCAAAATAACAACCAGTAAAATTTTTAATTTTCTATAAATTAATGTTTTTTATTTTGAAAAGGGAGAAAATTTAATGAATTGGTAATAGCTTATAATATATAAAACTCTTACTTCTATTTGATTTAATTACGAATATAAGAAAAAATGTACTCCAGCTTAGCTTTTCTAAGTTGAAATGATCTTGGAAATGAAAATCAAGCTTAAAAGCAAATATCAATCAAGTATTAAATTTATTATTATATATCTGGCTAATTAAAAACTTTTTTGTAAATAATTTATCAGCAAAATTTAATATTAACTACAAAAAAATAAAAAAAAAACAAACTAATACAAAATTCCTTTTTACTAATATCAACTACTTGTTAAAAGCAAACATGCTGACTGAAAAGTTAAACTAAGAGCAAAGTAAATTCTTTTTGAGAAATATTGAATTTAATAATTTCATTATTCATTTTAATAAATTTATTTTAAATAATAAGAAATTGAAGTAAAAAAAGTGTGTCCAAAGCTGACCAGCTTTTTTGGTAAAAAACATAAATCTGTTTACGAAGTTTGTTGCTGCCTCTATTAATCAATTGATTCATATTTAAATGACTTAAAATCGAATAAAGTATCTTAAAAATACAATTTACTACTTTTATCTTAATTATTTTTGTATAAAATATAATAGAAACATCAAAAAATGAATAAATATGTTTAAAGGTGCTAAGAGATCTTTTAACATGTAAAAATTTAAGTTTTTTTCATACTTTGTTCTACTTTTTAGTTTTTAGATTTTGAAAAGCAATTTTTATAAAATATTAAAAGGGTGACTAAGAAAAAATAAAAGAACTTATTTCTTATGAATATTACAACAAATCTCTTGTGCTTCTTATGAAAAATCCAGATGTTTTCTAGTTTGAGGATAAAAAAATTATCATTAATCTATTATAAAACTCTTTACTAGATGAATAAGGTTTATTAAGGCCATCTATAAATACTACAGAAGAATACCTAAAATCTATTCATATACAAAATATTGTGAATGATTTATGCGATAAGTAAGTTAACATTCCTTTAAAAAAAAATTAATAAATTTTTAAATAAAACATTTAATAGATTTGAAGAAATGAGCTTCTATGTAGGAAGTGTTATAAGGATTGTTTCTGAGTCCAAAGAAGTAAACAAATTAATTATACAAATAATTAAATTAATTTTAAATTATAGTTATTAGGTCAGATTTTATCAATGTATCTAATAAATAAAATATTTAATCACTTGAATTCAAATTAATTCATAATCTAATGTGAGGCTGTTGAAGTGATAAATGTAAATCATTTTTAAATTAAAGTTAAATTAAATAAACATTTAATTATTCTAACAATATTAGCAATTATTCTTGAATAGAAAAAATGCAAACACTAAAACTGTTGCATCATAATTTCTTGAAGAGAAATCTGTTGAGGTACTTATTACATTATACATTTTGAATTCTATAATATTATGTAATTTAAAAATAAAAGATTGAGCAAACCTTCAGAAAATATCTATAAGATAATTAAAATTACACTGGTATCAGAATGATTTTAAAAGTAAAATTAAAATTATTTAAATAGATTATTTACTCTTAAACGTTTATTTATTTATAATTTAGTAAATTTTGAAATTATTTTTTATTCTAATATAAAAATATCTTTCATCTAAAATTCATATTATTCATTAAATAGATTTTATACAAGATATTAAGCGATCCTATTTATCATGCATTTGCTACTCATTTCTTAAGCATAGTAAATAAACTAAGATAACAGTTTAATAAAATAATTAATTCATTTATTCATTAAAAAAGGAAAATCTAAAGATGATTCTTCAACTAGCTGCTAATGAAGATCAAGCCTTAAGAAAGGAAGCATTTTTAATCCTAGACTTATTCATCAATTTGGTCTAAGAAAAATAAGATGAAAAACTTAAATAGATATTTAAAAAGAATTATTAAAATATCTTGGGTGTAATTTAGACTTTTAATGACTCAAATATTGAAGGTGAAAAAGAAGAGTTAGACAAAGTGGATACTAATTTCTTAATACATAGACTTCACTCAGTGTCTTTCTGATACTATAAAACATATAATAAAAATATTTATTAAAAAAAAAAATATTTTAAAAATATAAATTACAAATCTTATAATTAAAAAATATTATTAAATTAATTACTATTCAGCACTTACTACTTAATTAATGCATTTATGCTTAAAAAAATACATATATTTAATAAATTAATTAAATATTGTTCATTTAGTCAAAATAAAAAAATAATTCTTCAAATTTACCTGTTTAAAAAAATATTTTTTATATTTTTATTAATTAATATAAATTTCACTTAAATGTAAAATATTAAAATTTTAACTTAGTTTTTATTAACGAGTTTAGATAAAAGAAATTATTCTTTAAGAATTTGCAAATTTTTGTATAAATTTGATGAACAAAGATATGCTGCAAGAAATTGGATGAGAAATTTTTGTATATTTGTTAAAAAAACAAACATGCAAGCAAACATTAGAAATATTAAAACCAAATAAAATTTTATCAAAAATAAGATTAATAATAAATGATTAATAATAAATTAATTAAAGCTCTTTTGCCGCATGATATTTATTGATTCTAATTTTATCAAGCAAGATATGTTAATCAGCAAAGAGTGTTTGTATGAATGCATATTCATAAAATTAAATTAATGGGAATAAACAAAAAGAAAAATAAAAGAAAAATGAGATTATGAAAATTAACTAATATTGATAAGCTTTTATAATGAAAGATATATACATACATAAATTAATTAATGAGTTATTAATAAATATAAAAATGAAAGATTGATAGATAGATAGATAATATGTGAAATAATTAATAATGTCATGCATACATGATAGATTGATTAATCAAAAATAAAAATAAAATAAGGAAGAATCGATGAATAAAGATAGAAGAAGGGATGGGAAAAAAGAAAAGAAATATGTGTATTATCTTATTTTTTTACTTTACTATAGCTTTGTTTGGCTCATTAGTTAAGGTGGAACAAGCAATTATTTGGCTATAGGGATGAAATCCTAATAAAAATTTTTATTTATTATAATAAAATATAAATAAAAAAACAAAAATAAAAATAAAAAAGAAAAAGAAGAAAAATGTCTTCTGATCCTATAGCTGCTAAGATTCACGCAGCCGCAGCATCTAGAGATTATAATGTTGCTCCTCGTGCTGATTACAGAACAGTTTGCAAAGTCGATGGTCCTTTGGTTATCCTCGATAATGTCAAATTCCCCAAGTAAATAATCATATATCAATTTCAACAATTAAGAAATACTACTATGCAATTAGAAAAAATAAAATAGGTTCATTTTTAATTCTATGGAAATTATTTTTCATAATTTACTTACAAACTCAAACTCCAATTTTTTGTTAACGATACTACTGTATCGTCCCTAAAAAGAATAATGAAAAAAATTGATGGCTTTAGTTTTTCAATGAAGTTCCAAATAGCAATTAAAAATTTTTAAGAACATAAATTATTAGAGCAGCACAAATAAACAACTTTTTTCAAAGCAAATAGTTGAATGCAAAAAATAAAAGTTAAGTAATAGATAGATTAAGTCTAAACAGTAGAACAGATAAAATTTATAGATTGATAGAATTTTTGCTTGGTAGCGATTGAATCAACTAAATACAACATTTTATAGATTTAAGAATGAACTTATTTTTTAACTTTTTATGCAGCTTTACTTATTTTATTATTTCTATCAAAAAGGTTCGCTGAAATCGTTAACGTTTGCTTAGCTGATGGTACAATCCGTAAAGGTTAAGTTCTCGAAATCAGTGGTAAAAAGGCCGTCGTTTAGGTAAATAGTATTTAGAATAATGGAAGGCAACAAAAAGGATTACAAATAAAGTTGCTTTGATATAAAAATAAATAAATAAATGCATTATCCTAATCAAAATTTTAACTAAATAAAAGATCTTCGAAGGTACTGATGGTATTGATAGTTTATATACTCACTGTGAATTCACTGGTGAAACCTTATAAATGCCCATTGCCGAAGAAATGTTAGGTAGAGTCTTCAATGGTTCTGGTACTCCTATTGATAAGGGTCCACCTGTTTTGGCTGAAAAATTCTAAAGTATTAATGGTCAACCCATTAATCCTTTCTCCAGAGTTTATCCTAAGGAAATGATTCAAACTGGTATTTCTGCTATTGATTGTATGACTTCTATTGCTAGAGGTTAAAAGATTCCTCTTTTCTCTGCAAACGGTCTTCCCCACAACGAAATCGGTGCTTAAATCGTGCGTCAAGCTTCTTTGGTTAAGGGTAAAGATGTTTTAGATCACTCCGAAGAAAACTTCGCCGTCGTTTTCGGTGCTATGGGTGTTAATATGGAAGTCGCTCGTTTCTTCAGATAAGATTTCGAATCTAACGGTTCCATGGAAAAGGTTATTCTTTTCCTTAATCTTGCTAATGATCCTACTATCGAACGTATCATTACTCCTCGTCTTTCATTGACCGCTGCCGAGTAATTAACATATAATAATTACATTAATCTAAAAATGACTTTAAAATAAGATACAAACAAATAAACACAAACTAACACGCAAAACATAAATACATATCATTCACATATGAATACATTAATTAAATTAAGATTAAGTGTATAATTAATTAATTATTTCCTTCTCTATTTCCCAATCAAAAGAGCTAAGCTTATCAAAATTTTAATAATTATCTCATCGTATTTATTTAATTAACACTTAATCTTTCAATAATTAAAATTTTATAATCAGCTTTTTCTAAACTAAAACCACATAGCCACTAACTCATAAATAAAAAAGCAAACAAACAATTATAAAGTTAGTCAGAAGAATGGCTAAGCTATAAAATTTTTAGATATTTTTTAATAAAAAATTAGCTTATTGATTATTATTTTAGATTTGAATACATAGTTAAAGGCAAGTTGTGTTTATAAAAATAAAAGCAATATCCATGAATAAAATAAACTTTAAATTAATACCGCACTTTTAAATATAATAATATAAAATTATTTTTATTGATTTCTAAATAAAAAATAACTTTTTTGTTTGAAGATAAATAATTAAAATCATTTTGTTAAAAATAATAGATATTTAGCTTACGAAAGAGAAATGCACGTCTTGGTCATCTTAACTGATATGTCATAATATGCTGATTCTTTGAGAGAAGTCTCAGCTGCTAGAGAAGAAGTACCTGGTAGAAGATCTTATCCTGGTTATTTATATACTGATTTATCAACAATCTACGAAAGAGCCGGTAGAGTCGAAGGTGTCAATGGTTCCATCACTTAAATTCCTATTCTTACCATGCCTTCTGATGATATTACCCATCCTATTCCCGATTTGACTGGTTATATTACCGAAGGTTAAATCTTCATTGATCGTTAATTACACAATAAGTAAATTTATCCTCCCATCAATGTCTTGCCTTCTCTCTCTCGTCTCATGAAGTCTGCTATTGGTGTTGATGATCACGGTAAGGTTATGACCAGAGTTGATCACCCTGAAGTCTCCAACGAACTTTATGCTGCTTATGCTATTGGTAAGGATACTGCTGCTATGAAGGCCGTCGTCGGTGAAGAAGCTCTTAACGAAGAAGATCACCTTTATCTTGAATTCTTAAAGAACTTCGAATCTAAATATATTTCTCAAGTAATTCATATTAAATTAGAAGACAAATTATTTATATTTAAAATATAATTTAGGGTCAATACGAATCTAGAACTATCTTCTAAACCTTAAACAAAGCTTGGGAATTGCTCAGAATTTTCCCTCCAGAGAAGCTAAAAAAGATTAAACAATCAACCAAGGATATCTACTACGCTAAAAGGGGTGAAGAAGAAGATAACTGATTACTAATTTTATAAAAGTTTTTTAACATTTATCATATCAGAGTATTAAATATAAATTTATTATACAGTAATTTTTAGTAAGTAAGTAAGCAAATCAAGTAAGCAAGTATCTTTCTATCTATATCATAGTATTATTCATCCTTTCAGATTCAACAAATTAAAAATTCCATTCATTTTTGTTTTGTATTTATGAAAATTCTTTTATTTGTTGATCATAATTTATTTTACTAAATCAAATGTGTTTAAATATATTTTTAGTCAATCTCAAATAAAGCATAATAAAAATTATAATACAGACAGTAATTAACCATAAAATTTAATATTAAAAAGGTAACCACTATTGCTAAAACTATATTTTTTGATAAATAGTAAAGTTATCGATTAACAGAAATATTTTCGTTTTAAGATTTAAATTTAATTAGGAAATATTCTGTAAATGCTAAGTCAAAGTAATTTATTTAATTCTCTATTTATAAGGTAAATATTTAAAGATAAAATCTGTTTAATTAAATAAATTAATTACCATTTTTATTTAAATGCTGTAAAATTATTCCTTTTAATTGTAAAAATGAGTTTTCAATTAATAAATCTTTTTTCTTACTTAAATCTTTATTTTTTATTTTTAAAAACATCATTTTTTTACATAGAACTTTTTCTGTTTATTTTTTTTATTTTGATTTATGACCTTCTTACTTTATTGTTAAATAAAATTTGTTAGTTTATTTTTAATAACCACAACTCAATTTTATTTTTGTCTATTATTGGCTGAAACATTTTACTGTAAATCTTTCTTTATAAAATTTTAGATTATATACAAAATATATTAAATTGTGAATAGTCATATTATTTTTCTCAAAATTTTATTGCTTTTTTTTCAGTTATCATTCAACTTTTATTTTAGATCTTTTGGAATTATTATTAAATAATTAAAATTTTAGTAAAATATCTGATTTAGATTTTTTTTTCCAGTTATTAACTAATTTGCAATTATAATAACTCAGTAAATAAATTATTTAAAATTAAAAGTTCACAAAAATTTAAAAAAGAGATGACTGAATAGTAGTTGTTTAATTATAATTAAGATCTTTCATTTAGACTGTAGCAAGATATAGCAAAATACTAAGAAGCTAATCAAATATTTCGCAAGCTAGATTATGTTGGATACATAAATTAAATTTATGATTTATTCTACAACGTCATGAATAGCGAGTACTAATTTACAATATAAGAATTAAAAAAATTTTATGATTTGGAAGTGGAAAAGTTTGATTTTATAGAAAAATATCAAGTTAACTCGCTTATTTTTAAATCAAACTTCTAAATCATATGCAATTCAATATAAGATTACCTATGGGTATTATTTTTTAATAAGGTTTAGTAAGAATTTCAAAGAGATAACTCAAATTAAGTTAGTAAATCAATAGAGCAAAGTAGCAGTAACATATAAATTTATTTAAGAAAAGTTTGTGCTTATTTTTTTAATAAGGTAATAAAAAAGATCAAAGAGAAGAAAGAATGAGCATTGACACCATATAAAACTTAAAAGCTTAGTTAGCAAATGAAAATGGTCAATAATATTAAGAAATGAGGGGCGACACATTTTAAAACTTAGACTTTTAGAACCAAAACCACCACCAATAAATATAAGCAAATAACTACTCTTCTAATATAAGACAAGAATTCGCTAAAGTTACATAAATGAATTCATAATATGAAAATTCAACTTCTTAAAAGCAGGAGATCCTTTCTTAGAAATAAAGAGATGATCTAATACGTGAATCTTTTATTGAAGATTAGTAAGAAAAATTGAACAAGTATCTAAATTATGAATAGAATGTAATTAAATTAGAATTTCAATTTATAAGTAAAAATACAATTTTTCTAAACAAAATATTTTTCTAAATCAAAAAATAGGGTTTTACATAAAATTAAGCATAAAGCAATATGAGTGTTATCAATTTATAAAAAAATTTAGAATGGATTGTTTAAAATTATCCTGATTTGGACAAAGTTATCAAGCCTCTCCCAATAAAAAAAGATAGTATTAGCTCTGTAAATGTCTCTAGAGTTATGAGGCATGAATCAACTGATTTTTTACTTAACGAAAGATCTAATGAAACAGAATTAGCTCAATTAAAAATGATGAAAGATATTTTGGATGGCTAATAAACTGTAAAGTCAGGACTTCCAATTGAAAATAATTATCAACAAAATAGAAACTAGCATTTCGATAGAAAATTTAGCACTTTAAAACCCTAAGAATTCTAAGATAAACTAGCTTTAATTTAATAATAAGATAAAGAAAAAGCTCCTTCGTCATAGATTTCCACTTAAAATCTAAAAATATAAAGAGATAATAAGCAATAATCAGGTTCTATTCATAGAGATATTTATAATGTATCTAATTAGTAGACAGACTCTTAAAAATAATATCCTTTGAGGCACTCAGCAACACAATTTTATGCAAACAGTCACAAAAAAAATTTTGGAGATAACATTTTTTATTGTGATGACAACAATGACGATTTCAACAGTAAGCAGCAAAAAAATTAATTTTAAGCAGGATCTTAAAGCACAAGAAATTTTTACAATTCTTCTAACATCACAGGAAAAAGATCTCCTTCATATGCTTTTTCTAAAACTCCTAAAGTATCTGTCTTTAGTTAGCAAGTGAAATTGACAGAAAATATCAAGTTTAATAAATACTAATGATAATTTAATTGTATTGCATTAAATAAGTAATTAAGTAAGTTTTATATTAGAAATTACATTAGCTTTAATGCAATTTTAGGTTACTTTTTTTCAAATTACATGATAAATTTAATAGCTTTTTACATATACATTATAACAATTTTGTTAAACAAATTAACATATTTTTTATATATCTGAAATGTACTCAAACTAAGACAGTGTTATAAGCAATTTTTTGATTGCGATTATAAGATGATTACTTTTGAATTTAAAGCGTTGTATGTATGATGGGGAATTTGCTTAGCAAATTAAAAGTGCTATCAAAAATAAAAAGAAAAAAAGAAATTTAAATTAATTTAAAAAGTTTTAATTTAATGTCAGTCAGTCGTAAATAATTAGATGAAAGAAATATAGTCTATTTCATTTATTATTTCTTTTAAATTTTAAACTCGTTGAAAAATTCAATAAATTACATTATGCAATCTATTCTTAATCGCAAAACTATTTAAAATTATTTTTTAAATCTTATTTTACATTCATTCTAACTTTATTTACTTGATACTTGAATCAAAATTTGTTATATAACATAATTTTTTTCTAGCCAAAAAAGCTTAAAAGCCTCTATTCAAAAAAGAAATCGTGTTTTTCTGCTCTTATTTATCAAAAAAAGCAAAAAAAATCTAAGCTGCTTTTATTAAACTTTAAATATTTTTAAAAAAAATATTAAAATTTGCTTTTATTTGTTATTTTCATTTTTACATTTACTATTTTTCAGAGTATTTTTTGGGGGTTTTTAGGAAATCTGGCTAAATTAAGTTCCATGATCACTAAGCGGATTTGCAGTCTAGATTTGTAAATTTGAAATCAAAATTATTAATTGTTTTTACATATTGAGTGTTTTAACTAAGTAGAAAAAATAAGGAAGTTTGTTTGTTAATAATAAATTAAATGTATAAATTGAATATTAATATTCAATTATTTATCTAAAATATGTATTTTAATTTACTAATTAATATTTTGATCTATTTGATTTTTTTTTTGCTCATTTGTGAAATCACTTCTTATTTAAAGATGAAAAATTTGATGAATTTAGTTTAGTTATTTCCACTTATAATAGTTAATAATAAAGCATGCTTTTACGCATGCAAATATACCAATAAAATGAATGAAAATATGAGGAAGAAACAAACACAGCAGCAATTCTAGCTAGCAAAAAAACTTAATTAATTAACTAATTAATTAAAAAAACTAAGAAAACAAAATAAAGGTATTTATACCTAATTAAATTAATAGTGTATACAAAGAAAAAGCAAATTCTTATAAGATTGAGTCTAATATGGGCAAAAAAAATAGAAGAAAAAATAATGCAAACAACTCAAAGGTTAATTAGGGGCTTAAAGCAGAATAATAATTATTAAAATAAGCATAAGAAGAAGCACAACTCTTAAAATAGTAGCAAGAGTTGAACATCCTTAGAGGGAAATTATGTACCAATTCCATGTAAAATGATTACATAGACGATGAATCTAAATTGAATGCGAGTGTTTATTAATACGGTATGGATTTAAGACAGCAGGGCTACACTGACGAATAGCTTTAAATGATCCTCTAAAATTAGAAGGCATGTTAATTAAAATATTTATTTATTATTGAATAAAGAACGTAAAAAGATCTACCGAATTATGGTAGTGCTGCGAATTTCTTTAGTTTTTACGATATTTTATTGTTTGCAAACATATTTGATTTTTCTAAAATTCCTTTATTAATATAAACAGCACTTATAAAGCAAACAATTAGAATAATGTAGAGCTACTAAAGAATAAATGGTAAATAATAATATACATTTCTGATGTTATAGCAATAAATTGTTATGCTCTTTCTTCGTTAAAATTTAACATTCTTTATATTTTAGGTACAAAAAATTATCTAGGAAGGAAGGATGAACTAGCACATTCCTCTTCATCACAGATATCCGATGTAATAATAGCAGCAGTACTAAATATATGGGCAATAGAATATATAGATAAATGACAATTAAATGCATCATTACAATTAGTATCAGATTAATAGAAACCATCACTTAAGCAATCTTAACAGTCTTTCTTAAAAAGACGCATCTTAGACAATGATGATTCGTCGATTTGAGAGAAAATAGATTTCTAAGAGTTGTGATGATGCAATTAAACGCTAAAATTATCATAATTCTTATGATGACGAAGAAGACCCTGATTGCAACGATATTTATTAAACAGATAACTAAGAAATTTAAAAATAGCAATATCACGTATACTTACCACAAAATGAGCTGCAATACCAGAGTAAATTACTAAACATTTTATAGAACTTTTCTCCCCAATCTCTCTCTATTTGACGCCATAATATATATTTGAATAAATCGAAGTTGGCTTTTCCTTAAACTCTCTTAGCAATTCTCTCTTATTAACAGCATCTGAATAAATATTTTAATTCTGTGAAATCTTTCTGTAAGGAAATATCAAATAAAAAATGGAAATTTTTTAACTACTTAAATAATATTTTCAAATAAATTTTATCTGGATCTTTTTTAACACTCTTTAACTGGATGCTGAGTGATAATAAAAACAGAGAGAAGAAAATTAAACATTTAATTGAGAATAATAGGATTATTTTAGAGAAAATAAAAAAAAATAGCGTTTGTGTGTGATTCAAGTTAAAAAGTATTTTCTAAATAAAAGACAGTGAAATTTAAATGTAGATTAGTTGATATAAAAACATGTTATGTTTGTTATAGATTATTTATTATCTTAAAACTATTTTATAATACTTTAACACGTTGCTTGAATCATCCAACTAACTAACTAATTGATATGATAATATGAATGAAATAAACACAATTAATTAACTTAGTTGTTTTATTTGATAATAAATTAGACTGTGATGATATGGAAGGACATGACGAAGATGAAGAATAAATAGAATACGATGAAAATGAAGAATTTGATTGCTAATAAAATTTATAGATTCAATTCTGCAATAAAAGAGATTATTATAACCATTATGGAAAAAAAATTTTATAGTAAAAGTAAAATATATAGAAAATATTTAATGAAATCTAAAATAATATTTTGTACATTTCTTAATATTAAGTAACAGAGCTACTGAAGATGATTAAGAATATGAAGAGGAAGATGATGGAGATGATGACGAAGATGAGGATGATGATGAAGAAGAGGAGGAAGAAGAAGAAGATGAACACGAAGAATTTGAGAATGGTGATTTTAGAGGAAGCTACACTTATGATGAAGATAACTAGAATTTAAGATTTATATAAGCTAATATTTTATAGAAGAATCTTAATGATCTACAGTTAGCCAAAAATGAGTAGTTATTAAATTAATTAGATAAAAAGTAAATTTTATAAGGAAATCGCTAACAGCAACAGCTATAGATAAAGCAGTATTAAAAATAACTTTAGCATCAACAATTACAATAGTACATACTAGAGTAGTAATAATAATAAAATGCTTAATAGGGAAAATCTAAATAAAGCAATTTAAGTCATCAATAATAGTAGGCATTATAATAAAAATAAATATTATAGTAGTAGTAGATTTTCAATTAAGTTCATTTATAATAATAAAAGTAAAAGCAACAAATCAATTAAAACATTCAACAACTTAACAAAAATTACGTTCCCTCTTCTTAGCAAATGCAATAACACTAATATATAAATTAAAACAATTCATATTATGCAAATGGCTCTCAAAACAATACTGCAAACTAAAATTCCACAGTTAATTACTAGAATTAGTCTCAGTAATAAAAGAATAGAGGTTGTAAAACTCCTTCAACAGATGATAACTCTGAAAGTTTCAACCACTCAGCAAGGACAAATAGTTTTTGTAAGAAATTTAATTAATTTCATGAATAAAATTGTTTTATTGCAAAATTTATAAAGAAAATAAATAGCAAATATTCTAATTAATTTCCTCTTTTTCTTTCCTAAATATTTCTTTTTAATTCAAGAAAAAAACACAAAGCAATCTTCTTAGTCTTTAAAGAAGAGCTCTGTTGAAAGAGTAGCGGTCTATGGTAAACCAAAATCTGAAAGTGAGAAAAAATTAACATCTTCTCAAAATTCCTTTATCAATCAAGAAGCTAATCTAGCCTTATTATCCTAATAAAAATTTAAATACTGTAAATAATTGCTTTAGATATTTATTTCAAAATACTTTCTTTGTTTAATTAATTCATTTCAATAAAAAAAATAGTTTTATTTTTTAATAAATTTTTTGAGTTGCAATTCAAAAAATTTCAAAAACTTTTATTTGATTTCAGTTTAATTTTTTATATAACGGTTTTAATTTTTTAAAATTTATTTGAATAAACAAAATTAATAGTAAAGGACGAACATTTGGATTTGGATTAAATTTTAAATAAAATTTATTTTGAAGAATATACTTATGATGAATTAAAAGAATTTGTTATACCAGCACTAAGAGAAATTTAAAATATAAATAATTTTTTTGATATTCTTTTTAACTCAATACGCATATACGCTGAGGTAACTAAATTTTAAAAATTTACTGGGATAATAATTTTTTTTCTTTGTATTTTATTGATAGGATGTAAAGTAGAAAATTATAAATAATATAAAGTAAATTAACTAAGCCTGCTCTGGTATAGCTGAATCATAAAATAGAATTTTCGAAATATCTGAATTCGAATAAATTATCAATAAAAATTTCCATAAATAGTCTGAAGCTTTTATTAGTATCACAAATCAGATTTATGGACAATATTAAGCCGTTGAAAAATACAGTAAATAAACAGAAAAAATAGTCTATCTTTATATAAATCACTTCATCGAGAAAAACAGATCTGTAAAATAATATTGCAAATAATCTTAGAATCAAATTAACTCTGTAATTTTTAATTTTAATAGATACGCTTCAACTGTGAGGACCTACATAGGAGAATATTTATCTTCTTTGTCTTTGCAGATCCTTAAATAAACAATTACTTAGAAGCTAAAATAAATTATTTCAGATAAAAAGGTTTGAATGGAAGTAAATACCACGATTGTTTCCATTAGCTAAATAAGATGCACGATATTTTAATTAGAAAGTAAATTTAAAAAATAAATTATGTTGATAAACAGATTAATAAAATGTGATTTAAAATTAGAAACTAGTACATACCATCAGAAGAACACCCAATAAACATTGAAATATATGAAAAAGAAACATGCGATGAAGAAGAGGAAGAAGAGGAAAGCTAAAGTAACTCATTTTACTAAATTAACTATAATAACTAAATATTTTATTGAATAGATGATGATAGATTTTATTAAGGCCAGCCTCACATTTCTTAGTAAAGCACGATGAATTAAAAATTACTCAAAAAAAGAAATTAAAAGAAATCCAAAAATATGTAATTGAAAAAATTACAATAATAGTTTGCACAAGGTTAGTATAATGAAATAAGCGATTAAGTAGGACAAATAGAATTTTCGGAATAAATTAACGGGTTATGCGAATATATAAATAGACTTGATGATTCAGAAATTAAGAAGAAGAAAAAGAAGAAAAAGAAAAACAAATCTGCTGCTGCAAATAAAGGTAACACAATTTTATTTTCTTAAATATTTAATTTATTCACCTAACTATATTCCTTCAGATGAAGACTAAAACTAAGCACAGCTCTAAAATGGTGATGATGAGTTACCAAGAGATAGCAGTGGGGAAAAGATTAAAAAAAGTGAGGGAAAGAAAAAGGGACCTAACTGCCATATGAATGAAGAACTTGAATAATTTTAGAGAAGGTTAGAAGAGTCATTTAAAAATTTAAAAGAACATCAAAAAATACAGCCAATAATTGCTGAAAATTGGATATTAAAGATCAAAGAAAGATATGCTAAACTAAAAGTTAAGCTGAATAAATGATTGAAGCTTCAATAAATAAATAAATCAAATATGATGCATAGATAGCCAAATAAAAAATATATTTAGCTTCATAAAAAATCAATAAAAACTATAAAATAATATAAAACATTATCTAAATAAACATTTACTATATAAAAATACTCTGGTTCTACTCATATAAAACCTTTTCAATTAAAAAAGGAATGATAAAATATCATTTCAAACTCAAACTCAAACAATCAAATAAAAATTTACTGTCTAATACTTAATAAACTTAATATATTAGATTGTAATTAATGCCACTCATTCACTATTAAAAATAATAACTAACCCTTGCTACTTACTTCTACTTAATAAACAATTGCTTAAATAAGTACCAATAAACCATATAACCTGTTGCTCATTATACACAAAATAATGTTTGATATTGGTTCATTTCATGCAAGAAGAATGTATTAGTTAGATAGATTGTTTTACAAATTAAGCCTAATTAACTAACATCAAGGGGAACACTTTTTTATTTCAATGTTAGTGTCAAATAGAAACCTTAAAAACTATTTGTGCTATATTTATTTTTTTAATTAAATAATTTTAGTATTTTGTTACTTTTATTTTGAAATCTTGGTGATAACATACATGGTGCATATATTTAAATCATATAACTTTTCTTCAACAGGAAAAAAGCTTTTTTTAATTACAAAAATTATATTTAAAATAATTTTTTTAATTTTTTTACTTGAATATTTTTATTTAAATTGATTGTATTATCAAAAATGATTTCAATATCTTAAATCAATAAATCAAAAAGTTAATGATATTAAGAATTCATGGAATAAATTAAAAAAATGTATCTAATTAGCTTATTTCATTTATATTAATTAGATTTAAGTATTTCGATATTTACAAAATAAGAGTTTCTTGTTACATAAAAAAATTGACTATTTATAATTGCACTAATCAAAAAAAAAAAAAATTCAGAGTAATATCAATTTTTAGTATAAATAAATTAGTTTGCTTCTTCGCACTTAAATGGCTAGTTAACTTTTGATATTTGGTTTTGAATCTTGTTAAAAGAATAAATTTGCAAATCATAATAAAAATAGTGAAGTTTTATATTTAAATTATTAACATATAAATTTTATCAAATCAAAGTAGCTAAATTATTAATATTTTAATTTAAAATAAATATTGATTTATAAGTTAAAATAAATGAGTATTTATTAATTAAAATTGATAAATAATCAATATTTAAGGAGGATATCAAAACTTAGAAAAAATAGTAAGTATTTTAGAATCAGAATTTAATTTTTAAAATTAATTAAAAAAATTTGTTTTAATTGAAAAAATTAAATTTGTGATTTTATTAAAAAAATAAATTTAAAACAAATAAGAATGAGTTATTAAAAATTAATCAGATAATAATATCCAGTAGAATAACATAATTTAGACATAATAATATGTTTTTTTGATAAATTAATGAGTATGATATATCTGAAATAAATCAAAATATAATATTGAATAAAAAAATTATCTAAATTTTTAATTTATATTTTAATTTAAATATATAAATTATATAAAGCTTTAACAAAAAATAGATTTTTTAGTTAAAAAAGCTAAGTATATAATAATTGCTGAAAATAAAATATTTAAGAAATTTATCAGATATTTAAACATAATAATTTGTTATTTATAAAAATAGCTAAAATCATAATATTTTAATTTAAATAAAATATAATTAAATTAAAATTTTTTGATAAAAGGATACATTTTTAAATTAAAATAATTCAGTACCTTTAACCTAAAATTGGTGGATATATAATATTTGAGAGCAATATCAAATATTTAAACATAATAATACTATTTTTTGTTAAATATTTACTATTTAAATTAAAAAATAAAATTTTGAGTTAAAATAAATGATTATTTGTTTTTATTTTATAGTTAATTGATCAACAAAAATATTTGAGAACAATATCAAACATACATATAAATAAAGCTAAATGTTTTGTAGTAAAATATGAAAATTGAAAAAAAAGAAAAGTTGTTAATTTTAATTGTAATATTTTAATTTAGCGAACATGATGAATAATGTTAAAAGTTGATATTTTGCGATTTTATTTTATTAGGCGCCTAAATTTTAAACGACATAATTGATTGCATTTAAAGAATTTACTAAGCAGGTAAAAAATTTTTTTATATCAACTTTTTGTTTCCTTTTTTATTAAATAGTTAATAAGATTAATTTTATAATATAATTTTGCTGATTGAAATAAAGTTTCTTTCTTCTAAAAATGTATTAAAAGTTATTTATCTTTGTTAATATTATCTAAGCTTTCATTCATTTTTGTAAATTCTTTTTTATTTACTTTGACTTTGTAGACAATAAATAAATTAATAAATAATTTATTTCAATCTTTGAATTCTAAAGCTGCTATCATGTTTTAAATAATTTGATCAGGCAACTGTGTCAAATTCATTGAGAGCTTTTATTCTCTATTTTCTATATTTTATAGAGTTTCTGGATGCTTTTCTGCTAGCATAGCAAATAAATTTACCAGCTTGTCTTCTGTAGCATTTTTTAATTTAAATGCTAAATTTAATCTAAGCGATATATGAGCATATTTTCTTTCCTGTTAATTTGCGTATTTTTCTTACTATTATTCATTTTTATTGTTGGGTGCTTGCCTTTCTTTTTTGCTATACTATACATTTTAAACATTTGGTTATTATTAAGATTATGAATTATTGTTATTATTGTTATTTCCATTATTATTATTTCCTGATACTATATTCACATTAGTGTTTGTATTTACTGTAATACTACTACTGCCTTCTTTGTTTTTTTGGATTTTCTTTTTTATTACAGATGAACTGACTGATTTTTCTGTCTTTTTATACTTACCAGCAATACCAGAAGAAGGCTGGTTTTAGGTTACCTGAGATGGGTTTTAATTTAGCTTTTTTAAAGATTACTCAAATGCTTATTTCGCAGTATTTGTAGCTTTTTCCATATTTAAGGCTTGCTAATAAATGTTAGATCCATCTTGATTATACATTTTACAATTATTCCACACAAGAAATATGTCATCAAAAAAATCTTTTGGTTATTTATATTTTTTTGCTTTCAAGTTTTGTTCTATTGTTCCTAAATCCATCGGGTTTTTTATAACATCAGGATAATCAAATAACTATAATTATTCATAATCAACTGGTTCTCTAAAAGGATAAGATTCTGGTAACTTTAGCAGTTACTTCAATACTTTACTGCATTCACTTTAAATTTATTTATCCATGTATTATCGAAAGCTATAATCTATTTCCTTTATTCAAAAAACCTATTTTTATAAATTATTTCCTATCTACGCTCGCTTAAAAAACAAAGCTATATTTAAAAATTTTTAACTTTAAAAATATTATATTAATTAAATGAATAATCATAAAAAACAGACTGAAAATTTAACCAAAATTTTTAATAGCAAAAGTAAATTATAAATATTTTTATATAAGGTGTCATTAAATTCTAATAAGAATGTTTAACTTGAAAATGTTGTATAAAAAATTAAAGATAGCTAAAATTACATTCTAATTTTAAATATTTTTATAATAAATAATTAAAAAATATAATAAAATTAATTCATTTTAAATTTAAAATTTTTATCAAAAAATTATTAATAAACATTCATAAGTATGTAAGTATATATTTAAAATAGTAGATATTTATGTACGAATATTGTGCGTTGGCTTATTCATGATAACTTCAGTGTTATAATTGCATTAATTTTGCTATTGAAATTACTTACCAATCAACATATTTCATGCTTAAGTATATCCTTGTTCAGTGTATTGCTATTATTCCTATTAATTTTGCTATTAGAATTGTTACGGTTAGTTTATCTATTGTTAATTATGCTACATATTATGCAATTCAACATATCTAGACATATCTGATTAGTTGTAAAGTGGAGATTATAGCTAGTGTTCCTATAAATACTATATTTATGATTTAGATTATTATTTGATTTTATATAGACTATAACCAAGAAGTGCAGTTACAATTGCTAATATTACAGTAATAATAGCTAAAAACTAAATGAGAGTCTCCCTATCATCTATAATATTTTTATCACTGATTATACCACAGAGATCTTCATAAACTCCTGAGCTGTATTATAATCTTGAAATGAATTCTTAAAGTTCACATTTAGTTGATTGTTTCTCACAAAGATAGACATATTGATTATTATATTTCACCATTACATAGTTTTGAGTTGGGTCAGCTGCTGATTAGTAAAGCTCATAAATGATGGTAGATCCAAATCTGGGACTATCTACACAGTTTAAAGATTAACTTGGCTTATTCAAATATCTTTACCATTAGCATTCATGATTTGACATATTAAGTTGCAGTATTTATCTACTAAGAGTGCTATCATGTCCTGATAAAACAATGTATTTGAGTGTTGAGTTATTGTTAATTTTATTTTTAAATTATTAGATTATGAAATTGAAACCATTTGATGCTAATGCTTTAGCTACTGGTCCTGTTTGATAAACAAACCATGAAATAGCTCTCAAAATGTTTATTTTGTTAATCTAATCATATGTTAGTTAAGGTGGTAGTTTTCTTTATTAGTATATATCAGCAGTCATTACATCTTCAAAATTCATTAAGTCTTGTAAGTTGTTGATAGGTTCATTAATCATATCAGCAACTTCTTGATATAAGTCATTGCATACAGCATTTAAGTTACTAATAAAATCCCCATATTACTTAATATTCGCTTAAATTAATAGATTGTAGTTAGGACAGTAATGAGGTAAAATAGATCCCTGCTAAGGAAGAGTATGAACAGGAAATACAGACATTCCGTAAGGTAATGCATATCCTCCTGCAATAGGATAATAAATAGCATTTTAGTAAGGAGTCTAAAGTAGAGTTTAATTAGTTACACTAATATTATAGCCAGTACCTGGTGGATAAAGAGCTATTTATAAAAAAATTTATTAATCATTTTTTAGTTTTGGGCGTTTATTAATAATATTGCATTTAGCTTCTCAAAGCTATTTTTTTACCTGTAAGATGAGCGTAAGCACTCATAATTGTTCTATTAACATCTGTTGAGTAAACTAATATTTCAGTATGGTTGAAGTATGGTCTAAGGAATTATCTGTTTTATATATACTCTGCTCTGATTTGAGATCCTAACTAATACTATTAGAAAATTCCTACGTCTGTTAATTCACCTGCCATATATGTTTATTATTAATAGTCATAAGAGTTTTTTAGAGGACCTCTTGCTCCATGTCTAAAGTGCTCTATGACTAGAAGCAGCTTATCTTAGCTCAAAACTATTTTTTATAGGAGGCATATAAAAAATAGAAAGTTAAAACTTACTAATGCTTTCATTTATAATTTTGCTTTACTTAAAATAAAATTTTAGAACTAAATCTTTCTTACTGATAACTAAATATTATCTTCAAGATAAATAAATAGATATATCAAAAACACCACCTAAGATATTAGTTATTAAAATTCAAATCTTAACTCATCAAAAAATTTGATAGCAAAATTGGTAAATATATATATAATTTATTATCAATAATCAATCAGAAAATTAAATGAAAATAAATATAAATTTTTCTTTATTTAAATAAATAATATTATAATTTCACATTTATATGAAATTTTTCTTTTTAAAAAATTTAAAAATCATATGAACCGTTTTGATAAATGAAATTTATTACGAAATATAAATAATTTATCTCAGAGGTAATTTTTAAAAATTATCAATCTGAAAAACGGGGAAATAAGTTAAACAGAAGACAGACAATATTTTACTTTAAATAGATTTAAATAATATCAATTTAATTTAAAACTAAATAAAATATTTCAAATATTTTAATTTTCATTTATTAAAAATTATTAAAATTATTTTGTTTTACATCTTAAATCAGATTTTTCTTTGAAATTTTATAATTTAGCTTAAGATAAAATGATAATAATATATCTTTTAATTTATATTTATCACTATAAATAGAATATTATATCTATATTGTATAATATAAATAATATCAACAAGAATTTTAAATTCAGCAGTTTTAATTTTTTTTAATTTTTAAATAAAAAAATTCAATAGAGAGATTAACATCCATTTTATCATTTAATCCTAATTATTGGTTTGAAAATTTGTCATAAGAATATTATAACTTAGAACTGATTTGATTAAATTTTAATAAAATTTTTATTTTGATATAATTTTTTAAACATATCATTGAAAAGTACATTTTATTTTGTATATTTAATGAAATATTTTCATTTAATTTCAATTATAAAAATAAAGTCGAATTTAAGAAAATATTGTTGAAGATCTAAATTTATTAAATTGAAGTGAAAATAAATAAATAAATAAATAAATAAATAAATAAATAAACAACTAATATTTTATAATTTATCAAATAGATTTTCTTGTCTTATTTATATTAAATCTTAAATTGTTGAATAAGTTTTACTAAACAATTTATTAAAAGTATTAACAATAAGACTTAAATATTTTAAAATATTTTATCTTGTTTATTTGATGTAGCTTTTAAGAAAACAAATATATATGCAAATTTTACTTAATTTTGAAGTGTAATTTTACAGATGTAGGTATAACAAATTTACAAATTTACCCAAAATTGATCAGAAATAAATTAAAATAAAAAATTAGGTTGATTATTTGAGTATATTTACATATTTATTTCTTAGCGGCTTAACTTTGTTAAATTTGTATCCTCAAAATTCTCCCAACAAGTCAATATTTAAATAATTTAAAATGAATCTATGACATGTTCATTTAAAAATACTTCTTTTATTTTAAATTGTTTGAATAAATTCCATTTTACAAATTATTCTAGATAAATATTTCATAATTATTTTAATTTGTTAAATTTACAGTATAAAATAATACTATAACTGGCCATCATTTCAGTTGAAGATATATCATCTTATCAAATCGAAAATATGAACATTATTACCACGTAAGGAAGAATTGGGAAGATATATGTGAAAATTTATGAGATAGTACCTAATATAAACGAAGTGATATGAAAAATAACATTTAATGTTAAGCAAAATAAAAAATGCAAAAGAAATAAAATTTAAAATATGCATAATGGCACGTCAAGTGCAGTAGATTTGATAGCGAAATTACAGATGGATAATTAGATTTATAAAAACTGAAATGCATTGTGAGTAAAAAAAGAAAAAATAAGCATGTAAGATTTGAACTGTAAATTATAAATGTGATGCAATAATTAAGTTAAATTTATAAGCATTTAATAAAATATCTTTGATAACGAATTAAATTGGTCTAAATTGATGAATATTACGATTTATTATTGTAGATATTTAATTATCAAAAAATTTAGAAAAATGTTTCTTTCGAAAAATGACGCAATATTTATTCTATTTTTAAGTTATTACAAAAACTATTTCTTGCAAGCTTATATTTACAGTTAAAAATATAAAGCATTCCTCAACTCTTTTCACAAATTCTATTTCTATTTATGTTGACAGTGCTTATACTGGCCTAAGCTTTACTTCCCATTAAAAGTAGAGCTATATTTTCAATTCAATAGACGATTTATAAAACTATTCATTCTTTGTTTTGGTGCTTGATTATCGAAGAAAAAATTACCATCCTAAGGATTGCTCCGCTTATTAAATAATAAGATGACTTTAGATTTAAACACTATCACATCTTTCGTATTAGGGATATTATAAATTAGGCTTGTTACATAGTAAGATAGACACTTAACTTAAAAAACATTTGTTAATTCATGAAGGATTTAAAAAAAGAAAATCAAGGATTATTTTATCTTGATAAAATTATGTACTTTCTTCCTAAAATATAATTATAATTAAATGCCAAGCTTACTTTTGCTAATGTATTGAAATCTTTCTATCAGCTATTTATTTATTGGTTGATTGATTGATTGATTGACTAATTGTTTTAAACGAAGATTCTAAAAGACCTTTAATAGAATAGTTAAAGAATATACATATCTTTTTAATTATTAAATTAAAATTGTTTCTATCAAATAAGCAATTAATTACTTTATATTTAAAAATCTATCAATAGCTTCAAGAAGATAAGATAGAACGGTCAATCGATATGTGATATGTGAGTCCCTTTATATCTGGTAAATTAATAAAATTTGTATTATTAATTAATAAAGAATAAAATAAAAAATAAAGGAAAAAAAATAAGTAAAATAATCTTATTAAAAAATACATCATCAAAAAAATGAGATCTATCAACTAACTTCTTAAGCAAGCTACCTTAAACCAAAAGAGCCAATACAACTTTGGTCAAACCAACTTAAAGAAGGTTATTGCTGAAATTATTCCTCAAAAGCAAGCTGAATTAAAGGAAGTCAAGGAAAAGTATGGTGACAAGGTTGTTGGTTAATACACTGTCAAGTAAGTCATCGGTGGTATGAGAGGTATGAAGGGTCTTATGAGTGATCTCTCTCGTTGTGACCCCTATTAAGGTATTATTTTCAGAGGCTACACCATTCCTCAACTTAAGGAATTCTTGCCCAAGGCTGATCCCAAGGCTGCTGACTAAGCCAACTAAGAACCCTTGCCTGAAGGTATTTTCTGGTTATTGATGACCGGTCAATTACCCACCCACGCTTAAGTCGATGCTCTTAAGCACGAATGGTAAAACAGAGGTACCGTCAACCAAGACTGTGTCAACTTCATTTTGAACTTACCCAAGGATCTCCACTCCATGACCATGCTCTCTATGGCCCTCCTTTACCTCCAAAAGGATTCTAAGTTTGCTAAGCTCTACGACGAAGGTAAGATCTCCAAGAAGGATTACTGGGAGCCCTTCTACGAAGATTCCATGGACCTCATTGCTAAGATCCCCAGAGTTGCTGCTATTATCTACAGACATAAATACAGAGTAAATTTGTTAGCTTATTTGTATTTTATTAAATCTCCTCTAAGAAAATATCCAAAAATATGTTCTTAGTTTTCAATTCAAATCAGCAAAAAAAAAGAAATGTTAAACTTATTTTTGAAATCGGGTTTCAAAATATGAGTTTGTATTTTTATCCTAAAGCTTTTTAACTATATCAAGCTTACAGCTGTTAATACAAGCTTCTTAAATTTAACTTTTTTAACAAATTTTCATTTATATTTTAGGATTCCAAGTTAATTGACTCTGATTCCAAGTTAGATTGGGCTGGTAACTACGCTCACATGATGGGTTTCGAATAACACGTCGTTAAGGAATGTATTAGAGGTTACTTGAGTATCCATTGTGATCACGAAGGTGGTAATGTTTCTGCCCATACTACTCACTTGGTCGGTTCTGCTCTTTCTGATCCTTATCTTTCTTACTCTGCTGGTGTTAACGGTCTTGCTGGTCCCCTCCACGGTCTTGCTAACCAAGAAGTCCTTAAGTGGTTACTCTAATTCATTGAAGAAAAGGGTACCAAGGTTTCTGACAAGGATATTGAAGACTACGTTGACCACGTTATTTCTTCTGGAAGAGTTGTTCCTGGTAAATTTAAATTAAATTTTTTTAGCATGTTTATATATTTAATCCTACTAATAATCATAATCATATAAATCATAAGTTAAGTTAAAAATATAAGCACAATATTTTATAATTTAGAGAAAGATATTAGCTACTAAAGTATAATAAAATATAAGAATTAGATAACTAAGCATTTCAATAGTATTAGCACAAAATAGAGCTACTAAATAAAGCACATCTAATTGATAAACATAAAACAATAGTTCATTAAAACATTTAACAAACAGACTTTCTAAATAATATGAGACAAATCAATCCTTTCAATAACTTATAATTAGATTTCTTAATAGCAATCAATCACTTTACCAGAATTTTCTGATAGCAACTTAAATAAAAATAAAAAAGATAAATAAATAGATTATTTGAATAAACAAATTCCAAAAATTAATTAAATCTTTCCAGCTTTTATAAATGTGTCATACAACTTGAAGGATTTTATATGATAAATTGATTATTAGCATCGATTCTATTAAATATTTAATGATTTCTAAATTATTATTTTTTAATCAAAGGTTACGGACACGCTGTCTTGAGAGATACCGATCCCAGATTCCACCATTAAGTCGATTTCTCCAAGTTCCACTTGAAGGACGACTAAATGATCAAATTATTACATTAATGTGCTGATGTTATCCCCAAGAAATTATTAACTTACAAGAAGATTGCTAATCCTTATCCCAATGTTGATTGTCACTCTGGTGTTTTATTATACTCTTTGGGCTTAACTGAATATCAATACTACACTGTCGTCTTCGCCGTTTCTAGAGCTCTTGGTTGTATGGCTAACCTCATCTGGTCTAGAGCTTTCGGTTTACCCATCGAAAGACCTGGCTCTGCTGATCTTAAGTGGTTCCACGACAAGTTCAGAGAATGAACAAATTGAACTATAAATTATTACTACTTTAATATTATTTTCGTCAATATAAATTTCTAATTAGTCTTTAATAAAAGTTGTACTAATTCAACTAATATCAAAGCTTTATAATATTTTGTGTCAGTATCAAATAAAAAATATTAAAAGTTTTGGCGATTTAATAAAAATTTCTCAATTTCTTAACATAAAAATCTTTTTATCATAAAAAAAAAAAAATCATTTATACAATATATAAAATTATCATTTTACTATTGATTAATATTAAATACAATTATTTAATCATATAATTTATTTACAAATTTTGCATATATTTAAGTAATAATCAAAACAAATTGATTGAGTTTGAAGTTAAGTCATTTATAAACAATTTGTAATTTGTAAATACCATAAAAGAGATTTAAAATAGAAAAATAATTCATGACTGAAATATTAATTGATTAATTGGTAATTCATTAAAGCATCTAAATAAATTGATTGAGATTGAAATTAGGTCATTTATTAGCAATTTTTAGTTTATAAATATCATTAGAGTTTAAAAATAGAAAAATAATTAATGCATGAAATATGAAATGATTAATTGCAAATTCATTAAAATTAGGATTTTATAAATCTAAATAAGCAATTTTTACTTTTTGTTTCACTCTAACAAAATAAATTTCTCTAGTCTTTCTTAGAATGAAAAAAAAAAAAAAAATATTACCATTTGATTATAATAGAAAGTAATAATTTTAATACTTTTTGATAATACATAAAGAAGAATATGCCCATAACTAAATTATTTTATAATAATTATTAAATTTTATCAATTTTTTTGTTAAAAAAAACTTATTGTTTTAATTATTTTCCAATAAAAATATTTTATCTGTGGCAGTCATTTGAAAATATTAAGATGCATTAAGTAATGTATTAATACCATAGAAAAATAACTCAAAATTTATCAAAACTTTAAACTGAAATTTCGGAAGATAGTCTTCACAGTTTATTTCTTGATAATGCAGAAATTTAAATTTTAGGTAAAATTTAGAATTATTGCTTGGTCCTATTATTTGAACAGAATTAGATTAAATGAAAGAATAAACACTTCCAAAAGAGATTTTTAATATCTAATTTAAAAATACTCAAAAACAAAATTTATTCCATCACTCACTCAATTCATTAATCATTGAGCAAAAATCTTGTAAAATTTCAATTAAAAAATCATTTAAATTTCTAATTGATTATTAATTAAATTAACAATTAAATTTTTAGATTGCTTTTTAATTATTTAAAAATATCAAACGATATTTTTTTCTTCACTAATAATTCACAAAAAATTTATACATTAACTAAAAAAATAATAATTATAGCTTTAAAACTAGCTAATCAGACATGAACTAGCTGCAATAAAATTTAAATAACGATTACCAATAAAATGGATAAATTTAAAATCAGGTTTAAAGACCTAAACCTACCTAAGATTATGAAATTTATAAACGCTTAAAACTGTTAGGTGAAGGCTCATTTGGTAAAGCATACTTAGTTGAAAGTCAAAGCGATAAAAGTAAGTGGGTTATAAAGCAAATTTCTCTTGAGACTATGAGCCCTGAAGAGAAAAAAGAGAGTTATAAAGAATCTAAGATTTTAGAATAGCTTAATCATCCTAACATTGTTAAATTTAAAGAAATTTATAAAACCAAAAGTGGAAAGCTATGCATAGTGATGGAATATGCAGATGGTAATTTTTTTTAAACTGAAAATAGACTAAAATATATATTTTTGTTGATAACATACAAAGATGAATGATTAAAATGTATTTATTTAAATTATTTTTGTAAAAAGGTGGTGATCTTTCTTAGAAAATTTAGAAATAAAGAGGTAAATATTTTAAAGAAGAGCAGATTCTAGATTGGTTCACTTAAATTTGTTTAGCCATGAAGCATGTTCATGATAGGTAATTTTTCAATATTTTTCAAATAGGATAATTATTTAAAACATTTTATTCCTTTAATATAATAGAATTTTGTGGTTTTTATTCATTTGTTTGAACACAATTTAAAAGAAAAATTTTAATTTAATTATAAAATTTTGTAAAATAGAAAAATTCTCCATAGAGATTTGAAGGGATAGAATATTTTTTTAACGTCTTAAAATATTTGTAAACTTGGTGACTTTGGTATTGCAAGAGTCTTAAGCAAAACTTTTGAAAAAGCTAAGACAATGGTTGGTACTCCTTATTATTTATCTCCTGAGATTATTAATAGTGTTCCTTACTCATATAAAAGTGATGTCTGGTCTATCGGAGTTGTTCTTTATGAAATGTGCTGTCTTAGACCACCTTTTTAAGGTGATAGTTTGCAAAATCTTGCTTTAAATATTGTTAGGGGATAGTACACACCTATTCCAAATATATATTCATAAGATCTTAAAAAGTTAGTTTCTAATTTACTTTAAAATAGACCAGAAAGCCGTTATTCTATCCAACAAATACTTGGTTTGCCTTTTATAAGAAACCGTATTAAAAATTTCTTAAGTGAAACTATCAAAGCAAATGAGTTTTCTCATACTATCTTGCACAACTAAGTAATAATTAATTTTTAACTTAAAAAAATTTTTTTGATTAAGACTATATAATTAACAAATTAGAAAATTATTATCGACGATGACTTCAAGAACATAAAAAATGTGCAAGGCCCTCCACCACCTTCAGTTGCATACCAAATGAAAGAATAACAAAGAGCTGCCCAAGAGAAGCAAGAATAATAATAACAATAAAAAGTGCTACCAAGCATTGAGTAAAAATAACCAGCTTAGAAAATTCCTCAAAATTAGAAATAAAACTAAGTTGAAAAATAATAAATTAGACCCTAAACTCCTGTTAGTAATCAAGTAAGACCAATAAATGGAAAGATTCCCATTTAGAATTAGTAATATTAAGCACAAAATAAGAGACCTTCTAATATTGAAGTTGTTGCATAAAATAATCCATATGGTAAAATACCCAGTAGTTAATAATAAACTCCTGTTGGTAAAGAAAATAATACAGATAACAAAAAATTAGTAAGATAGCCTTCTAAAAATGATATTATAAATGTAAAATATAATTCTGTTCCTACAGAATAAGAAGAAAAAGTAAGCCAATAACCCTCGAAATAAACACCACCTTTACCTCCTCAACCTTAATTAAAACAAAATCCTTCATAGTAGAAATTATAATAAAAGGTTGTTTAAAAGCCAGTTGTACAAAAACTATAAAGACCTTCCACTGCAGCTGTTTAAAATCCTTCAAGATAAATAGTTACTCCTAAATCTTAACCTGGAAGTAAGCCCTTCTATCCTCCAAAACCAATAGATCGTAAATAAAGTGCAGGATAAATTCTAGTTTCTAATCAGGTTTCTAAAGGGGACTAGAATAATAAACCCCCTATTTCAAATAATAGACCAATTACTGCTTAAAATAGAATATCTACACCTCAAAGAATATCAAATACTCCACCTACTGCTTAAAGAAATATTAGATAAGAAATTAATCAAAAAAGACAAGATATCTTAAATAAAGTAAAAGAATAATAAGAGCTAAAGAAGAAAAAATTAGAAGACCTTAAAAAAGTAAAATTGGAAGCTTCCTTAAAATCAAAAGAAGAAAGAGAATCGGTTCGTTAAAATATGTATAAAGATATAAAACAAAAGGTAATTTATTTATTTATTTATTCAAATTTTATATTAACTAAAAAAAAAATTTATTTATTTTTTTATTTATTTATGCAACAACAGAGACAAGTTTCTAAGCCTTTCTAAAATGCTTAATAAGTTCAATAATAATAAAATAAAAAAGAAGAGGTTCAAATAGAATGGATGGGTACACTTAAACCTGATTAACCTCCTGAAAGACCTAAGTTTATCGATTAAAAGTTAGATGAGTAAAGAATAGCTGCTGAGAAATATAATTAAGAAATGGCATTGAAAAAAAAGAAAGAAGAAGAAATAGAAAAGCAAAAATAACTTTAAGAATAAATGTATGAAGAAAATAAGAGAGAGAAAGAAAAAAAACAAAGAGAGCTATTTTTAATGGAATAGCAAGAAAACTCTAATCCTTAAAATTATCCTTAAAAAGGATTTGCTCACAGAAATATTCCTGCTCAAAATAAACAAGAGTTAGAATATACATAGATGTTAGAAGAAATGAAATCTTTGGTATTTACAAATCTTATTTTATTTACCATTAATAAATAAATGATTAAAAAACATTAATTAGATTGAAGAACCTCCATGCTTAGATGACTACACTACAAACGATACAGATTAGAATTAAAACATCAATTAAAATATAAATTATGATGATACAGAGAGAGATGACTATGATGACTAGTTTGAAAACAACGAAAGCCAACCAAATACTAATTAAAAGTAAAAAAATAGCAATTATTAGCAATATTCAGACCCAGATGAAGAATATGTTTATACTATACCAAATAACAAACTATCAATAAATGTAATTTTTAAACCTATTTATTATTTGATTTAATTAATATATTTATCAAAATAATTAGGCTATTAAAGAAAACTATGTAAAGTAAATTGGCAAAGAGAACTTTCAAAAATTGTTTTAAGCTGTTAAAAACGAAGTAATCAAATCTTGAAACTTTCTAAAATTAAAATTTATACTCATTTTTTTATTATATTTTTTTATTTACTTATTAATTAAATTCTCTTTGAGTAAAAATTTGTTTTGTAAAAATATAGATCAAAAAGAATAAAAGATTTATAGATTTGATTCCTGCTGAAAAAATAAAAATTTTAAAGTAATAGGTCCCTTCTTTAAAATTCGATAAAGTGGACTTAAAAATAAACTAATTTGTTGATATAGTATCAATAGAGAGTAATTGATTGAGTTGAAGAATGGATAATTTAAATTATTGAATAAATAAGTTAATAAAATTAGATTTGCTAATTAAAAAAAAGTAATAGGTTTTCCTATTAGAAAAGCAAAATATTAAAAATTAAAAAAATAAATCTGTAAAAATAAAAATAAAATTAAAAGAAGCTTAAATTATTATTGATTAATGAATATATAAATAATTAAAGATATGTTTAAATATATTTATATCAAATATTATCTGTTTCCTTATAAAAAGTTTTATTCCTTGCTTTAATTAGATTATTGTTTCAATTCAATTTTTAAAATTCTTAAAATAGCATCAAAAGAAGCTTAAATTATTATTGATTAATAAATATTTAAATAATTAAAAATATGTTTAAATATATTTATATGAAATATTGTCTGTTTTCCTATGTAAAACGTTTTATTTCTTTCATTAATTAGGTTATTATTTCAATTCAATTTTGAAAATTCTTAAAAATAAAAATAGCATCAAAGGAAGCTTAAATAATTATTGATTAATGATTAAAAAATTAAAGTTATTTTTAAATATATTTATATGAAATATTATCTGTTTTCTTATAAAAAGCTTTATTCCTTGCATTAATTAGATTATTTTTTCAATTCAATTTTTAAAATTCTTAAAAATAAAAATAGCATCAAAAGAAACTTAAATTATTATTGATTAATGAATATTTAAATAATTAAAGATATTTTTTAATATATTTATATGAAATATTATCTGTTTTCTTATGTAAAACGTTTTATTTCTTTCATTAATTAGGTTATTGTTTCAATTCTATTTTTAAGATTCTTTGTTTTGACTTTTAAAACAAATAAATTCTAAATAACTGCTGATGGAATTAGCTAAAAATAAAAAAATGTTCATAATTTTAAATAAGTATTCTATAATATTAGTGATAAGTTAATCTAATAAAATTGCTAAATCAAAATATTCTAAATCATTTTTATAATTTAATTGAATAAATTATTATTACTTATTTCATTTATTTATTTAATTAATTCCATACTTTGATACTCAAATTTGAATTAAGCAATTTTAAATAATTGTTATTAAATCTTTTTATAAATTGTTGATTCGCGTTAAAAATAACTATTTTTCAAAATCTTTGAACTTTCAAAAATTAATTAATAATAATAAAAAATGGACTGGTTATTTATATTTATATGATTGAAATAGTAAATTAAATTACTTGAAAACTTGATATTAAGTTAAAATAAATAGAAGATTATCAGCTAACCTTACAAAACTCTTAAATTTAAAATCATTTACATATAATGAATATAAAACACTTTCAATTATTAAATATTTTTTAATAGATGGGATTATTATCTCCACCTTTAGATTACTATCCTTAAAAATTTGAAGTGTCATTATCATTTAAATCATCTGCAAATTATGTTTTTCCAAGCCTTTATGAAACTGTATTATTGTTAGATTCTGATACCAAGTCTTTTGTTACCATTTTTTTAACACCATATACAATACCCTTTAATTTCAAAAACAATTAAAAACTTATTTGGATTCAAATTAATTTAAATATTTACATATAAAAGAGGTAGATCTCTTGTGTTTTTATCTTCAATGATTTTAAGTTTTTTAGCTATAAAATTACGATCAAAAGGAGGCTATTAAGGTTATCCAGTTTCAGGAATAAATACAGATAGTGCATGGTTATAATTATTAAATTCCATATACTCTCTAATTAATTCATTTATAATCATATTTTCTGAGGAAACAGGAGCTTTTTCAGTTCCTTGATCGTTCAATGTATTAAATATTTCTGCTCTAATTTTAGCTCTTATTTTGGTGAGGACACCCTTCTCTTCAAGGGTCTCTTTAAGTACATCCTTTAATTCGTTAACTGAAGCCATCCTAATATGTTTGCTATATTCTTATAATTTTTAATTATTTCTTATTGTGATAAATAATTTTTTTTGAAATTAGTTTTTAAAAATCAAATTATATTAAATGAATTATTTATTGATCTTATATTTTAAATTTCTGAATATAAACCTATCAAAAAAAAAATCTAATTACCTAGATATTTTGATAAATTTTAAAAAAATTAGCTAAATTATAACATTTTAAAAATACCAAAAAATTAAAAGACAATTAAATTGAATTAAGCTAATACTTATTAAATAATATTATTTTTTTGTTTAAATTTCTTTACACTATTTTAATTACCTTTATTTATTTTATATTGACACAAAATAAATCTAAATAAATAAATGATTTAAATAAAATAAATAGATTTGCATTATTATTGAGGATTTCATAATAAATATTTTAATAGAAGAAAAGATTCGCTTGATAATTAATTGATGTCGCCTATGTGGATATTCATTTGAAGAAATACTCATAACTAAATAAATAACTAAATGGCAATTAATAATAAATAGATGACTATTTTGATTGATATTTAGTATATTAGAAACCATATTTTAAAGAAATAAAGAAGAAAAAAGATAAGAATAAGAAAGAAGAAAATAAGGGAAATCTTGCTAACAATTTATAAATAAATTAATCCCTTGTTAATAACAAAAAAATAAAAAAGACAAGAAGGAAATTAAAGAAAAAAAAGAAAGAAAAAAGGAAATAAATAAATAATTTAATAAAGAATCTAAAAGAAAAACAAAAAAGATAAATCAAAATGAATCCTATTCAAAAGGCCTGGCTTAAGATTTTGGAACCTGTCTCTTATGTTATCAATGAAAAGATGGCCAAGAGAGACGGTAATAAATTAAAATTTTTATAATAGAAAAAAGTGATATGAAAATTAGAAATTTATAGCATAGCGCGCAGAGTGCGTTTAACAATAAGATTTGCAAGAGGACTATTTAGATATATATCTAATTATTAGCTTCCAATTAATGTTGACTAATAAAAATAAATCATTAGCAGTTTAATAGTGAAAATAAAATATTTTACTCAAAAATTATAAGAAATCAAATATAAATATGTTAAAATCTAAATATAGCTATGAGATTCTTGCAAAAGCGCTTATCTCTAAACTTTTAACTTATTTTTCTTTTATTTCATAATAGGTATTGTTGGTAAGCTCGGTAGATTCTTTGCTATTGGACCTAGAGAATACGGTGTCCATCCTATTAACAGAATGTTCATTTTCATGAACAGAAAATATATGGCCTTCTAAGGTGTTGCTCTTCATAGATATTCTTTCATCAAGTAAAGAATATTATTAAAATTTATATTAAAAATAAAAAAGAAAGTTGAAGTTAGTTGGTGGATTAATTAATTGATTGATTGGTTACCTCCTTTTGGAAAGCATTTGATGAATAAAAATTTAACATAGCATTAAAATTATTAGAAAAATATTATAAAATAAAATAAAAATGTTACTTACTGATAACCACTAAACTATATAAAAGCTTGTTGATTATGATATTAACATTTAACTTTAAAAAAACAGGAGTTTAACTCATAATGGCTTCCATATGCTCAGAGTTTTCAGACATTTCGCTTTTGTTTTACCTGCAACTGTTTTGGCTGGTTTAGGTATGTTCGTCTACTGGGGTGATGACAATAAATGCTACGCGTAATATAATCATAAATATACAAATTGAATTTAAGAATATCAGATGATTTTTTAAAATGATTTAATCCCAAAAATATTAGATATGATACATACATATATTTTAATAGATAAAGTAAACTTAAAATTCTTTAATCTAGAGTAATAGGCAAACAGCAATATATTTCATAATAAATAAAGATATATATATCTTAGTAAAGTAAAAAAAAAGAAGAAAGATATTTGAAATTGCATTTGATAAAAATTTAAAATATGATTGATTTATGAATGATCTAAAATAAATATTTTTATAAAACAGTCCTGATAGATTCCCCTACTTGAAAAAGAGAGCTGGTGACATGGCTTTACCTCTTAACTCTTTAAATCAAAGAACTTCAGCTCACTATATTGAAATTAATGCTATTTACGGTGCTGAAATGATGAAGAGAGTAAACTTGAAACTTTTAAATTAATTTCACAACATTTCATTAACATTATTTGTATATAAAAAGTATCACAAGGTCTGGGAAAACATTATTGAAGAAAGAAGTAAGGCAACTGACCAAGAAAAAAAAACTAGATACGCTCATCCTAGCTATTAATACAGCCCCTTACCTGCTGTTAGCATTCCTAACGTTCTCAACCCCTTGAACCTTTAATGATTTACTTTTTCGATTTATTATACCTTTTAAATATTATATAGGTCAAATAAATATAATTTGCAAAGTAAATTATAAAAAAATAGTATTTTTAGACGTTATGTTATGTTTAATTTTCTGTTATAGGTTTGGAAAATATGACTATATCTTTGCAATATCCTTAAATCTCCAAATTTTATGTTAAAATTAAATTATTGTTGTTTTCATACAAATCCTCAAAGGCAACTTACTTTGTTACTCAATAAGCAATATTTTAAATGAAATAAAATAATAAATTAATTATTTAATTAATTAAAAAATATCTTTTAAAATCTATTTTAAAACTGATTTAAAACATTACTTTAACAAAAATTTATAAAACCAAAATTAAAATATTAAAATAAAAATTTGAAAGCTTTATTCTAAAAATGAATCAATCAAATGTCAGATTCATCAGAATCTTCTGAATCGGAATCGATCAAGTTAAATCTTGGTTTCTTTAAAATTGATCTCTATTACTGCTGTTGTTGCTAGTTATATTATTATTGCTATACTCCAGCTGATGCATTTCTTTAATATGTTTGAGCACTTTTGAAGAGACTGTCATTAATTTAATTCTAATTATTTATTTATTTTAAAAAATTTAATGAGATACTTTGACAAAAAATAATTTAAGAAATATACTTTAGATTGATTGTGAGCATTTTGAGAAATCGATGATTAGTGGACATGTGAAATTTCAAGATTCTTTTCATGAATAAGCTCTTTAACCTTTTCGTCCATCTAATCTAATTATGTAGTTAAGTGTTTAATGACATTTTTATTTTTATTCAACTTATCATTTTATTTTTCAGTAAAAATTTTAAACTCTGTCAACCTTAACTACTGCTCATTATCTCTTTAACTTAGATCTTAATTTTCTTTTCTTAATTAGATGATTTCATGGTTCAATTATTTTATTTTACTTTCTAATCTATCAATATCCTATTTTCAATTCAAAAAAAATTAAACTTAATTTAATTAAAATTCAATAAAAGTTTATTCTGATTCAAAAAATAATAAAACTTCATATTAATTCAAACATAAAAAACTTTATTTTATCCAAATTTTATAAAAGCTTATTGAAATCCAAACTTTATTTAATTCTAATTTAAACTACTTACGGTGTGCTAAACATCTGAAAGATATTGATTTTGTCTCTCAAGTTAACTTATAAAACCTTTTTAGCCGTAGTTTTCTTTATCAATTTAGAGTAAATCTTTCTTCAAATTGTCAATATAAATATTTTTTTCTTCTAGCTCTGTCTCTAGCATATGAATACTAGCATCTTATTTTCTTAAATGATGATTTAATCTTTCATTTTCATCTAATAATTTTTTTTTCTGAAAAAATGTTCAAATACTTAATAAATAATAAATTATATTAAAATTCTTTACTTCCTATTGATCGTTAGATGAGTATTGAGCATTTTCTCTCTGTATATTTCTTACTCTCTTCAATTCTTGCTAAACATTTTCACTTTTAAATATAAAACATTGTTAATAATAGTGTAACTAACTAAAATTTTATTTATTACAGCTCATCTGACAAGTCTTTGATTTGTTTGTTTTTCTGCATTTAATCTCTTTAAATTTCTTCATTAAAGGTTTATAATTTTTAATTTTCGATTTTAAGAATTTTTGAGTCTTGAGTTAACTCTTAAACTCTTCTCTCCAATTCCTTAATTTCATTTTTAAGTCTGCAAGTTGTTTCTTTCTTCTTTATTAGCTCTTGGTCTTTTTCTTCAACTATTTAGCTTCTTTCTTCTTAGAATCTTCTTTTCATTTTATTTAACTTTACTTCTAGAGTCTATGCCCTATCTTCAGCTTCATCAATACGCTTTTCATATACAGCTGAAGCTAGCTTCAATTCCTTATTTATGTTTGACTCTTCTTAATACATTATTTGAATATTTTCATATCTTTTATTGGATAACTCAAGATCTTCTTACAGCTTTTTTAAAAGCCTTTCTTGATTTTCAATTTAATAGTCGAGATTTTCATTTATCCTCTAAATATCTTAATTTCTGACTTTTTCGTCTTCATATGCATTTGTCAAGTCCTTAATTTATCTTACTAAGTTATTTTTTTCTTCTTCATAAAAAACTCTTTATGAATAAACGTCTCTCTCAACTTTGTCAATGTTATCCCTATTATTAATTTAAAGAATATTATAAATAAACTAATTTTGTTAATAGATAGATATATTACTTAAGCATTAAACATTCCTCCTTTCTTCTTTATAATTTTATTTTCAAACGATCAATTAACTCTCTGAGTTCCTCATCATTTTTCTCAAGAAGCTCTTCTTTATCAATTTTAAGCTAAATAATGTCTCTATCACGTTCAATTTATTCTTTTAATTATTCGTTTTGATCCTAAACATATTAAACTCTTGCATCTTTTTCTTTGATGTCATTTTCTAGATACTAAAGCTAATTCCTTAGCTCTACTTGCTACTCTCTTAACTCTTTGTTCTTTTATTTTAGTCTTTGTTTTTTTTCTTGTATCAAAAAATCTTGATCAGCAAGTAATTCTTTTAACTACCTTAAGTTTCTGCTTGACCTAGATAGAATTAATTTTAAAAATAGTATGAGCTATTTAAATTTCCGAAAATCCCTTAATTTAAATAAAATTTGATAAAATTACCTCTCTGCATACTACTCAGCAGATTCTCCATTTCTACCTCCAACTTTTACGGTTCTACGACTAGCATCATTTTCGTTAATAACTTCTTCAATTTTATTAAGGATCTACTCTCTGAGTTCTTGCATACTTTTTTTACCACCATTTTAATTATTTTAATAAGTGTAGCTTTAGTTAGCTCCTTCTTGTAAATCACTTTAATTATAAGATTTTATTAAATCTTCTTATGAACCAGATCCTCTCATCAAGGATTCTTTAGATTTATTGTATTAACTCATTAAAGTACCTAAATCATCACTCATTTTTAATGCTCCACTTGTTGGACCTATTCAAAAAAACGTTAAAAAACTAATAAAAACTTAAATCCTTACTTCTATTTTATGATAATTGAGCAGCATTTTTTTTTATTTGTTGTAAAAAGTTGAGAGATTCTGCAATCTTGTATTAAGCAGCTTCAAATTATTTTTATTACTCTGGAGGTAACTTAGAAATATCACTTTAAATACTTTAAAGCTCCTATTCTCTATCGTGAGCCCAATCTTTAATCTCTTCCTCAGTTAATCCGTTTGTTTAATCAGTAAAAGAGTAAATATCTTTCATTAAATTGCTCAAATCTTATTATATTTCTTGGGCACTAGGATTTTCACCTCTGATTCTTCTGAATTAGTATGTAGCATCTCTCATAGGTACATGAATTAATTCGTTTTCATAATACTTTTTATTAAAATCCTGTTAAGAGTTTCTAAAGGTTCCTGGTGCATCACCTCCTTGCCCATTTACTCCACTGCCTCCTAAACCTCCTCTATAAATATTGCTTCCCTGTTATAAATCTTGGGCAGATTTGCTATTTGGGCTTGCTAGCTAATTAATCATATCTTAGTCTTAGTTAAAAGTGTTAACATCTTCGTAGTAATGATCTATTCTCTCTTTAATTCCAGCACAATACTATTTTTTTAAATATTTTTAATATATTTTATGAAATTGTTTCTAATAAAAATTACCTGTAAGCAATCCACTGATTAACTAAGGTAATCATATGAACCTGATATATTACAAATTAATACACAAGAATTATCTTTTCCTGAATTTAAGGAGTCATTTAGCTAAGAAACTAGTTTAGAATTTGAATAGGCAGGTACTTCCATAACATTTGCATCCTTGCGGGTAGCAATATCAGTAAGATAATCTCCTAGTACAACAAATTCTGGTAATTTTGCTTTACAAAAGTCAGCACAATGAACAAAAGTAACTGTACTAAATAAACCTCCATTGGGTGTATTCATTATTCTGTTTTTAGATTTACCTGTTTCATTACGATAAATAGAAAACTTGTATATGATATGCAATCTACGAATTGATTGTTCTCCTTATCCAATAGATTTCAATCTATCTCTTGATTTCATATAATATTTACGGAACTCTCCAGAAAATGTTAAATCAACTTCTTCTAACTCATCTTCATTAGGATCTTTTTAAAGTAAATCTACGATTTCATTGTTGTATATAGCATAAATGGAGAAAACAACAGTAACTGGTTTGTTTTTTTAAGTTACTTTAGTTCCAGAACTTTAGGATTATAACTCAGATAATTTAATCATATCGTCAACAGCACGAGTTAAAATACCTTTTTCAGTTTATTCACCTCCCTTAATGGTAAATTTTTTTCCAGCTCTAGATTTATTTTAAAAGAATAAAAATTCAATCATCTTCTTAATAATTTTTTGAAATGAATATTTTAAACAATTAAATAATATTAAGAAATATTTTTTAAAATTTTTTGAATTTTCTTTTGATAAAAAAACTAAAAATGTAGCTATTTAAGTCAATAAAAAATCATTTTTAATCACTCAAAACATAGGATTGAATTTCTAAGTTATTTTAAACATATTTTCTAATAAAAATTTTTTTTTAAATTATATTTTAAACAAATTACTTTGCTGGACCAACTACAATGAATGTACTGCTGATACCCTAAGACATAGCTTTTTAAACTAGATCTTAACACTAAAATTTGTAAATTTCCTCGTTATTGATCTTATAGCTCATAGCATGATCAAATTTAAATATATTTGCATTTTCAAGGATGGAGTGACGATATTAAATTATATTCTTATCAGTTTTAACATATTCTTAAAGGAGTTATTTCTTTATTGGATTTCCACTGGCCGCAACATAAATTGGCTTTACTTACTTGCTTGAAGCAGTAAAAATGCAAACTTTACCATCTTTATCAAGAGATGAATTTTAAGCAAGGCCTTAATTTGCATTTGCAAGTATAGATTTAGGACTTCCCATTTAAGTTTAAGCCATAGAAACGTTATCTCCAAAGTTTCTAACTGTGCCAACTTAAGATGTATTAGCTTGAGTATTATTCATATTTTAAGCTTGCTAGGGAGCATTAGAGTATGTCTCACTAATATTTTGCTACCTTATTCTAGCAACAACTTTTACTTTCTAAAGTTAATCCATTTGAAGTTAAAATGTGCAATTTTAAATATGCTTTGCTAATTTAGTTCACCCTATTTTTATAATTACTTTAAATACAGATCTAAAATCTCTTTTATTTTAGAAACAAATCTTATTTTTCAGTATATTGTTAAATATTTTTATTGATATTTGTATAGTTCTGTTAATAATATCCTTTATCAATTAATAATTTTTGTTTATTTAACTTTTATTAATCAAATAAGTGTTACTTTTTTTTTATTAAATTACAATCTCATTATCAATTCATTGATAATAAGATTTTTTTCTCTTGAAATCATCATATATTTTTTGAATTTTATTTGAAATTTTTATTTATCAGCTCATCTTTTTTATCAAATGAAAATCAAGCAAGCTATCCTAATTTAAATAAAGAATCCAATTGGAAATAAGTAAATAAATATTAACAATATCCAATCGTATTCAAGAAATCTTGCAAATTAATTTTATTTAATGAAAATTTTAGCATAATCAAAATTTTTTCATTGCTTTAAATCTGCAACCTTAGCAATTTTTAATTTTTTAGTTAAAAAATAAAATTTATCTTATTAAAATATTACAAAAAATGATACGAAGATAAATCATTTTATATTTTAAGTATAATTAAAATAAATAATTTACAGTCTAAATTGTTTCAATAATATTTAAATTTTGCTTTTGAAAAATTGATAAATATTTTTGGAAAAAATAATATTTTGTTTTACATGAAATAAAAATTATGATTAATTTTTGTATTCAAAGATTACTCTAAAAAGGTCAGTTAATATTTGATATTTATTTTTAATTTATAAGTCTGCGAATTATTTTGATTGAATTCTACAAAATTTGGTAGAAAATTTTTTGAAACAAAAATAAATATAAGTAATAATATATTATAAAAATTAGCCATATTAAGATATTCACAGAGCTACAAAAATTTATTGTTAAATGGTAATTGATTGCTTTGAATTTTTAAGCGAAATGCCTAAAATATTTTATTTAAAAATTAAAAATAAAGGATTAAGTAAGTGGTACAAATCTTTTAATGCTAAAAATTGAAAAAGGAGATTTAAATGAAATTGTTTAGTGCATTTAAAAGTATCCTAAATACATAAATTTAAAAAATAAAAGCGGTAATAGCGCCATAACAACGGCAATCCGACTGAATGATTTATCTATCCTTAAAATACTACTTGACAATAAAGCGGATGTGAATATACAGACTAAGGTTAGATATTATGATCCAAATTGAATATATAAATCAATATTTTTAAAAAAATATAGTCAAGCTAGACTCCTTTATATTTGGCAACTTTTAATAACTAAATTGAAATAGTAAATATATTATTACACTACAATGCAAATGTCAATATTTCGGATTAAGTAATTTGTTAAATAAATTTCATGAAAAAGTATTTATATTTTTTGGTATATAAAGAGAGGATGGAATCCTTTGATGATTGCAGCTAATAAAGGGTTTATTGACATAATTTACTTGCTTTTAAATTCATAAAAATGTGACTTGTTTCAAAAAAATTAAAGAGGAGAAACTGTTTTTGAATTGGCTAAAAATAAGGAAGTCTTAAATATTATTGTTGATAATTGCGGCTTCTAAGTAAGTGAAATAGAAGATTAATTAGGTAATAGCATTATGTGTGGAATTAGGTCAAAACTAAATTGTAATAATACTAGCCTCTAGAACGCTTAAAAAACACTTTTTGATGCTGGTTCATTCTACTAAAAAGAAGTAAAACGAGTACAAAGCACTTTCAAATCCATCTGCGAAAAAAATCACTCATAATTAAATAAGCTTAGAAATGACTTAGCAAGTATATAAAGTGAAGTGATTTAAAAGAAATCCAATTCAAAAGTAAAGCTATTGCAAGAAAATAGAGAGATACTTAATTAATAAGATAACAATTATTCTAGTAGATATCAAAACTAGTCAGTTAACTCATAGTAATCTAATTAGTCAAATAACAATATTCCATACGTAACATCGTTTAATTATGATAGCTAAAACTATTACTCCTTAAATAGCAATAAAGCCAAAAGTGAAATCTAAAATGAAAGTTTAGTATTTAACAAAGCGAATTACAGTAATATAACGCCATCTAAAGGCTAAGATATTAATGCATATAGTCATAGTAAATCATAGGTTAAAAAATATAGTAGTGGAGAAGATCAATCTACTTAAATAATTAGCTCTAATTCATAAAAAAGGAATAATTTACCTCCTTCATCTTAATCATAAAAAAATACTATTAGTCATTTTGGATCAAATGCTAGCAATAACTTTAATATAAATAGCTCTTAAAAAAAAAGTAGTAATAAAATTAGTTCTTTTATTGTAACAGAGGATATACCAGACTCTTCTTCAACTAAGAGCAACAAAAAAAATTTTGGAAGCTCAAATGGAAGGTCTGAAAAAAGCATGGATGAAAATTCTTAACTTACTAATGACTAAAAAATAATAGAAACGAGTAAATTTAAAGAGTTAGAAGAAGATTTTTTAAAAAAAAGTAGTTCTGAATTAATAGATTAATTTATTAAATAATTGATGAGCTAAATTAAATTTTTGATTCCTAACATATCAAATGAGAGCTATAATAAGTATGAATCAAGCATTACATATTTTATAGAGCAGCTTATAAATAATCCTAACCTCTCAAATATAGAAAAAATACTAGTTTTGATGCAATTTTAATCTTAAATATTAATTGAAATTATGCAGAGTCAATAGAAAAGTAATTAATAAAAAACTATTCCTCAAACAACTAATTCCTCCATTTAAAATATCAATTAAATAAGTAACACTTAGAGTTCAGATGAATAAAAATATTTGACAACTTCAGGTGATGCAAATGAAGATCATTTTAAGAAAGTTGATTTTAATTTAAATCTTAAATAGATTCCTCAAATGTCAGCAGTATAGTAAAAAAAGTAATAGGCACTTCTTGATATGATTAATTAAGAAAGCTCCCCCTCATAGATCGAAAGCAACACCAATTAAATTAACGTTAAGCAGCCTTTACAATAGCAAGCTATTAAAGAAAAATATTATCAAATGGCTAAAAGTAAACATTTTTAAATGGATGGAATAATTGAATAACCTACTCTTGAAATGATAGAAACTCCTAGCTAAAATTAATCATAATCTAAAAAAATGTTATTTCCAAACAAAAATTCATATACATAATAAAATGCAGAGAAGGAAGTTTGTAAAGGAACAGATTTCTCTGAATCTAAAAATGAAGAACCTTCTATTCCTACTATTTCTCCTCCTAGAAATATCTCTGAAGATGAAGATATTTTGAGCACCTTAAAAGATTCAGATAAAAAAGTTGATTTTTGTTAAAGTTAAAGAAAATAAGTAAACTAAAATTTAAAACTGAGCTCCTCTGATAGCTAAAATAAATAACAATTATAATAGTAAGACAAAAGTTCTGGTATGTTTTAAATAATAGGAAATTAAAAATTATAATAAAATTAATATTTATTACAACAAGACAACCACGAGTATTAAGTCAGTGAGAAATTTAGCATTACAGATAATTTTTTAAATTTTAACGATAATGCAATAAGCTCTGCAGATATTTTTCATCATGCTGAATATAATACAATAGAGTCTTTTAACTCTAATCCAAATCTCTTAACTTATGATAAAAAAATGGAAACAAAATCATTCATAGATGATACAAAACATGGTTTTGTATTAGAATATAAAGTTAGCAACGAAAAATAAAATCAATTTGATGAAGATGACATTATTTTAGATTAAAATCTATAAAGAGATGAATATGATGAAATTGCTGATTAGCTTAGTTCTTCAAACTTAAATAAAAATCTCTTTGATTAAGTACATGTCTTTAATGGTAACAAGTGTTAAGTAGTTTAGTCTGGACAAACCAGTAAAGCTTAAAGTGAAATCGATTACGAAATATCTCCAACAAATTCAAGTAGAATTAATTAAGGAGTTTAGTAAATATTTTCATAAAGAAACAACTAAAAAAATGAAAACGAAAATTAAGATGGCTATTTATATAACATACAATAATTTGATTATAATTAATATGATTATACTTCTGACGAAGAAAGCAGTGAATATTCGAATAATTAAAATATTTCTCAAGCAGACACAAATACTAAAAACAACTTACACTTTTCTAATGATATAATTTTAAATTATGAAAAAAAATAGGAAAAATAGACCATAATGAGTAAATCAGATAATAATAATAATATTTAAATAAATAAATAAAATAAATTTGAAAATGATTCAATTAATGAATAGATAGAGAATAAAATCAAAGATACAAATAGTGGGGAGGATCTAAATTAAAATGACCAAAGTAATACAACTAATTCAAAGCAACTAGGAGGAGGTAATTTTTTATTGTTTATAAACTTAATAATACTTTTGTTTTTTTAAATTATTAGTAAGCGTACATCAAAGAAACATCTAAAAGCTTTAAAAGATGAATGAAGCATTAAACGAAAAATTAAGCTAGATATAACAAAATAGAGTTAACCTGCAATTAAAAATGAATAACAAAGTCTGAAAACTTTATTTTTCATAAATTAATCGAGAATATAAAATTTAAACGAGATAAATTGATTCAAAGATTAAAAAACTGTGCATAATATTTTAAATCATTGAATAATTAAATAAATACCAAAATATACTTTAAACTAAAATATAAATTAATACTTTTTCTATTATAAATAGAATTTAAAAAAATAAATAAATAAATAAAAATGTTAATAAAATTGTAAATAAATTTGAATTAGTTAACTGTGTTTTATATAATAATTATTTTTTGTATGAATTTATAATGAGTTATTTATTTATATCAATTTTTAAATTTACTTTATGCAAACAATTTCAAATACAAAAATGTAACTCTTTATTAAAAATGTTTGTATTTAACAATATTTTGTTTTAAAAATTTTTTAAAATGAAGTTAATTAGTTTATGCTCAGCTTTTCATTTACATCAATTAATTAATTTGTTTCAACTAATTACAAAAATCTTCAACTTTTTATTATTGGATAGTTGTTAACTAATAAATTTTTATATTAAATTCACTTAATTAAGATTTAATTTAAGTTTTTACAAAAATATATGTGTAGGAAGGATTAATATTAAATAAGTTAATTTAAAAAAATATTGAGATTTGTTTTTTTGCTTTTTATTGTGTAAATGAATTAATTATCTAATTCATTTAAAATTGCCAAAGACTTAGCAATTGCTCTTTCCTTAAAAATTTCATGAAAGCTCTTAAACTTGCTATCTAAGCTCTTCTATTTATTTTTCTTATTTAAGAGATTTTAGCTCTTCTAACTTTTATAAAATCTTGTTTCTCCAAATCTTTTTAAGTTTATTTGCAAGATATCTATGGTCTCTTTAAGGTCCATATTCTCTCTAGCTCATCGACTTGTATTAACCCTAAAACGAAGGTATTTACGAATAAAATGTAGTCCTAAATTTAGATTCCTAATTTCATTTTTAAAATGTTTATTCAAAATTTAAATTAATAAATATATTTTACATTAGTTGGTGGATCGATATCAGGAGCAGTATTATTTACACTATGATTTGTTGGCTTAATTAAGAAAGGTCTATAAGTAGTAGCATAATGAGTTTCACCAAACTATATAGGATAGGTAGGTATTGGTCCTTTAAACCTTAGTATTATAAATTAAAATATTAAATTAATACAAATAAAATTATTTTTTACAAGCTCTTTCTATCTATCTCAGCAACTTCTCCTTTTTAATTCTTGTTTTTTCCAAAAGCTTCTTAGTAGCTTGTTTTGCCAAAGAATGGAATATCATTTAAAGTACTTAGATGCTAAGGCGCTTTTTAGAATTATTACTAGTAGTCTTACCAATTAACAAAATTGCTCTTTTTATTAATTAAATATAATTGTAAACAAATTTAATAAATAATGAGTTATAAATACCTTATAATTTGTTAATCCCATAAAAGGCTTATAAGAAGGTTAGTATTACTGAACTCTTCTTTCTAGTTCTTACACACCAGGATTTTTATAGTCGCTCTTTTTAATTAAAAATAAATTAATATTTTCCCGATAATTTATTAATTCAATACTTGCTTTTATGAGGTGTAATCAATCTATTTTTAACCTAAAAACTGGGTTTCTCTCATTTTATCAGTTATTTGTGCCTTTGAAGGAAACTACTATGTTTTTCTAAAAAACTATTTGTTATAAGTTGTATTAAAACCTTGGTTATACTTAAGCTTAGCTGTCTATTAATCGTTGTTAAAGAAAAATGGTTTATTTGATTTTATTTATGCATTTTGACCTATTGTAAAGAAAAATTATTTAAATATAAAATAAATTTAATAAAATTTACAGAGTAGATTATAAAAATACTCAGAATTATCTATAAAGAACTTTTCTAAATCTATATTTTTATTATTTAAGACCTCTTCTGGAAGCAGCTAATACCAATCTTAATTTGATATCTAATCAAAAAGAGCTTATTCTTCCATATCATCGTAATCGTTACTTTGAGGGTCTATCATCATTCCTCTTTTTTATGGTATAATTAAGAACTAATTTTTCAATAATATTTAAAATTACTGCTTTTCGCGTTCTGTGTACACATGATCTTCTAATTAGACTTGCTTTGAAGGTTCATTACCTTCTGTTTTCTAAGTTTCTAATTTCTAAGCACTTCTTTGACTTGATAAAAAACCTAAGTTGTTTCTGGTATTTTACTTATTAAAAATTAAGAATAAAAAATGAATAAAATTATTTATACAAAACATCATAAAAAATGATTATGTAAAATTTATATTGTAAAAATCATAAGTATAAATGCTTAAATATATATTTACTTATCCGTACTTAGAAGCTTGATTGTGGTTTAGGAGCTGTTAATATCTAGTAGAATAATTTGTTTAAGGTTGTATTTAAGATGATTTACTCATGTTTCTTCTATTAAAGCTAAAGGAATCCTTATTTTAATTGTAAAACGTTCCTTTTAAATTATTCTTTGGTACTTCGCCATCTTTTTATGTCTCATAAAATCCATTTTTTTAAGCTTCTTCTTGATATACCCTTTGCTGTTTAAAATCTTAAGATGCATAACGAGTATCTCTCTTTGATAAATTGTTGTAACTTGTTGTAGTCATGATTGGTTCGTAGTGCTTTTTATAAATGTCATTGCTTAAAGGGTCGTTAGGCCTATTTGAACGAAAAATAACTCTTGTAAGCTAGGGTTTGTTTTATTTTTTATCTTTAAAATGTTCCCAATCTTCATCTTCAGTATATCTAAATTTTATTTTTCTTTTAAAACCTTAAGAAGTTGTTGAATGTGGAGCATAATTAGAGAGGGTTTCTTCTCTATCTTTGGTAAAGTTTAAGTTGTTATCTTTCTTTTAAAGTATGTCAATTAAACTTTTCTCTGATTAATGCCTTTTATTCAAGTTCATTTATGCTACCTATTAATACTTTCAAGTTAATTTATTAGTAATTAATAAAATTACAAGATTTTATTTACAAAATTATATAAATTGGTTTATTAATTAATTTATTTTAAGTGTTTTTTTTAAACAGGCAAGTAATTTTATAATGAAAATAAATTATGTAAAACTTATTCTTTCAAATTATCTATCTATCTATCTATCTATCTATCTATCTATCTATCTATCTATCTATCTATCTATGTATGTATTTATCTCCTTATTATATTCTCAAGCTATTTTTCTTTTATATTAATTTAAAGAATGGTGTTTAGGAATTCTAAAGAGCTTAGTACAATTATGTTTTATCTTTAAAAGCTAAGTAATTTAACTATAAATTTGTTAAGATTTTTATGTATAAAACCATTACGAATCTTAATAGTATAAAATGAATGAATTTGTTTAAAAGGTGATTAATAATATTACAATTTTACAAATAAAAATGATTTTAAATCTTAAAATAAAAAATACTTTAAATTCAGAATACATAATAAAAATATAATTATAAGTAAAAAAATCAATAAAAGTAACAAACTCTTAACACTTACTTAATAAATTAAGGTAATCTTATAATAAAAAATACTTTAAATATAGAATACATAATACAAATATTATTATAAGTAAAAAAATCAATTGAAATAACAAATAATTCTTAGATTCTTAATACTAACTTAATAAATTATGGTAATATATAACTCTCAATAAAATAATTAAAAATGAACTTTAAATTTTGTATTTAAAGAAATATTCTACAATAAATCTTAAATTTATTTTGAATTATAAAATAAATTAATTCAAAATGTTATTTTTTTTAAAAATATATATTTTAGCTTATGCAAGTCTAAGCAATTTAGATGATAATAATAATAATTAGAATGAAAATTATTGATTTTTTGTTTATTTAATTATTTCAAATTTATTTATTTATTTATATTTTTCGTTTTTAATTAATTATTTTTATTTATTTATTTGCAATATTTTTTATTTTTTTTATATTTATCTAATTAATTTTTTTATTTTCAAATATTTTTTATTTTAATTAATTTTCTTTTTTATTTGAATCTGAAGGGAGTCGAGATTAGAAGATTTTCCTATATTTTAAACAATATTTTTATATATTTGTATTAACTGGAAGAAGTACTCATATTGAGTGGTGAAGCTGCAAAGAGAATATAAATTATAGGCATTTATTATTATATTTGGGATATCTATCATTTCTGCAACCATATTGAATATGCGTGAATTTAAAAACTTTATTTTATGTTAAAAACTAATAATCTAAAATGCCTTCTAATTTAATTCTCTGTGCTTTACGCTTCTCTCATAAATAAGTTAGGAGTGTGTTGTTGCAACGGGAGTAAAAAATTTGGATTTTTTTCTTATTTATGATTTTTAAATGTATTTGTTTAAAATTGAAAGATGATTTGTATTTTTTTCATCTTCTTTTATTTTTTTACAAAATTAAATTTTTTTGGAATTTAAAGATTATAAAGATATTTTTCTTAATTTTCAAAATAAATTAATATTTAATTTTCCTGTGAAACAAGTTTCTGAAATAAATGTTAAAAGTAAAGTCTGTCTTTTAACATAAGATGATACAGTCACAAATATTTCAATAAAAATCATTGACATTAACAATCATATATTATTTATAAATTATAAAAGGTCTAATCAATTATTGTAAAATCTAATATTTATTTTATAATATATCTACATAATTATTTGTATAAATGAAAATTAATTTTAATAAATATATTGAGGTTTATTTAAAAATATTAAGTTAAATGGTGATATTATTTTATTTTGAGATATTTTAGTTAAAAGAAGAATTTATTTTCTCAGATTATGTCTTCTTCACTAAAGCTAATTTATAATTCTTCAATCTCTTAAATTTTTTCTTAAATAGATTAGATACTATTACTTATTTGCTATATTTAAGGTTTAAATAAGGTAAATTATCTAAAAATTTAGAAAACAGAGTGCAACCAATATTTATTATTTAAGTTGCCTTCTTCATTTTCATCAAGCATAGCATTTTTTTAATTTTAATTGTTTGAATTAATTTCCATAAATTTATTCTTATAAATTTTAAGCAACTAAAATAGATATTTAACAGTATCTAATAATTTGATTGTTAATTTTTCATTAATTCTTAATTGGTTATTTTAGTAAGTAACAAAGTGCTTATTTTCTAGATTTATAAACTATTTAATTGTCTCTTACAATAATCCTATATATCCATATTCTATTAACTTTGGCAAATGCATATTAATATCTGAGTTCTTTATTAAAAGAAAAATAATCTCGTACATTTTTTAGCATACAGATTATTATTATATACCCTATTATTACCCTTAAAATAACAAGATGAATTTATATAATAAGGGTATTTAATCAGTTTAATCTATCTATTTACTATTTGATTTATTATCATTTTAATTTACTTTATTCTAAACAAATATATCTATAGCATTAAGACTATCATTTTTTATTTAATATTTTATTAATTTAAAAATTGTTTCTTTAAACTCGAATTCTGTATTTTTTTAATCAAGAAAATCAAAAAGTATATGCAATGTTTACTCAAATATACCATTAAATAGTAATTTTTAGCTTGACAAAAAAGATATTTTAGCAAACTTCAAAAAAAATTGGATTTATATTTATATAAATTGTTATTCATTTATGTTTTTTATTTTTTCTTCATCTGAGATTGTATAGATTTTATTTAAAGGAATTTAATCTATCAGATTTGTAATATGTGTAATATTTTATGGGCTATTATGAATTTACAAAAGTATTGTGAACAGTTAGAAGAAAGTTTACATTATTTCAACATTTTTATAGTATTTAGAGAGTAATTATTAGCAAATATAAATAAATAGCTAATTAGATATTATAAACTCTAAAGAATCATAAATCTTTATACACTTTACTAAAACTCTTAAAATCATTTATGTAATATCAACAGAATCAAGATGATCGTTCAACAAATTAATAATATTTAAATCAAATAGTAGTATTTTTGTTATCTTTTAATCTAAATCAGTGATTTATTGAAATATATCTAACAACAAACTTAAATGATTTACAAGTTAATATATTACATAGGGCTCATTCTTATATAGGCTAAATCCATTAATTAAAATTTTATTTTCAGTTTTTATATTATTTTCTTTTTTAAATTCAGTTGTAAAACTTAGCAATTAGCCATTTACTTATTCTAAAAGTGGACAAACATTTTCAATATTGCAACATTTTATTTATTAATCGATTTAATGTAGCAATATTTGATATTATGTTTGATTACATTCATAAAGTATTTAATCGTCAAATTCAGTTTTTTATAGATCAAAGAGGAATTAGTTTTATTATTCGGTACAATAATTTTGTATTTGTTGCAAAGAGTAATCATTTTATTCCTTTTCTTAAATCATTTGATTATCCTGCATTATCTTATTTTAATTTTTTTAGAATCTGTTTCTAGTACTCTTAAAAGTCTTCTTGATATCACAATCCCTTTTATCATTTCTTTTCTTCTCAATCTAAAGTCTCTTGATCTTTTTTTCTAAAGAGCATAGATCTTATACATGCTATTAACTTTGAAATTTATCATAGTCATTTTAATTATTCATCTATTATCGAAAAAAACAAGTAATTAAATAATGTTTTTAAAAAATTAATTAATATATCTTTAATATAATGGAAATATCTGTTTAAAGATAGAATAATTTATTATTGTAAAATATGTTAAAAATGAAAGGATATTGTATGCTAAAATTATAAAATAATTGAATTGAATTAATCAAAAAATGGTTTGTTTAACTTTATGATGTTTTTAATTATCCGCCAAATTATATTTCATAAAATATTGTAAGAAATTATTAAATTTAAAAATTAAAAATTTTCAATTGATTTTAAATAATATTTTCTTATGATTAAATAACAAATATTATATCTTAAGCTAAACTAAAAAATTCTTAATAAAAGTTTTGATCAAACTATTTTAGGTTATTAGGCTGATAGAATATTAAATAAAATATTAGATTTAATTGAGCCAAAAAAGCTAAAAAATTTGTATAGTTTTATCAATCATTAAGTGAAAGCACAGATTTATTGTTAATGAATTAAGAGATATAGTCAGATTCTAGCTATGTATCGACAGATTTGCATTTCGAAGTTATAAATAGCAAGCTAGACAAATTGATGTAGATTGTAACATTGACTGAGAAAAAACCATCTATTTAGATGTAGGATTTACTATAGCTTAATGATAAAGAAGATGAAATGATATTATATCAAAAATAAGTAAATTTGGAATTACAGAATATAGTTAATGAGCAAGAAAATCAGCTAAAGGCATATAGAAACTAAAATTTAAAAAAATAGAACTAGTTTGAAAAAGAATTTGCATAGTTATAAGATTTCTATTTCAACGAAAATAAAAAATTAAATGAAATGGTGGGATACCTAGCAAAAGAAAATCTTTAAATAAGAGAGCAATATTGCTAGCAAACAAAAAGCTATTATAAATTACTAGATTTTATTAAAATTTTTACTTAAGATTAGTTAAAAGAATAAGCACAAGAATAGCTATAATAATTAGGAGTTTAAATATAAGATATAAATGAATAAAATTGCCTTTAAGAATAATCAGATGAAAAGACTAAAACATAAAAGAAAATAAATGCTCTTGAAAGATTTCTGATTTAAGTTTTGAACTCTTATCAAAATCACAATGAAAAAGAAGAATTACTAAACTTAAAGAATTAATTAGAATAGAAAATGATAGATATGGTAGATTTAAATCAACAATTTTAGGTTCTTAAAAAAGATAATGAGAATTATAAAAGGTAGTTAAAGAAGGCTAATCTACTTGCATAAGACAATAAAAATTAAAAATAGACAAAACAATTATAGATTAATAGTAAAAAGAATGAATCAAAAGTTAGACAGACAAGAGGCAAAAAAATTAATTTTTAAGAATTCTTAAAAGATTATGAGGAATAATTTAATGAAGTTAGCTATAATAGTAGCAGTTCTAGTCCAAGTAACTCGAATTCTTGCAATTAAGATGTGTAATAAAATAGCTTAAATAAAAAATTAAATTCAAAACATATGTAAAATGAAGACGAATCTTTATCAGATATTCATGAAAATAGCTTTGAAGAAGAAATAAGTAAAAAGAAGGATAATTAAAAAAAATTAAACAGATAAAACTATAAAAATTCTAAAACTATTACTTCAGAAGATGAAAAAGAATCTGAAGGAGAAGATGAAAGTGGAGATAGCTTTATTGATGACGATGATATAGAGGATGAAAATAATAATAATTATTAAAAAAGTAGAAAGCTGTAAAAGTTTTCTGAAAAAAAGGAAAAAAATGCTTAAAGAAATCATAAAAAGGGGAATTAAAAGCTGAAAGAAAGTGATGAAAGTGATTTTTAAGAAAGTCTAAGTGAAGATAATTCATCTGAATATTTTAGCAGTGATGAAAGTGAAGACAGCTTGAAAAAGAAGAAGAAAAAATAAAAAATAAATAGTAAACAAGAAAATAAATAGGTTGTTGTTCAAAAATAAACAAAACAAATTCCAGAAAAGAAAAAAACAATTTCTTAAAATAAAAAAAAAACTTCTAAAAAGGTGTTGAAAAAAAACCAAGAAACTCAAGACAGATTATTTAATTAGCTAGATATGATTTTAAATTTACCAAACTGATTTAATAAAATAATATCATTATAATACGCAATGTTCTTTCCTCATAAATAATAAATTAATGTCATATAAAATAAGCAATTGAATGTTTAATTTATATATTTTCAATGTCATTCATTTTCATAAATAAATAAATAAACATATCAATTTAAAATTAATCTATTAAAAATATAAAATATTTATCAAACTTTTATATTTTATAAATAAATATATAAATTTAAAATTAAAATAAATAAAATAATTATCAAAATAATATCATAATAATATGTAATGTTCTTTCTTCATAATTAATAAATTGCTTTCATATAATATAAGCATTTAATATTTTTATTTATCTATTATTAATGCCATCCATTTTCATTAATATATAAATAAACAAATTTATAAATTCAAAATTAATCTTTTAAAATATAAAATATTTACCAAACTTTTATTAATCTTATTTATGTTCTACATATATGTAGAGAACCTAAGGGTTCAATTTCATATATATATATATATAATGTTCTTTCTACATAATTAATAAATTACTTTCATAAAATATAAACATTTAATATTTATATTTATCTATTATTAATGCCATTTTCATTAGCATATAAATAAACAAATTTATAAATTGAAAATTAATCTTTTAAAATATAAAATATTTACCAAACTTTTATTATTGTGATAATTAATAGATACATTTAAAATTAAATCAATTTGTTAAAAATATAAATTATTTATCAAGTTTTTATATATAAAAAACATTATTAAGATTTTTAAAGTTCTATCATTTGGTTTTATTTAAAATTTAATAAAATGAAAGTGTTTATTAGATTCACAAATACTAAAACTTTATATGGATTTTTAGTTTTAAATTTAAATAGAAAACATTTTTTTCGTTGAAAATTAATAAATGTTTTTAAAAGAATTAATTTCTAAAGTTTTCATTCGAAAATAAAAATAACAATAAATTGTTAAAGCTTTAATATTTGAATAGGTTACAAATTATTTTATTCTATACTTTTTGTCAATAAAAACTTGAGTTAAGAAATTGGTAATAATGTTTTTTTAAAAAAAGCAAGGTTTCGAAAGAAAATCAGAATATGACTTTTAATTCAAAATTTACTTTTTAAAAAGTAAAAAGTAAATTAATTGAATGTAAATTAAGAATTGAATTGTTATAAACCTCACAGATTGCTTCAATTTGCCTATTTCAATACGTCAATAGATCCAAAAAAAAAAATATATTGAAAAAAATTAATAAAATTTTCTTATAAATACCGATTTTAAAAGTAATTTACCTGAGTAAACTTTTTTAATAATATTAATAATAATATATACTTAAATAACTCAGATTCTAGAACTCTCTTTTGCCGTACTTGTAGAATTCTTGCTTTTTGAGAGTCTAATGTAAGATAAAAATAGAAAAGGTTAGACAAGTTAAATTTCATCAAGTTATTATATTTTCTTAAATAAATAGAATTGAATATTACCTTTTTTAAAGTAATTAAGAAAGCGCATTTTTTAATTGGATGAAAAATTAATAAATAAATACCCTTCATTTTTTTGTGAAAATTAAATTTTTTATTTAGTAAAGTATTTATTTAACAATAAAAGCACTCTTTACTGTCCTATAACAAAATATTCTTAAAATAATACATACTTATTTAGATAATAAAACTAAAAATTTTATTGAAAATAATATAAAATTTTTGAATTTTTAAAGTCAACATATTTATTTTATATTTTTGAGAAAAAATACAAATAAACACAGAAATGAAATTTAACTAAAATTATAAACGTTATTTTATAAGGTTTTTTATTCAATACAGTAATTTACACCATATTTTTGATACTTTTTAACTATTTTGTAATTATACTATAATAGGTCTCATTTTTATTAGCTCATGAGTCATACCCATTTTTATCCTTACCCTTTCCAAGCATAGATATAGCAGCTTTGGAGAGGAAGAATGTCCAATATATATGCATAAGTGCTAATGCTGATATCATAAATAGCATGTACATCATAGGGAAATCCATAATTCTAGCATATTCCTCTGATCTAGGCTTCATGTATTAATCAGCTGCAGCACCAATTACACATAAGGGGAATATCATATTACGAGTGTATACCCAGGTAGGATATGTTAATACGTAAATCAAAACATTAACTGCAACAATTCTATTTTTTAAGTCAGTGTATGCTCTTGCAGCAATTAAGAAAACATCACCAATGTCGTGAATTAAAAGGACTATGATACCAACTAACTTAAAGTTCATCATGTAAGAGAACCATAGCAAAAAGAGAGCAAGACCGTGATGAAGTGCATATTCGTAGAATTTAGGATCTCTAAACTTAGCTATTATTTAATGAATGAATGTATAGAGATGTGTACCTGTTTGAACTAAGTAGAAGATATCTAAATAAGGTACATAGGGAACTTCAGGATGTCCCATGAAAAGATTATCACATGATCCACTTCCTAAGAGGGAAGGAGGGAGGAAGGGTTGGTCTTTGCAGATCAAGTATCCGACTATACTGGTCAAAGTATAGTAGCAGATATCGAATAACCATTTACAAATTTAATCTGCACGCTTTTTACCTTCCTCAATACTTTTTAAACGCTTTTCAGAGAGCATACCTACAACCTTATTGAGTAAGAAATATCTAATGAGGAAACGGATTAATGCAATAACTAAAGCTGATACAATAGAAATCCAGAAATCATAGATGTGTCCTTTAGGTACACTAGCAGTGAGAGGGTCGTTGTGGAAACGATATACTCTTTCAACAAGGATACCACCACAAATTGTGATGAACAAAAATATTGTTCTCCATATATTTTCATAGATAGTTAGCTTGTATTATATAAGAGAATCACGATCAGATGCTTTAGCGATACCATCGCTCTTTGACTGCTTAATGAAATAGCCATCGCGCTTAGAAACCATTTGACTGGATTCAGTAGAGGAATTGAGAGAAACTTACTCCATTTATATTTTAATATTATTATTTATATTCTAGTAGATGTCTGATATAGTACAATAAAGCTATTGCTCCTTATTTTTGTATGCTGCTTAGAGAGTGTCCTAAATTGTTTAGTAGACCTTTAGATTAAAATCTTGAAAATTTGCAAATTTTTTATTTCACTTATTTACAAGAAATTTTTAAAATTAATATTTTTATATCTTTAAAAAGATTGGTAACTAAGGATTTAAAGACAGACTAGACTCATGGTAATAAAAAAATTCAAAGCTTTTTTTTACAAGCAATCGCTAAAAAGATTGTAATTTAATTAAGTTATTGATTAGTATTTTGAAGATAATTAGTTTTAAGAGGATATAAATTTTTGACTAATATTTTCATCCTTAAATTCTAAAACTTACATAAATACATACATAAAAAGTGTTTACAATTGTCATATTACATATTTCATATTTTTTTCCTTAATATAATAAATGAGATGTGATAGAGTGAATTGAGCTCTGTGATTGTATTCGAAGAAGCTAATGCAATCAAAATTCAAATAAGATTAAACCAAAATAAGAGCCAACCAAAAAGACTCTTACTCAATATACTTTAGCTAATTAATAATTAAACCAGCTTTGTTTGAGCTGGAACAAGTTTTATATAATATTAATAATACAAGCAAAAACAAATACGTCATAAAGTCAAATTATTTGAATTTTATGTGGTTTAATAAAATAACATTTACAAAGAAATACCACCCCATCTCATACGAGGTAAATGCATAATACATTCTGTAATATTTCAAATTTGTAAAATTATCATTTTATTTTTTGGTGTTTTGGTTAAATGTGAAAATTTCTCACAGCTTCATTCTCTTAATATCCATTGATAATATAAGCAAATGTGCCAAAAATAAGTGCTATTTTAAAATCTAAAAAATTGTAAATTTATACTTAAAAATTAATATTTCTGGATATAAAATAGAAGTATTAAGAGTTTGTAACAATATATTGTAAATAAGTAGTGGTAAGTAAGAATAAGAAAAACAAAAATTTGAAAAATTGAATTTTTCTTCTTTGATCGTTTATATTTATTTATTTTTTAGATAAAAAAATGAACCCAAATTCCATAGATTAAATTATTCTCTCTGAAGAGATTTAATGATTCAAGTGTTAGAGACCTAAATATTAATAATAGAATAGTAAAAATATAATAATTTGTTAATTCTAAAATGCAAACAAGACCATTTTTGTCTCATATCTTAATTCAAATTTATTTGAGCCAACTTTTTGTCTTATTGTTATTTAAGAAATTAAAAACAATCTTGATTCGATTTTTTATGAAAAATTGTGTAAATACTATTCGTAAGCAAATAATATTAAAGTCCTTTCAAAAATACAAAACAAGAAACTTCATAATTTAATTACAATTTTTATTAGCCTGAGCTCTTGATTAAAAGGATATGCAATGCAAATACCTTTCTAACTTCTATCATTTTATTTATTATTTGATACTTTGAAAAATAAAAAAATTGTCATTTATTATATTAAAAAACAAAAAATGTTGTAAAATAAAACTGTATTTTAAATGAATGTTTATTTCCAATAAAGATATTGTTGCTATCAACCAAAAAATAGTTTTAATCAATAAGCCATCATATTGCTTTTTTTTCTATATTAAGAATATTAAGAAAATATCACTGTAAAATCAGTGGATTTTAGCGTAATTGAATATATTATTTATTTATTTACTAATTTATAATGCATTGTTTCATTCAAATGAAGATGAACTATAATCGCATTAAGGCTTGAATTACTTACTTACTTTATTTTATTGACAATTTGAAAAAAATCGTTTATGGTTAATTTCTGATAACTACTGTATTAGCCTCTGTAAGCTTATTGTTTATAATATTATTAAAGCTAATTGAATTAGAGAAACTATTATGGAGATATGAAAAAATTTATATCATCCTTTTAATTAAAAAAAGTAAGTTAGACCTAATTAAAATTAATATCTTGTAAGTAATTACAGAAATAAATTATATTTTTTACATATGCTTAATATACAAGTTACTATTACCATTTACTATCAAAAAAAATCTTCTACTTTTATCTTTATTCTAAGAAGAATTACTGGTAAAAGTTGACATATTTTATGAATATCTAAACTTAGAGACATTGCTGATTCGATTCAAAATTATTTATTCAATCAAATAAAATAAATTTATTGTTTTATATCTAATAAAATTCAGCATATACACTTAAAGCACTGCATAAAGAATTTTATATTTTTTATATTACAAATATTGTATAAAAGTATTAATAAATTATTCATACAAGTAAATAAATAAATTTATTAGCGTATTATTTTATCGAAGCTAAAAATACATAGAAAAGATAAATAAATCATACCAAATATTTAAATAATTAAACATTTTTAGCTTTCCTTTAAATATTACTATTGAAGTTGACATATTTATAATTTGTTTTGATCATATTTAAATGAAAATTAAAAAAATCGTGATAATAATTTATTAATTTTTTATTACAGTTGAAGATTCTGTTGATAATAAATATTAACACTGATATATAGGTTAAAAATTTTATAAGAATTAGATGTAAATTAAAATTTTTTGAAAATTATTAAAATGTTTTTTACCAAAATGATAAAAATAAACTATTTTACTTTACTTTAAATTAATCAAAAAACAAATAAAAATTTTCAAAAATTTACTCAAACATTTAAAAATATTAAAACTCAATTAAATTATCATATTAGGAAATTCTTTTTTAATTCATAAAATTGACTAATTTCTTGCTTATCTAATAATTATTCTTTTTAGAATTTGAATTTTAGCATTTTATCAGAATATTAACTAAATCATTTTACACTCACTTAAATATATTTTTCTAATTGATAAGGAAGGTAATTTGAGTTTTTAATTTTTATCATAATCAAATTAGAAAATAGAGAAAACAAATTATTAATATATAATTTTATTTTAAATTCCAGTTGATAATAAAGCATTCACACTGAAATACAAAAGAAAAATGTTAGCATAAATAGAAATTTATTGAAAATTATTAAAATTTTTATATTACTAAATTCACAAAAATAAACTATTTTTCTTAAACATAAATTAAAGGAAAGACAAATACATATATACTTTTTAAAATTTATTCAAATATTTCTAAAATTAAAATTGAATAAAATTAATAGCTTCATTTCTTTATTTTAGAAAGAAATTCTTTTTTGAATTCATAAAATTGACTGATTTCTTGTTATTCTTGTTCTTATTATAATTATTATTGTTATTAGAGATTTTATTTTTAGCATTCTATCAGAATATTGACTGAAGCATTTTACCTGATATAAGTATAATTTCCTTGTTGATTAGGTAATTTATGTTTTTAGTTTTTGATCATAATCAAATTAGATGATGAAGGGACTACCATTTTTATAGGGTAAAGTTTATCTGATATTTTTAATATTTAGAATTCAATAACCAAAATTTCCTCGTCTATTTGTATCCTAATCTCGTTTTATTTTTTCCAAGCCTTTATCTCAACATCTTCACCAGATACAGCGAAATTTTCTTTTATAATTTCTAGGGTCTAGTTAATGAAATCATCAAGAGTATTAAAAATATTTTTTTTATTAAATTAACTATTTAGCAGGTGCTCATAGTAAATTTCTTAGTTTCTTTTTTTATCAATATCTGAAATTCCAAATATGAAATTAGTTTTTTCAGCCAATGAATTTAAGGCACCTATTAATTACTTCACCATCTTTTTTTTTTCAAAGTTTAATTTAAATTCATAATTTAGAGATTCTTGGCACTTTCTTTATAAATACTCGAGCTCTATATATTCAAAGTCAAATGTTTTATCTTAAAGATATTTATTGCACTAATTTATTTCTTCATAAAATTCTCTAGGGTTAACAAGCTTTAAATTAATTAAAGTGAACTCCATAGCTTTAAAAGTATCTTTTTAGGAAGCGATATTACTACAAGGTTAATCACTCGAAATAAACTAAGGTCTCCTTGTAAATTTAGAAAGCAACTAAAGATTCCCTTATTTGAAATAACCGTCAGGTCTTAGCAAAATTTAATTAAAAAAACCTTTAAATTAGTCTTAAATAGATACATCAACTATTATTTTTGATTAGAATTTATCTTACAAATCAGATTCATTTTAACACCAATCAACTATCATATTTATAATGTTGCATTAAAAAATGTTAAATCCTCTCATAAAAGGAGGCTCTTCCTTTTCATATATATAAATGTTATTGTTATATACCTTGCATCCAAGCTTTAAATCTTTAATTCCTTCGATTGCTCTTAGTTACATTCTTAGAAATGATCTTTACTGTAAGAACTTTTAATAAGTAATCTATCTATGATTTCCTTTGATGGATTATTATTGTTGCACCAAACTTTAAAATATATTTTAAGAGTTTTAAAATTTAACATCAATAATATCACTTTTTGTAAATAATTTGCTATCGTCATGATCACTTGCTTCTTTATTATATTTTTCAACACAAGCTTCTTCACATTAAGTTGAATCATTCTCTTTCCATTAATTTTCAAATAGACTTTTATCATTTTATTTGGATTCATTTATGTTATTTTATATGGATAAATTTATATTAAAAATATTATTAGATTCTTAATTAATTTATTGACATTCTTAAATCTCTATTTATTTATTCAAACTCTATCTCACTTTTTGTTCTTATTACATTTTCTGAATTTTTTATAGAAGAATATTTTTCTTGTAAAGCATGTTTAAAGGTTGAAGGTTAGTGTGACATACGTCAGAAACGCCTTTTTCTTTTTAATTATCTTCACCAAGATCAAACTATTTTATATGATTGTTTACTTATTCTATATTAAGCTAGAAATTATCTAAATTTTATTAGTGAAAATTCTCTTCACATAATTTTTCTTTCTCACCACTTAAAGAATGTAATTCAGATAATCTCATGTCATCATCGTCTGTTTTTGCTAATTCAATTGAACAAAAAGAAGAGGAGGAGGAGGAAGATTTTTGTTATTATTGGTTATTTACTCTAATATCTATTTTAGAATTCTTTTTTATATTTATTTCATCATTTTTCAAAATATCATAAGAAACATTTTATTCCTATTAAATTTTCATTTATAAATTTTATTATACTTGCAAAGAAGGAAAGTTTTGTTCGGTGTTTAAGAACTCATCATCATAAAATGAAGAGTCTTCTTCTTCATTTTCTTTTTCATCGGTGAATGAAGCAGTGGCATCTTATTTTTTTATTTCAAAGCTATTCCAATCACCTAAATCTTATGGAGTATCACTTAAACGAACTGTATAAGGAGTTTCTTTTTTTTCTATATATTTGTTTGGTTTATCTTAATTTCTTAAATTATGAAATCCTCTTTATCTCTTTTAACTTTATTTGGAATTTATCTTTTATTTATGATTTTTGATGTCTTAGAAAATCTTTTAAGAAATGCTTGAGGATAAAAAATTTAAGCAACAAGTATTAACATGTTTTTTGTGAAAATTTAACTTCAAGCCTAAATTATTAGTAAAGTTTTGCAGTTATTAGATGCATTAAAATTATGAAATCACGTTTAATTCTTGTTAGATTTGGTTTTTTATTAACTAAAGAAATGAAATGTCTTGATTTTAATTTTCAAAAGAATTACATTCTTGAGTTTAATGAGATTGTGTCTGTCTTTCACATTAATTTTGATGCACCTATCTAAAATAGATATCTTGATTCTCCTTTTAATTTTCTTTTTCTTTACTATCTTCGCTTATTGCAGCATTCTAATAGCAAGTAGAACTAATCTTTTATTCGATTTGTTCTGTAATAAAGTTATTGCTTTTGTACACTAATTATTTTCTTGGCTTCTTTTTAATTTCTGTTTAATTAAACTAACTAATGTCCTATGTCTAGAGAGGTATTTTTTCTTTAGACTCTTTCAAATCCTAGCTGTTTTAGATTTAAGTTGAAAGATTCTTTATTTAGCTGGTAGTATAGCTCTCATCAAAGTTAATGTAGCCTCCTTATGAAAAATATTAGCTGATTAAACTGTTCTAAATCATCATTAAGTTTGATATTTGATTTTGGAAATAGGCAAAGTGCTTAAGGTAATAAATAGGATGAACGAGCCTCTCGTATCGATTGTTTTTAATAACTTTGGAGTGTTAAGTAGTTTCGTCTTTTTTATTCTAGTTTGATTTTTTTGTTAGTTTTTTTTTAATTAGTTTTTTTTTTAATTAAACTTTTCCTTTCTTTGTACTATTAAAAGCCTTTATTTGTTAGCAACAAAAATTCCTGATAAAAAAAGTATCCTAATAAAGATACAATAGTTAGCAAGCTATATCTAAAATTTATAATAATTAAATCTTTTGTCAAAAAATTATATATTAGGTTATTTTGTGAGAAGAAAAAATAGAAATTAATGATACCATAAATAATAATAAATATATTATTTATTTATTTTTAATTGAAAGACACCGAATAATTTTACTTTATTTTATTTTGAGATAATTAAATATATAGAAGTCATTTTACATTTCTAACAAATTAAGGTAGTTAGTAAGAATCATATATTTTTAGAAAGTTTTAAATATTATTTTATGACTTACATTAATTCAACTAAATCTATTTTTTTATTTTCATTAATTATTTTTATTCTATCTTATGCTTTAAAAACAAACAAATCCATATTTGATAATTATTAATATTGTTAATTTCATAAAAATCTTATAAAAAACAAAAAATAGATTGTATTAAAGGTATAATTTAGAAAGTATTTAAAATTAGTATTAATATACAAATCATTAAATTAAATTGGTTTTATTTTAAAACTGATTGAATATCAAATATTTCTATTTATTTTGAGAAAATTGAGTATTAATAATAGTAGTCACTTTACATTTTTAACAAATTAATGTAATTAATAAAAATCAATGCTTCTAAGATAAATTCGAAAACATACATATATTTATTATTAATTATTATCCCACTCAAAATATTTTTTTATTTTTAATAGCCATTTTTATTCTTTCCTTCATTTAATAATTGAAATTAAAAAAAATAAAATAATTCAGCATTTTATAATAATTAAAATTATAGATTTCATAGAATTTTTAAACAAGGAAATAAATTATATTAATATTTAATTTTTGAGTTTTAATATACTATCAAATGTTAAATTGATTTTTTATTTAAACTGATTAAGGATCAGATTTTTGAATTTTGTATAGAGATAATTAAGGATTAAAAATTAGAATCCATTTTAATTTTTAATGAGTTTTGTAAATTTAAATAGTTAAAATAAAATTTTGCTAAGACAATTTATATTTAATGCATTTTAATTTACTTAAATGCTACATTTTTATTTCCATAAGTCATTAATATTCTATTTTTCACTTGATATTCGACATTATTAAAATAGAATCAATACTATTATTTTATAGTCTTGTGCATTATTAATTTCATAGAATTTACAAAACCAAAAAACAAAAGATAATATTAAAGCTATTGATTACAAAGTATTTATTACATAAATTTAAAGCAGTACTAGTGTTTTTTTATTTATTGTTATTTTATATTGATTTTGATTAAAAAAGTGGTAATATGTTTTTAAAAGGATTTATGTATGGATGGATGATTTTATATGATTTTAACAATTGTATTTGCTAAATAAATTAAATGGTTTTTGAAGAATAAATTAAAATATAAAAGAATGTTATTTATCTATTTAATTAACGAATGATCTTTAATGTGTTTGTGGATTTGATTTAGTTATTTATATATATATTTATTAAAAATAATTGCAATTTTTATATCGAATACATTAATATTCTGATAAAAAAGAAGATAACAAATTTATTCACAAAAGCTTAATTTTCTAACAATTTCTTTCTGAGAGTGAGAATCTTCTACTAACTCTCATTCCTCAAAATATATTGATATCTAAATTTTATAATATCGAAGGATTATTAATATAGAATGAATGATACTGATGTAATATAGTAACAAGCCATTTAAACAAAAACAACATAAATTCCTTAACATAATACTTTTGAGTTCAAATTAGAAAATTTAGATGGATTATCTGAAATGACAGTTGTATTTAATAGCGATTTTGATTCTGGTAATTGTGGAAAAGTAATTTAAAAATCGAATTTTGAGGTAATTAAAGGAGTTATTACTAATTATATATATTAATTATTCTTTTAAAAATTATTTTATTTCAGCAAAGGAGAATATTTAAACATTTAATTATTAATAATTTACTTAATATGGAAGAGTTATTTTTGTTTCTTATTATAAATAGTATGACATTTTTACTTCTCCTGATAGGGATTAAGGAAAAGATCAAGAAGGATACTCTAAGAGTTGGTTTTATTTTAGTGTCAAAGGATTTAAAAAGGAATAAACGATCAAATTGAATATTTAACAAATCCATATATTGTGGTCACTCTGGAATGTAAAACATAGTTATTTGTTAAAATTGTTTATTTTTTTGTTTCATTAGAGCCAAATAAGTTACCTAACATCTAACATTAAAACTTATATATTTATAATAAGAATAAAGCTTGTAATTAGTATAAACCTGTCTATAAAATAAATAAAGATGGTGAGTATTAGCGACTACAGACAGAAGTTAATATTTAGGTATTTTCTTTAAATATTTAGTAAAACTATAAAAATTAATTAATGAAAAGTAGTTAATATATAATCAATCAATAATACAAACAAAAACATTCTTAATTTTAATATTTAATAACAAATTAATTAATTACTTGTAAGATTTATTTAAATCAGCAATTTTGAAAATGAAAATTAATGGTTATTATTATCTATTAAATTTATTTCATTTTCGATTTTTGTCAATGCAAATAAAATTTAATTTTATTAGATGGTAGCCAAGAATTATTTAGTTTTAACATTCGAGTACACATTTGATAAAGAGAATAGTGAATAAGATGAAGTATTCTTTTGTTTTTCTTATCCATATGAGTACTAGAAGTGTATAGACATGATTTAAAAATTGCAAGAAGAATATTCTAATGACCCAGACATTTATTTACATTCAGAAGTTATTGTTTAGAGTACTCAGTAAAGAAATGTTCACTTAATAACAATATCTTCTCAAGATGGTATACTAGATAAATAAGAAGAGTACTTTTAACAGCCTTTGTTTCCATTTAGAGAAAAAGAAACTAGAGCAAAAAGGTTATACTGAATTCAAAAATTATTATTCATGATACCTAAGCATAAAATTTTAACTGAATTAATAAATTTTGATTTAAGATTATTATTTCATTGAAATCATATTTAAGCTATCTTTAAATATTTTTTTAATTTAATATCAAGGTTTCGTGCAAATAAACCATATATACTAATTACATGTAGAGTTCACCCAGGTGAAACTCCAAGTAGCTATGCTTTGGAAGGAATGATTAATTTCCTTTTAAATAAAAAGGATTCAAGATCTGCTTTACTTAGATAGTTCTTTGTATTCTTGATAGTACCTATGCTCAATCCAGATGGGGTATACAATGGGCATTATAGAATGGACACATTTAACAATAATTTAAATAGATTTTATAAAATTGCAGATCCATAAAAGCAACCTTCTATTTTTGCAATAAAAAAACTTGTAGAGTATCTGTAAGAAGATAAAAGATTATTTTTTTATATTGATTTGCACGCACATGCTGGAAAGAAAGGGCATTTTGTTTATGGGAATGCTTGTGATGACATAGTAATGCAAATTGAAAACTAAACATTTGCTAAGATACTTTCTATGAATTGCAAAAATTTTGAATACAACTTCTGTAATTTTTCTAAAAAACATATGAAGGCAAGAGTAAATAATTAAAATATTCTATTATTAAAATGGCGTATAATTAATTAATGTCTTAAAATAATAAAAGGATAAGTTTGAGGAGATGACAAAAGAAGGCTGTGGCAGAGTATAAGTACATTAAATAACTAAAATTATACATGCATACACTCTTGAATGTGGATTTCATCAAGCTAATTAATTAAATTAACTTCCATCTGTATCTAATGCAGAATTTAAAATTAATGAGTAAAGTTTAATTAAAATAATTCTCTAAAGCTAGTTTAAAAAATTATTTTACTTCTTAGCGTTTTAGGATTTGATTATGATCCCGCAGAAGATAACCAATCAGAAATATATAAAGGAAAAAAAGATCCTCCACTATTTGTTCCTATCTTATATTAAGATGTAGGAAAGGCTATTTTAGTCACTATTTTAGATATTTTTGAGAAAAATCCATACTCCAGAATCCCAAATAGCTCATATAAAACTATTGATAATATAAGGAGAAGCATTGGGTGGGATTGTGCAAGAATTGAAAGATTTAGGAAAGACCCTCTAGCTTATAAGAAAGCAAGAAAGTTTAATGAATTCATTCAAGAAGCTTTTTTTAGTGAGTTTGAAAGAAAAAGAGTATTTAATTTTGACAGTGCTTTATTTAAGAATACTTAATGGCCAGAACATTTGTTGGGGAATTTTTTGCATAAATACGTTAGTATAGAAAACTCTAAATAGAATAATAACTAGAATAAGAGATAAAATAAATATTTTCAAATTAAATCAAGAATATTTGAAAAAAGAATAATAAGTTGCTCAAATATTGAAGAGTATTACACAGATGATTTAAATAGCTAAAATAATAAAAATGGGTTTGGTCTATTAAGTACTTAAAAAGATAACTATAATACTGAAATTGAAAGGTTATCAAACTTCAATGATGATAACGAGAACAGTCAAAGCTAAAAGAATAAAGTTTCATAATTTGAATTTAAAAGCATTAGAGAAATAGCAAAAGAAGATGAACAAATGTATCCTTTAAATAACGATACTAGCCACAATTCAAATCATCATAGCAAAATTTTATCTAAATCTGAAAGTCCAAAAAAATAATCTCATCATATGAGTATGATTTGCCATATTCCTCCCATAAATAAATAAAATTTCTAAATCTAATAATAAAACATCAACAATGACTAAGTATCTTTTATATTTTTAGGAAATCAGTAAAGCCAGCACATTTCGAGTAGCGAAAAAAAATTCTATAAAATTGATGAAGAAGATCATAATATTCGCCCAAATTAAAATTCATTAACTAAAAAAAAAAAGAGAAAAAATTATGAATAATATCTATCGGACATTGCAAAAAATAACAACATATTATAGCTGTCCTTACATAAATAGGTTAATGGAAATTAAATTTAAAATAATGAGCTATTTAAGATTACCAAAAAAAAAGATTAATAAAAAAATATCATAGCAAACAATATTAATGAAAGGACAAGATAATTCAGGATGTCTTCATTAAATGGAATAGAGCAGCAATAAAATGATTTGCCATCTTTAAATATTCAAGGCATTGAGAAGTAGTTTTGTAAGCCAGGTGATTAAGGAGGATTTCATTCTAAATAAAATGGATTGAATTAATAATTATCGAGTCATAATCAAATTTAATTAATAAATCAAGCTTTGAATAGTAAAAAGTTAATTGTATCTTAGAGGCTAATTGATAAATAGTAAATAAAAAGTGATGCCTAATCGTTTATAAGCTAGTAAGAATCTTAATTAAATAGCAATCATCCATCTTCAAGTAAATTAATTTAAAAAAAAGATAATATTGGTTAAGGTCATTATAAAAATTATCACTCTATGACACAATATAACTATAGTAATATATCTAATCCAAAAAGTGGAGTGCATATAAATAATAATGCTTGTGGAGAAGAAGAAAAACTCATTCAAGGATTGAATAGCAAATAAACTCATTAACGCAGCTAAAGTAACTTAATTGGATATTTGCTGAGTGGTAACTCTTAAAATCTTAATACAACATCTAAAACTGATATAATTGCAAAAAGTGATTTTAATCAGCAAAATCCAATTAACTAATAAGATTAGCTTGAAAAGAGATTATCTTCAAACTACAGCAACTAATCAAGCTAAAGAGAAATTAGAAGCAATAAAATAATTAGATTATCAGATACCCTAAATTTAATGCATGATTAGATATCTGACAGCCCTAACCTTACAGATATAAAAGTTTTTGAAAATTCAAACAAAAATCAATCAGCAAATAATGATGGCGAACCTTAAAACATGTAATATTAATCAAGCATAGAAAAATAATAAGTAAAACACCCAAAAATCTTTAATATTATGGATATTTCGTAGTAGAGCGGGTTATAAAGCAGTTTTTCAAGCGCAACAAACACAGCTTATGGTTTAAATTATTCACAAAATTAAAACAAAAACAACCAAATTAGAAAAAGCATTTAATAAAATTATTAAAAACCATTAAATTTGTCACAAAACCACAAATCAATATTAGAATAATCATCTCACAAAAAAAGAGATTCACCTACAGTTAATTCCATAAAGAAAAAAAATAATTTAAGTCAAAAAGGCAATAAAATTTTTGATATGATTTTTAGTACTAATTAACAATAAAGTGTGAACTATTCTAATTACAATAAAGTTATAGCTAACCAAGACATAATTAGTTTAAATTTAGATAATGAGGAAAAGCAGTGTGAAGCTATAAGTAGGATATTCTAAAACTTTCCAGGTATAGTGAAGCAAGGAATGATAAAGACAGAAAGGAAATAGCAATTTAATTAATTACACTAGGACGAATTAACAAATAATATTAACAGGTAAATTTAATACTTTAAAAAAATCATTTTAATTTTATCAAAAAACACCAAAGAAGCAGAAAAAGTGAAGCAGGAGATGAACTTTTTGTAAAATAAATAAATATTTTCAATTCTCCAAAGAAATAATAAGTAAATTATTGAATTAATTCTTTACAAATTAAAATTTGAGAAAATTATTTATAAAAAGTATACCATTTAATAACTTTTAAAAAAATAATTAGAATGATTTTAAACTGCCAGATTTAAAAGAGACTCAAAAATAATAATTTACCGAAGAAGATGTAATTAATAATAAGTTATAACTGAAAATTCAGCAAAAATCTTCAAAATATTGACTGAATATTTTAAGTGATTATTATTAAAATTTCAATAAAAACATGAAATATTAATTAATTTAACTAAATTAGTTAATGAATTATTTGCTTTAATCAATTTATTAATTAGTTTATGTAAAAAGACAGAAGACATTTTAATAATTTAATATTAAGATATTTTCTTTTTTAATTTAATTACTTATTTAATTAATAAATCATTTCCTACTAGAAATTACTTAGTATGTTATAATAATCATGCAAAATATTATAACTGCATAGTAAATTAACACTCTTCTATGCCTTGCTCTCTTGATAGCATTTACTATATCTCCAATTCCTGGAATTTATTCTAATTATAATTTTAAAAATCTTTCTAAAAAACAGCTTCTTTATTAATTTATTTATATTACTATTCATATTCTCAACTTATTAGTTGGCTCTACTTAATATATTCGTCTAGAAATTTAAAGAGCTTCTAACTTACGAAGCAATTCTAATTTAATTTAATAATTTATAATCTTTTTATTGCCTATTTTGATTAATATTTTACTGTATAATAGAATTAGATGTACTTAATCCTTTATTTAAACTCACTGCATTTTGCTTATGGTGTTCTAAATCGTCTCCGTCTTACTAAAGTTTTTCCTCTTCGTCATATGCTTCCAAGTCTTTATCTTTTTTTTATTATACTTAGGCAAATAACTTCATTTTATCAGAATTCTATTAAATGCCATTTTAAATTCTTCTAAACTCTTTTTTTTAGTCATCCAATATCTCTTTGTATCTCTTTATAATAGATATTTGAGATTGTTATAGCTGCTTAAAGGCTAAGCACTTTTTAAGAAGAACCTCTAGCTTTTAATTTAAAATTACTTGAAATGAAGATAAAAAATATGAAAATATTACTTCATCGATATCTGATTTGATTTAATTAAAGCAATTTACTACATTTTTAGGTATTTCAAAAGAAGATTCAGAATGGCTAATGGTATTTTTACTATTTCTAATTAATAAATTTAAAATTTTAGAGTTGCTATGTTTAAATGCTTGATAATTGATTGATACTTGCTTTCAACAACAATAAATAGATTACTGAATATCTGAAAACTGCTTGGATGTTGTTAGTAAATAATTTTAAACGCTAGAAATAAGAGATTCAATATTTGTATTCAACCTCCTATATTCCTTTTTAACATGTTCCCAATCAAATGAAGTAGTTTCTTCGTTTTTTTTTGCTTAATGTGAAGATTGCATATTAATTTTTAATTATAAATAACCTATAAATTTTAATAAACAAAAATTGTGATATCTTTAATTTTTGATAAATTTTAATGACTATTTATTTATAGCCATGTGTATCTTACTAATTAACTCATTAACTAGCATTTAAAATATACATTTGAAATTTAATTTTGATAAACACATTTCATATAAAGAATTTTAATTTTTTAATAACAAAATAAATTCATTTAAAATTAACAAATCAATTAATCAAACAAAACAAACTTTAATTGTAAAAAGCTAAAAAAATAATTTATTTAATAAAATAATAACATCAATAATAATTATAATAGTAATAGTATATAAACTAAGGTAAATTATCCATCAATACTTTTTAAAATTAATAGAGTAAAATTACTTCCTAGATAATCAATCACTAAAAGATAAACATTAATTTATTTATTTACTCATTTTACTTTTAAAATAATTTTTTTCAAAAATAAAAAAGCTTTCGCAGTTAATTAAAATTTCAAACAATATATATACGATAAATGCCATTGGTCATTTCGAATGTATATTTTCTTGTTTGAATATATGAATGATAAAATAACAATTATTTCACTTTTTTCAGAGCATTAATTGCAGTTCGTTTCTGGAGTACGAGTATTGGTTTCTATCTTCTCCTTCGTCGTCTTCAAGTGTTGGGAAAAATGCAACTAGAGCATCTTAACTACCAACGTATAACATATTATACAACTTCCAATATACTTGTCTAACCTATATCATAAAAAAAAAAACGAATGAAATATAATTTTTAATTAGTCTCTAAAAAAAATAATGGTTTAAGTTTAAATATTAAATGATTAAATAAAATTTATTACTCTTTTAGCAGGGTGGTATAGTCCCTAAAGAAGATAAAGTAATATAACTCCAGGTCCTAATGCAACACGAAGAGCATCTATGGCTTCAGTTATAGCAGTAATGACGTGAGGAGATGTTTCAAAAATGTTAGGCCAGATGAAATTGAGTAAGTGAATCAAGCAATCTTCGCATCCAAGGTTGGAAACACCAAGAGCTAAATGCTTTACTGCTGAGGCTGCAGTTTGACGATGAACAGGATCACGATCTACTAAGGCGTCTTCTAGAAGAGTTATGATAGCTGCAATATAATTCTTTGCCATTTCACCAATATATTCAAACATGAAGGAAAGAGATTTTAAAACACCATTTTAAACATTCAATTCTTAGACACGATATTCATTCATCAAAGCAGGAAGTACTGTGAAAGGACCACATGTTTCTGCTACAATAGCAATAGCAACTGTTGTGCAAACACGAAGCTGTCTTTCTTAGACCTTCAAGTTATTCAACAAGGTGACCAACACATCCTAAGGACCGATGGCCTTAGCAATATAACCAAATGTGTTGACTGTAGCACGACGAATACCCTTTTTATGTGCTTTAAGAAGATCAAGCAAATCGAAGCATATACGCATCCATTCCTTAGGAGAGACATGTTCAGCTCCTCTATCTGAAATTCTACCTATTAAATCAATAGAATTTTCTTAAACTTTTTCATGTCTGTTTTTCAAAATGGGAGTAAGACGAGGTAAAAGATCTTTAATTGGTGGTGTCATTTTATTCATACCTATAACATTTACTATAGCTTTCAAACCACCAAGGATAGAACCTAAAACTTCAGGATATTCTTCACCTAAACTCTCGTATAACAAAAGACCTAAATTACCAAGTCTATTCTCTTCACTGCAATTCTTCATACAAGAAGCTATACGAGAAATGAGATCTGCTGCCTGTTGACGGACACGAGCACTCTTGTTATTCAGACGCCATTAAATAATACCACAAATTTAAGAGAAGTAAGGCTTTGCACGTTAACCTAAGGCATTAACACATGTTCCGAAACCATTAAGCATGGTACCAGTATCTTCGCTATTTTGTTCATGGAAAGCAGAGATGATACCATCCATTAATTATTATTCCAAGGCGTTATCTACATCAGAAACACCAAGAGCAGCTACTATTTTTTCAATAGTTTCCATAACCATTTTACGATAAGCTTCACTGGTTGATTTTAAATGAGGAACTATTTGCTCAAGAATTTCAGCACCTCCAACTTTGGAAGCTATTTCAATAGTTGTATCAATAAGCTAACGAGAATTTTTATCAGTTGCCATACGCGAAACCCAAAATTGTTTGAAAAATTCAGCAATCACATTTTCACGGACATATTATGCATCGACACCTTAACAACTAACACACTATTTGACTACTTTTAATACAATTTTACGCATTTCTTCTTCAGGATTTGAAAATTCATTTTTCAATATTACCATAACTTCTTTAGTGTATTCGAGTGCTCTTTCAGCATCCATCAATGGAATGATAAAGCCAATAGCCTTAAGGAAGGCAGCTAAACTTTTACCCTTATATTGTGTAATACCTTCCCAAAGAGGAATTAATACACTTGCAAAAGCGTCTATACCGTAAGGAGTAGCAGCTTCTGCTAAGGCAGCAAGAGCAAGACTTGTAATTGTTCTCACTTTATTTTATTCATCCTTTAAACCAAGTTCAATAATCTCAACAAGTGAACGAAGGTGAGGAAGAATAGCACAACCCATCAATATAGCAATTTGTTAAACAATTTTAATACCTGTGTGACGAGTGTACCAACTCTTTTTACTTTTGCAAACAGGTTTTAGGAAAGGTAACATAGATGAAATACCTAAACTACTAGCGACGACGGCAAAGGCACGAGCTGTTGTATTACGCACGAATTCATCATTATGGTCAATATCAGGCTTGAGTGTCTTAATCATAGTAGGTAAACCAGCAGCCTTAGCTAAATTAGAAATAATTTCACGACCTTCAACACGAGCATAGTAATCTTCATCAATAAGTAAGGGTTCGATAACGACCAAAATATTATGTACATGAGGACGAACTAAATCATCTAATTTATATAGAATACGATCAATAACTTTGACAAGCAAGTGACGTTCTTGTACTTCAAGTGTTGGAGACATAAGTAAAGTCAAAATATCGTTAAATAAGAGATCAGCACCAAACTCTCTTGCATTTTAAGTAATTTAACGTAAAGCGGATTTTCTCATTTAAGGAGTACCTCTCTTAATTTTTAACAACAATTCTTTTATTTTTCTCTTCTTTAATTCTTCAGGAGAGAGTTCTGATTCATTGACAGGATTTTACAATTCTCCAAAATAAGCCAAATCTTCAGGCTTAATTGATGGCAAACCATTTATGCTAGGAGATTAAGGAACTTCAATTGGCTTAGTCATTTCATCAGGGATTTAATAGCCCATAGGTGTCATTGAAGGAGTTTATTGCTACATCAAAAACTATCTCATCATATTCTTTGGAGGATTGTAGCTATCTGGTGGTTTAACAATCTATTTAAGTTAATAAAAAAAAATTTAATAAAAGCTACGTAAAGTCAAAAGAGTGGAGTTATAATCGAGTTAGATGATGTTTCATTAGATAGATCTATTTGTTTTATCTTCCAATTAAATAAATAAATAGCAAGTTGATTGCATTTTGTTTGATTACTTCAAATCATTTAAAATTTTATTTCTCTATTAAATTATTCTTAAAACTTATTGTCTTTTTTTTCTAATTTTTATTGAGATCTTAAAAAACTAACTTATCCACAATTTTATAAATTTATCTCTCCTACTTTTCTTCAACCATCATCTCTCAATTCAATATTCAATGTATGTTTCTAGTTTGTTGATCTTCTTTTCACATATTTTGCTTGCGTCAACTTGCCCTTATACATATAGACTTAGATGTAAACAACCTAGGAGATAGTTAATAGGAGAAAGGATAAAAATATTTTCTAATTGCTCTCTGAGAGGAGATCTGTTGAAAATGCTAGGGTTTTTATAAAAGAAGTGTTTTTATCACGACAACGAAAGCATTTATTTTAAAATTTAAATTAAAATATTTTTTTATTCTTTTTGCTGATTTATTAATATAATTTTTTCTTTAAAAACAAAATTTTGTATTTCGTAATATTTTTTTTAAAGATAAAAAATTTTCTTATCTACTCGATTATTTCTCTGATATTTTAGAAAATTTTTAAAAATGTTTACTTCATAACCATCTCCAGGTCCTGGCAACATTTGGTCAAGATCTTCATCAGTGAGAGGTCTATTTCTCATTTCATTAGCTTGCAATTATTTAAGGTTCATAATTTATTCAGGAGTTAAATTAGGTTGATTTTAGGGAGTATATAAACCTCCAGGAGTAGGAGTAATACCCATATAACCTCCTAAAGGTGTTTATATATTTTTAGGAGTCTGTTCATCCCAACGAGTACGTGTAGTACTTCTTTTAGGAGTAGGGGTTTCACCAAATCTGCTTGGTGTTCCTTAGATTAAGTGACCTGGTGTGGGTGTTTCGCCAAACATACCACCAACTTTTGATGGAGTTTATCCAAATCCACCGCTTTGTTAAGGTGTCATATCCCATCTTTGTCTCTTTACAGGAGTAGATTATTCAAATCCACCTTTTTTATAAAAAATAAAATTAATCTTGAAATTTTGAATATATTTTAAAAATATTGGTCCAAAGTAAATTTAAAAAATCTTTCATTAGATATCTTTTGAAACAAAGTATTAATTTAAATACTTTGAAATATAAAGAATATCTATCTATCTATCTATTTATTTGTTTGTTTGTTTATTTATATTTGATTGATTCAGAAATAAATATTGAGGCATTCTTGGCAAATTTATTTCTTTCACTCTTAAAAAAATGAAATATTTTTTAAATTGACTTAAATATTTTTGATAAACTAAATAATTGTAATAATTACTTTATCTTTTTGGAGTTTCTCCCCATTTGGATCCCATTCTATTAGCAGACATAGCGCCGCTGGAAAAAGAAGTATCAGTATCGACATCACTGAATTTAGATGAACCCTTTGAAGAGTTAGCTTATCTTAAAGGTGCATTTTGGTTTACTTAAGTTGGACCAGTTGAGAATTTGCTATTGTATTCAGCTTATTGAGCTTCTTTTATTATTTTTTATTCTAATGCAGCCCTTTCGTTATCAAGCTTTTATTCTTTTAATCTCTCTGAAAATTTAATTGAATTTTCATCTGGTGATTTGCCACCATCAGCAAACGCATCATAACTCTTTTATAGAAGTTATCTGTTTTATTATCTCAATTGGTAAGAATTTTGAGTATCAGTAACTCTTTATTAACTCTTTTTGAATATATCATCATGATCATCGCTATCTGCTCCCTACATCTTAGCTTCTTCAATTAACTCTTCTGGGGCATTATATGCAAATCTTTTTTTAACTGGCTTTTACCCTGGAATTTCTCTTCCATCATCATCAACAAATTGATTTGAGCTACCTTTATTACCTATTTATACAAAAGATTTATTAGAATACACTTCATTAAGATCATACAACATCTATTGATTTGTATGTAGAGGCTATTTAGAATAAATAGAATATTTATTACTCATTTAATATATCTATGTTTCTTGTTTGATTAATGACCAAAAGAATCAATCCTTCTTATAATTTCAATTTATTCTTTAGGTTTTAATTAATAATAAACAAATTATATTTTTTAGCGTCTTTCTCCTCTTATTAAATTATCAATTATACATGCCTTTCTTAACATAATATAGACATGGTCATATAAGATATATATAGACAGAATAATTTATAATCCACTTTATGCTGCATTATAAACAGTATATTCCTTTATTTTTAATTAAATAATTTACAGTCAATCATTAATTGATATTAATAGTAAGATAAATTAGATTTAAAATATATTTTATATTAAAATTCAATTTTTAGTTTATATTATTTTATATAGATAAATTTAAAAATTGTAGATGTATTTAATTTATTCGTATAATTTTTCAAAAATTATGAAGACTAACTTAGACAAAGAGCCATGATTTAAAGGATATATTATGTATTTAATTAACTTGTACTGATACATTGTTAGATTTTTAAATAGATTTAAATAATTAATAGTAAATAATTTAATGTTGATGAATCAGCATTATTTTATACCTAAACAAACTCATCTCATTAATAAATATAAAAAAGTAGACAATTTAATTCAATTAAATGAAATTTGTAAAAGTAGTTTATATTTATTCTAATTTTTCAAAGCAGTATTATGATAGAAAGAACAATTAGATAGACAGAATCAAATAATATAATTTAGTTTGATGTAAATATTAATAAATAATTTATGAATTTGTTTCTCCATTTTATAAATTTTATAATTGCAAATTCAAATCCAAACAATCTTTATTATCATAAAAAATAAAAAGTATGTATGGAAAATAATTTGACAACATATGTTTCCTTATTTTTTTGATTTTTTGAATTTAAAGCAGTGTTTTTTCTAAAAAAGTTTTAATTATTTAAAAACTCAACTAAATTGGGACATTTTAATATATTTTAAATTAAAAATAATATTCTTTTAGCTTTAAAATTAATTTTTTATTTTGAATTTAGTTGCAAATTTTAATTTTAAAAGATTGTTTAAAAAAGATTTGAATGCTTATTAAAAATATTTAGTTAATAAATTAAAGGCAATTTATAACTTATTCATTAATTAGTTATAATAAATAAAAAAATAATAAGGCTAATTATTAGTTATAATTAGAAATATTGTTATTAATTTCAATCAAAAGAGAATATTTATTTTGATTTATTTCAACAATCAATTGAAATCACAAAAAATTAAGTACCCTGTTAATACGAAATGGCTAGTGAGGATGGTGAGATGCCTTCATAATTTGAAGGTATAGACCCTGAATAGTTAACTGAAAGTCAAATGCAATAATATATGATGGAAATGCAAAGATAAGGATTATTAGACTCTAATATGGAAGGAGGATAATATGAAGAAGGCTATGAAGAAGGTTAGGAAGGTGATGGTTATGGAGAAGAATATGGAGATTAAGAATATGACGAAAATCAACATGAATATGATAGTCAATAAGATAGCTAGTAGGGACATGATCAAGTTAATGAAATGCATTAAGATAGATATGATAGAAGAGTCAATAGTGAAGTAAAATATATTGATGAATAGCTTAATTTAAATTAAATATTTTAAGTTTTTTTATGAATTAGTTTTAAATATTCGAAAATGAATCTTTTTTGAGCTTAGGTTTGGTTTTTAAATTAAATGATTTTAAATTTATTTAACAGGTTAGTGGAAATTATGAAGCAGATGATGAAACTTTAAGAAAAATTCGTAGAGATTTATTAGATAATGTAAATTTAGAAAGAAGACATAGAGATTTATAGCAAGTTTATATTGACTTAACAACTAACAATATTGCTTAATACTACTCAGAATATCTTGTGAATAATGAGCACAATTAAGATTTTTATGAAAATGCGTAAATAAGAAATAAAAATTGTTTCTTTTTTGTGAATTTATTTTAAAAATATAAAAATTTAACTATTATTTTTCAATATTATCAGAAAAGTCAGGTATAACAATTTAGGAGAATGTGAACTTTGTCATATAACAGCTAAATTTGAGCCAGATGCAGAAATCACTAAAGAATATATTTATGAATATTTTATGGAAATTGGATATCTCTTTTTAGAAAGTGAAGAAGAAAAAAGAATTATACTAAGTATTAATTTTCAATTTATTATTAACTGATTATTGAACGGTGATTATTTTAAAAATAAATAGATCCTGCAAATAATCATATCGGTATAGGTGTCTTTTTTGATGAAATACAAATTGTTGTTGTGCTCATTCTTTCAGAAAAGGTCTTGTGCATCTAAAAAATATCATAGCCAGAATAAAATAAGATAGAAATTAAGGGTAAAATGCTTGATGAAAATTTTGGTATTTATGCAATCAGAATTATGAATGTCGATGATTAAAAGAAAGACATAAAAGGTGTTGGGCCTGAGTTTATTGAGTATACACGTTCAACTTAAGAATGGATGGCATCGTTTGAACTCGAACTGTATAACTAAGATAGGATGGCTATTGAATATTATACTCGTGTTTCTCCAGATTCTATTCCTTATAAAAAGAAATAAAGCAAAAATGAAAAATTAACCTATAAGCATCTTTAATTAAGGTTACGTACCCCATTTTAAATTTATCCTGATCCAAAGTATGCTGCTGAAGATGAAAAAGAAAGAATTCGTAAAGAGTAAGAAATACTCGCTCATGAAGAATAAGAAAGAAAAGAACGTGAAGAAAATGATGCAAAAAGACTTAAGTAATCTCGTAAGGATTATGGAGATGGTCAATATGACGATGATGAACACGGCTAAGATGATTTCAACTCATAATCAGATATTTCTGAGAAAGACAAACACCATGATTCTATGCATGCAGAATAAGAATAAAACCAATAAGCTGCTTAGTAGCAGTAAGACACAATATCTAATGTAAATTAATTTACTCTTAATGCATAATTTTTAAAAATACATTAATTTAAATTTATAGAAAGAAATTAGGTAAGAACTAGAAATGGCGATAACAGAGGCTTCAAGATAGCACGATGAGTTTATGCTATAAAACCACAAACTTTAAGAAGAAATCAAGCTTCTCAAAAATAAAAATGATGGTTTTGTTGATAGGTCTAACGAAACAGCAATGAATGAACATAAGTACTTAAATACATTAGCTCATGTTCATTAGATCCGTTTAGATTTGAAGCAAACTTAAACTAGATATAATTAAATGTCTTAAGAGTTGTAAAAGAAGCTTGAATAAAAGTAAAAAAAATGTAATGAAATTAAGTATGCTTTTCTTGAATTAAAGAGAGAAGTAGCTAAAAAGGCTGCTAACTCTCGTACTGATAAGCCAATTCCTGAGTAACAAATTAATGAGTGGGAGAAAGCAGAGTTGCAAAAATCAAAAGAACTTTAAGAACTTCGTCTTTAAATTCTACGTTTAAGAAACGCATATGTAAAAAACCAAAAAATATTAAAAAAGAAGGAAGAATTGGCTGAGGGTCTTCATTTAATTGATTTTGAATAATTGAAAATTGAAAATTAAACTTTGAATGAGAAAATTGAGGAGAGAAATGAAGAACTACATAAATTAAAAAAGAAAAACACTACCACCATTTAAATTCTAACCCACACCAGAGAAAAGCTAGGATTTGTATAAGCTGAAAATGGAGAGCTTAATTCTTAAAATGTTAAAAAAGATCAAGAATTAGATGATATGAGAAAGCAATTAACTTAATAAAAGAAGACAAAAGATAAATTGCGTTCTGTAAACTTAACTCTTAAGTAATAAACTGGGTAAATATATTTTTTATGTTTATTAGTTGAAATTTAACTCTATTTTATTTAAAAGTATCGTAAACTCTGAAGAATTAGGTAAAGATTATAGAGGTTTAAGGACAAGAGTATAAAAATTAGAAGAAGAAAGAGAGAGATTAGAGGTAATTAATTAATTTCACATTTTGTTACTATTTAATTAATAAAATTTTATTTAACTCTCAAACAGTAAAAACTAAAAAGCATGCATGAAGTCATTAAAACAGCTAATTAAATTTCAACTTAAAATATGCAATCTTAAAACAATTCATTAAAGAAACCATATTAACCTTATTGAAAAAATATAATTTTTATCTTATTTGCATGAATTTATGTTTTTACATCATCACATATTTACTCCAATGTTTCATAATAAATAAATATTTATAAATTTCTAATTGAACATTTTGAATTTATGTTTAAAAATATATTTAAAATAAAATAAAATATTATTTATATTACATGCGAATAAAAAACATAATTTTATCACTTATTTCAAACAAAACTAACTATTGATTTTATGAACATTTTCTAATTTTATTTGAATTCAAATTTCAAAAAAAATAAATTATAATCAAAAATATTAATTAATAAATTTGAGCTAAATGCAATATCTTGCATAAGAATTAAAATAAAATTTACTTTAATTTCTTTTTATTTTTTATTTATTTATTTGTTTGCTTGTTTTTTTATTTATTTATTTTTCTTTTTTATTATTTAATTAATTTTTTATGTTTAATATTTTTAAATTTAAATTTATTTTTATTCATTTAGTTTTTTCAAAATATTTATTTTTTTTTTTTCTTCTTCTATTTAATTTCTTTTCTTTTAGGATTGGAAGGAGAGATCATGGCATAGCAGAGATATTCTTTTTTAATTACCTACTTTTAAAAAAATACTAATTATATATTACTAGATACAAGAACATTTAGTTATTTCCTCACAAAATCCTCGCGATATTTTACAATAGTAATGGATAATTTATTTATTTATTTAAATACAGTTTTAACTGTGGAGATTTTAAATAAATCGTGGCTTTAAAAACTTAAATTTTCTCAAAAATGTTTTTTGTAAAGTATCGATTTTGGTAAGGTTAGATGGATTCAACTGTAATGAGTCATTTTAATTTATGATTTAGCTTAGCATTTTTATTTTATTTTGTACATTTTGTTAAAAAACTTAGGAGTCCAAAGTAAGTTTGATACTTGAGCCTTAAATAAGTGGAATTTAAAAACTTTTTAAAAATGCAAATAAATCGTTTTTCTTAAAATGAGCTCTAAATTTGAAAGAAATCTATTATAAATGATTCAATCATTTTATATATTTTAAAAAAATGACTTTATCATTTTAAGAGATAGATTCTTCCTTAAATTAAATTTTTTCTTTTTTATTGATTAATTATTATTTATCAAAATATTTTGTTTATTTGCTTCTTATGTATTTTAATTTGTTTGCTCCCCTTACATTAATTAAATAATTAAGATCAGACAAATTGAAATCACTCACTAAAAAATTAATTATATTTTTAGATTTGAAACATCAAATATTAATTAATTAGTAAGAAAGCTTTTTTGTATCAATAAATTAATAAGTATGGAGAGAGAAGATGATGTGTTTGATTACAAACTTATGAAAAAAGAATTAAAGTAATAGATGAAAGAGTAAAAGAGTTAACTAAAAGAAAGCTCTAAAATTATGAAACAGTAGATGAAATAAAGTGCTAAATAAATGAAGTAGGAGTTAAAATAAAATAAAAAAAATATGCTGAATTCTTAAGAATAATTTTTTCAGAGTTAACAAAACTTTTAATATCAAATGATGTAAGATTAATAATAGCTTCAATAGCAACTTTAATTTAACTAATAGCAAATGCAAATGTAAATGCTGCAAGCTTAGTAACAAATGCAATTTCAAATTCCCTAAAATCAGTAATATCCATTTTAGAATCAACAGAATTCATAAAATAGACAGTTTCCTAGCAACAATTAGTATTAATAATTTAATTATCCTCCAAATAATTATAATTAAAGTTTTTAACATTCAACTTAACAAGATTATTAATAAGCATACACTTAAAATGATTACAATAAAAAAATGCCTGAAGATAAAGAGGATAAAAGAAAAAATAATTTATAATTAATTTTATAGAAAACTAAATAGCTGTTTGAAGAGCTATTTAATAAAGACTAATAAAAAGTTTAAACATGCATTTAAAATTAAGATCAACTAGCTGCTAATCTCAGAAAAGACAAAAATAGTTGTTTAAAATAGTAGTATAAAAAGTAATATTAGAAGCAAATAGATTATTTGAATTAAAATGGATTTGGAAATAGCTGTAAAATAATAGTTTTATTAAAAGAAGAAAATGGTAATGAAGAAATAGTTTTACGTAGGCTTATAAAAGAAGCCATTTAAAAATAGTTGCTAAGTTAAATGTACGAGAATGAAGTTAAAATCATCAAACAGAACTACCAATACAAAATTTGTAAAAATGTTATTTTAAAAAACCTGAAAGAAACTAATGGAGATGTTTAGCAAGCACTTTTATAAATAAATATGAATAATCAGACATGCTAAAATGATTAATAACTTTTTAAGGAATAGCTTTAAACTCTAGCCTTAGAAGGATGGTTAAGTTCTGCTACAATAAAAAAAATTTTGAAAATTTTGAAGAAAAATAATGGTGATCTTGATAAATCTCGCTTCGAAATACAATTATTATGTCACCATAAAATTAAATAAATTACTTATTCAGAAATATAGTCTTTAAATAATTTTAACATTACTGAAAATTTCAATGAGAAATTTACAGATATTGTTATAGATGGGAATAATTTACTATTTATGAATTCTAGTATAAGGAAAAATTGTATTAGCAAGCAAAGAGGAATTGCTGAAAAAAAAATATTCTAATTATCTGTACATCTTAAAGATATTCTAGGATTAAGAATATTGATTTTGATTTTTGATTAAATGCATACTAAGATATTTGATAATAAAATTTAAGTAATTAATTGTAAAAATACTGAGTTTAAAAGCTCAGATGATTTTATTGTGGATCATGTTATGTGTTTAAATGAATAATAAGCTAAATCATCTTTAATAATAACAAGTGACAACGAGTTGACTTTCAGATTATTTACATCAAACTAAAATATATCTGTGATGAAAGGTAAAACATTTTTTGAAAAAATAGAATAACTTATTTCTTAGCAACTATTCAATGAGATTGTTACAAATGATCAAATATGACTGAATTATTTATATATTCAAAATAATAAATGATTTTTTCAATTTATATAAAATTTATTGTTGTTTTTTGATATAAATTAAAGTTAAAAAAAATTTTATTTATTTAAATTTGAAACTTTTTAGATAATTTTGCATGTTTTATTTTTTCTTAAATAAAATATTATTAATTAAAATTGAACATGTTAAAAGTTAATCAAAAACAAATTACCTTGATTAAAAAATATTTTTATTTAAGTAAATAAAAAAATTAATTTTAAATAATAAATTCAGGGTTTAAAATAAAAATTTTGAAAAAAGAGATAAATTTTGTGTTATTTTCTTAATATATTTGCTTTGATGTTTTTACAAATAATTAATTTAATTAATACATTTTTAAAATGAAAAATATTTTAAATTAAAAGATAAAATTGGTTGATGGTGCCTTTATTTTAGATTAATTATAACTTAACTAATTTTTATTTTTAAGTTTCAAAGTTTTTATGTAATTTTATTAAAATTTTTTTGATTAATCTTAACTAATGAAAATTTACACAAAAACAAATAAATTATTATAGTAATATTTATAATTTGCTTATCATAAAAAGTTTTAATTAAATTCAGAATTTATGATAGAATGTTAGAAATAATTAATAAAAATTATTTTATTTGAATACTTTTAATCCAAGAATTGAAAAATTAAAATTTTTACAAAAAATTATTCCTCCCATTTTATTTATTTATTTACTGATTATTATGTTCAGTATTTACTGAGCTATGTTTCTTTGTAAAGTGCTAAATTTTATAAGGGGTTTGCTGCTCTTGTTGTGATATTGAAATGACCTTCTGATTCTTCAGAATCAGATCCTGAACTATCACTGCTTGAGTTTTCCTCTTCACTTGACATTTTTCCATTTTGTTGATTTTGTTCAGAATTCATCAATAATGTATATAGATAATCTGATTCATCTAATTTAGACATCCATCTAAATTTTTAAGGATTTTGGCTATATGGTAAGTCTTTTTCATCAATAATTTCATATTTAAACCCTTAATTTATTAAACACTTTTGTCTTGCTAAACAGTATGATGACTCATCTGTTCCTTTTGAGACTAAAGTATACCAAAAAGCATTATATTATCCATCATAGTTTTCCTTAGCTCTCATGATTCTACCTAACCTCTATACTTCTTATCTCCTACTTTTAAAATGCATTCCAATTTAGATGCCAACATTAGCTTACGGCAAGTCTATTGCTGTATCTCCTACTCTGGATAAAAATATCGTATTTATCTAGTTGGAAACTTTAAATAGATTAAATATTTTCTTTCTCTCGTCTTATGACACATCTCCATAAATAACTGGATATTTTAAAATATTTCCATAATAGTCAATAATCATTGGTCTATCACAAAATACTAGAATTTTATCTCCCCTTTCTTCATGAACTTTTATGAGATATTCTAGAGTTTTAAATTTGCTTGGGTTACTTGTATGAATCAACTCTCTTTAAGGTCCTCTGTAGTAGTTCTTGCCTGTTTTTACATCTTTCTTATTATACTCACTCATCCAAAGCTAAGTCATTTCACATCTAATTTCTACACAGTAGGGTTTAGCTAAAAATCCTTAACTGACTAAGTCATACCAGTTTTCTTCATACAGCTTAGGCCCTATCATGTAAAATAAGTTTATAATTTTCTCATCTTCTCTGTAAGGAGTAGCTGTGAGACCAAGTTTAAAATGGAATTTATACTGCTTTAACACATTTTAAAAGGTATTTGCTGGTAATTTATGCACTTCATCAATAACACAAACTCCCCACTTTCTTTCCTTCATTGAGTCTATGTATAATCTCTTTTTACTTTTTTATGCTATTTAAGTTGGAGGAAGATCTTCACGCTTTTTTACTAGCATATAGTATGTTGTAATTACAATAATAGGCTCATCTGTAGTTCTAGTAGGCCATTCATCCACAATTCTACCTGTCAATCTTACTATTTTGTTTTTATTAATTGTAGTCCATCTCTCAAGTTCATCTCTCCACTAATCCACAGAAACATCAGAGTCACAAATAATCACTGTACTTTATTTTATTCTTTCTATTGCAATAACTCCAACAATTGTTTTTCCTGCACCACAAGGAAGAATAATTAATCCAGAACGAGCTTTCTTCTATATAAATATATTTTTCAAAGCTCTTTCTTGATAATATCTCACTTTTATCTTGGGCTTTAATTCAATCTCTAATTATTTGAAGCTTTTATTTTCGAAATCATATTCTTAAATCAAAGGCACACTGCAATTAATTACAGCTTTTGTAACCTCAAAGTGATCACCAATAATTTAAATACGCTTAAAAGACCGTTTTGCTTTATTATTCATTATAAAATTATAAACAAACTCATCCTCATCTTCAGAATCTTCTTCTTCTTCATCTTCTTCATCACCATTATCAATTGTATTTTAACCGTTTTACATTTATTTATTTTAATTTTTTTTATCTTGAGGTCCATCATCTTACATTTCATCTTCAGCTATCATTTACTAATTTTATTTTGAATTGTTTTCTGTTTTTATATTTTAAAAGAAACTTTACAGATCTTTTTAAATATCCCTCAACTCTTTATTTTGGTTGATAATATTATCAAAGTTAAATTCTGTTTGGGAAACGAGGTCTTTTATATGTGGATTTCTTTCGACTATATTTGCCCATACCTGGGAATCTATATCTAAGTAATAACTGCTATCATCTAAAAATAATCTGGCAGCTCCATAATTTTATGTATTTTAGATGATGTAGCTTTCTACTTCTTTGGGAATTTTTTTGTTCTTGCTAAGTTTTTCGAGACACAGGATTATATCTTTAGGTTCATATTATAAGACCATTGCAGTGTAAAGAGAATATTTAGTCAGAGTAAATTTATGCATCGAAAGAGGCCTTTATACAGGTTCTCCGATGGAAATTAAAAATTAATAGGCAACTCTATAAAGAGGATTAAATGTTTCTAAAAATATTATTCCGTCTGGACATATCAAAATAGGTCTTTCTCTATAATCATCTTTTAACTCTAAAGTGGAGTAATCGTAAAATTATTGAAATTAATGAGCTTCAGTCTGCGATTTTCCTTATTTTTATCCAAATAAACCATCTTCGTCATTTTTTCCTTATTTGTCATTTTAATTTTATTTTTATGAATTTGACTTTAGTCTTTTATTTTATTCTTTAGATTTTGGATTAATCTTTTTATCAGCCATAATAAATAAGATAATATGTTATAATATAATTTAATTAATGGTTTCTATTCAGAGATATTTTTTTATAAATTAATAATTATCTGCTAACTAAAACTTGTTGGATTTAAAAGAAAAGTGTATCTATTTTTTTATTTAAAATTTACTGAGTTTCGCGCATACTTTTTTGCATAAATCAAAAAATATTATTTAAAGAGGATAACAAATATCAATTGCTGACACTATAAACAAATTTATTTGAAAAATAATAAAGAATATATGTAAATGATACTTTTCTAGATTAAATCTTTACTTAATTAAAGATAAATAGATATATCAAAAATAAAAAAATCAAAATAATTAATTAATTATTTACAATATTAAAATATTTATAATTAACAGCTAAATTCTTCTTATTAAGTTCCATTAAGCAAAATATAAAGATTTTCTTAAGAATGTATAAAAACATTTTCACCAAATTTACAAGCTCTAGCAGCATTTAGTTATCAAATAAAGCAAAGCAATGCTTCTCATTAAAAGGCCATACTATCGATATTTAAAGCGAACATAATTTAATTTAGAGAAAATCTGATTTTGAATCATTGTACAAAGTTAAATATGCTGATAAATTGCCAGGATATGCTACAGCAGAAGGAACTAAAAAGTATTCTGAATTGAAAAAAGATTCAGGTAAAATACTTTCTTTTTAAAAATACTTCATATTTCAAGTCCATAAATTAATCTTTGTAATAATCAAGTTGACCCTTCTAATTTTAGAACACCTTTTAGGAGTGATTTAACTTTAAGTAGCATAGGTTTTGGCAGCTATTAGGGTACACCTGACAGAGAAGATGATATGAAGGTAATTACCAAATAACTTAAACATTAATATTAGATTTTTTATTGCTAAAATCAATAATTGTAAAAATACTATTTGAAAATCTAATATACAAATAATTATTGTGAAGCTATTTTAAACATACGATATTTTCTGGAACATTCAATATTATGAAGTTGATAAATTTAAAATAGATTTCATATGAATTTATATTATTATTAGAATAATCTGTATAATACATTAAATTTATATAAAAGATGTTTAATGCCTTAATAGACTCAGTTAATTCTGGTGGTATTAATGTTATTGATACAGCATTAAATTTTAGATATCAAAAATCAGAAAGATCAATAGGAGCTGCTCTCAGATATCTCAAAAATTAAAATTAAATTACAAGAGACTAGTATTTCTTGGCTTCTAAGGGTGGGTTTTTGGTTGATGATGCTGATTAAGGTATACCCAGTAGTGTTCTTATAAATAACTTGATTTAGAAAAAGTTAATCACTGAGGATGATATTGTAGGTGCCTGTCATTGCATGAACCCTAATTATTTGTCTTAAAACATTGACTAAAGTCTTGACAACTTGGGTGTTGAAACATTAGATTTATATTATTTATAAAATGCCTCTGAAGTCTAAATGCCTTTAATTGGTGAAGATAAATTCTTTGAAAAGCTATCTTTAGCCTTTGAATTATTTGAATAAAAGATACAAGAAAACAAAATTAGAAATTACGGATTAGCAACTTGGTTAGCTTTCCGCTCACGTTAAGATGAGAAAAACATACATTTAAATTTGTAAAAAGTTGTTAAGCTAGCAGAAAAAGTTGGTGGCAAAAACCATGGTTTACGTTACATTTAATTACCAGTAAAATATTTAAAAAGGTTTTTCTTTATAAAATTATTATTTTTGTAAAAGGTTAATGTAATGATGCCTGAAAGTTTTTCTGAAAAATGGTAAAATTATGAAAATGAAAAAGGTGAAGTTCAAGAATAATTCCTACTTAAAGTAGCTAGAGAATTATAAGTTAACATTATTACTTCATCTCCACTTATGTAAGGTGCTATGATCAACTGTCCTTTGCCTAAAGATGTATTTTAATGTGTTAACCAAGGTGCTAAGCATCTCTAATTTGTAAGATCAATTCCATCTCCAGCAATCATCAGTAATAAACAATATTCACATCATATTATTTTTAATTTCTCTTTTAATTTCTTTAAGGTACCTTAATTGGACAAAAGTCTAATAGAAATGTCAAGAAAAATTTAGAAGTTATTGTCTATCCTAAGCTTTCAGAAGATACATTTTGGGAATTCCTTATACCTTCAAAGAGAGAATAAGAAATTGAGGAAACTGTTAATATTAGTTGATATTTTTCAAATATTTTTGTTTAATTTTCTGTAAAAACCAATAAAAAACTAATTTATTTTAAAGAATACAAAGTATATTTTACTATTTATAAGTTCATAATAATAAATCCTAAATATTATTTTACTCATATTCAAATAAATTTAAAAGCTAAAAGTTTATAATAATTAAAAATAATTATTTTAATATGACTGATCGGACTTTTTTTATTAGTTCTGATAATATTAAGGACAACTTTAATAATTGATTAAATGAAATTTTTAAAAAGAAATAACAAACACAAATTTATAGTAAAAAAAACAACAAGAAAGGAAATTAATAAATAAGGGGATCATTTTATTTAAAAATTTTTAATAAAATTTATGAATCTGATAAAATAAAAATTGAAAATAAATTAGAAGGAAGAAGTTTATGAAAAAATGTACCTCTGTTTACATTGATTTCATTAAATAATTATTTGGAAAGTAAATTTTTAAAAAGATTTTTTAATTATTAATTTATAAAGTAATTGTATAGTAGTTGATTTAATTGTTGTTTATGAAAATACGTATCAACTTTATTAATTTATTATACGGTACTTGCAAGTTTTAGTAGGAAATTTATCTTATAGTTCTGATTGCTTTTTAGGAATTGGTTTATTTTAATTATAAAATTTATCTAAAAAGTATTGGCTTTGGATTGTATAAGGAATATCTGTTACTAACTCTTAAATAAAGGTTGATTGAGAATTTTATGTAAGTTCTACATTTTGAAATGAATTTTTTTTTTAAATTTCGTTATCTGTAAAAGATTAATTTTACTCTATTTCCATTTCGTAAGATTTTTCTTCATACTCGTTGTTGCTATTATTGTTACTTAGTAGATGAGGTTTGTATAGATGATCAAACTGAGGTTAAATATTTTCATAATTACCTGTTTTTCCATATTCTTCAATGTATTTTTGTCTTATGCTATTGATTTTAAGAATATGAAAATCGGTAATGTGCAGCTCAAAAATAAGGAAACCCTTATCAATCAAGTAGTCTTTATAATCAGGATGGAAAAAATTTTCAAAGATTCTATTAGCTTAACAATTATAAAGATCTGATGAAAAATTAGCATCTATCAAAATGTCATCTAATGTTATCATTTCTATTCTATCTTCGTAGTGAAATTTATCTTCTCCTCTTAACTTAAGGTTATCTACAATTCTTTTTAATAGTTTCCACTTTGACTTTGATTCTACAAAATCAAGAATTCCTTTACGCATTAATATATCTTACATACTCTTGAAATCACAGCCTAAGAGTTTTAGAAATGATTAGTTCATTCCATTGCCAACCATCTTAAAAGTCATATCAAAGTAATCAAAATTGTAATCTACAAACATAAAATATTTATCTTTTGGCAAATGACTTAATACTTCCTTTCTAAGAAGCATAAATTCTTATCTCTTTGCTGCAATCAGCTACGAAGTTATATTATTTATACTTGTATATTTCATAATTTGCGATTTAACCTCTGAGTGCTTTTATTGGATAATTTCATGTTTTTCTATTTTTTCTCCTAAATCATAAATATCCTCATCATTAGAGTTTTTTAAAAGCTTGGCTACTCTTTAATGGTCATCATATTACTTAGAGTCTATCAAATAATCTACATATAAAAAGCCATATTCCTTAACATATGTTGCACTACGCACTTGTTTGAAATAGTTTAAGTTTGAAATTCTTGAGAACTCATTAAAATTTAAATCTATAAATACTTCCCCTCTTAAATAGAATAAATTAAATGGCTTCAGCTACTGCTTTGGAATCATCTAGTATGAAATAATTTTATTTTTATTATATTATTCTTCTTGTTTTTTCTTTTAAGGATTTTAATATGTGGTGCCATTTGAAGTTGATAAAGCACACTTAGAACTTTACCAAGCCTAAGTTGATTAACTTTCAGGAAATATTTCATCATTTTGGGTATCTTCTTAATGTTGATCACTATTAGAGGGGTGCTTACTTTCTTCAGCAATCATTTGATTTAACTAAAACTAAATAGATAAAAATAAACTAAATGTATATGAAATCTTATATTTAGTATTGAATTATTAATAATCTTATGATGATTTTGATTACTTTTTATTATAAATTTTTTAACAATTTCCAAATTTGTATGTAAAATTGACTATGTCTAATATTTGATACAGTAATTCTTGGTAGCTAATATGCTTTAAATCTTTGTTTAATATTTAATATACTATTTTTCTTTTTTTTCCATTTAATAGTATTATTAAAATTCCTTTTATATTTTCGTTCTTTTTTTTTTCTATTACTTCTATTGATCAATTATAATACCATCATAGAAGTTTATCAGAATTTTCATTTTTTTAATTTTGTTACATAATCTCTTGTTACAATATCTAATTACTCTTTGTTTTTGACATACTATTTCGGAGAAAAAATATTTCGTTCGTAAATCCAAGTATAACTTGCAAAAAAAATATTTATCATTTGGTGCATTTAGAAATTTTAATTCAAAGAATAGTTTACAATATCATTACATAACACAATAAAATAGATTCACATTTATTTAAAATGTTATATTTTACAAAGTAGAGAATGATTTTACAGGTATTAGATATCATATCTTCAATAGTTTTTCAATTTTCTTCAAAAGATAAATTATTTTTCAATTTAATGATATTAAATCTTTTAAATAAACATAAGTAAACAAACAAATATATCATCTATCTCTCGAATTCTTCAAATTTAATCAAACAAATAATCGAATTTTAATTTAAATGAAACTTGAGGTTTTTTTTTTTTAGTTATAGAATCTTAATCAAAAAATTCATTTTAGACCATAAAAAATTATTTAATTTAAGTTGGCATATTTAAGACTTACAAATTAACTTAAAGATTAAAATTATGAAGTAAAAAGTTCTCTATTTTTTTAATTAAAATTAATTTAAACAGATAATTTTGTAAAGAATAAAAAATGATTTAATAAATTGATAAAAATAATTATTAATTAACTCATATAAAAATTAAGAAAAGCTATTATTTAAGCAAATATGAAGCTAGTATTAGATATTTAATGTTAATAAAATTGTAAATTTTAACAATTAATTAAAATTATTTATATTAAATTTGATTAATCCCACATAAAACAATTATGATTTAAAAGCTTAAATATTCATATAATTGTTATGCATTTAAAGATATTTTTGTTAAAGATAATTTTTATTAATTTTTACATTAAAAGTTGTAAGTTAAATAAGTTTATTTAAATATAAAACGGGTTGGTTTAAATGTCACAAACAGCAATTGATAAAGTTAACAACAACTGTCATCAATAATTAGAGTGTAAATAGCTAAGGAGAGCAGTTAAGTGGATATGTTTGCATCCACTTTGTAATTCATTTTTAGAAATGTGCGATTCTTGCTATCCTATTCATATAGAATTTCATAAATAAAATAAATTATTTTAGGAAGCTGATTTTTAAAATCCATTAAGCAGATTAGAATAGTAGAAAGATAGCGTAAATAAAATTTTGACAAAAGTATAAAACGAATTAGGAGCAATTAGAGAAAAAATAAATTAAGAAATATAAACATTTGCTTCTTTAGAATCAATGCCTTTACCTATCGTTTAAGAATTGAGTTCAGTCAAAGAAGCAATTATAAAATTATTTGATGAACTGATAGATAAATTAAATGAAGAATCATATTAAAAAAAGAAAGATATGCTTAAGGCAATATATGATGAAGTTACAACAAAGATTACTGAAACTGTAGAATATTAAAATCTGCTCAGTAATCCAGAAACTTAGTTATAATCTATGAGAGATGTTATTGTATTTGATTTAGAGTATTAGACATAAATACAGAGATCTAGAATGGAGCAAGTATTAGATGAATTAGCAATTAAAAAGTAAAATAATTTTGTTAATTTTATTTTCTCAAAAATATCAAAACTTAAGGAACAAAATTCTAAATAAAGCTAAATTTAAGCTTCTAAAAATTATGATAATAAATGTATTTTATTAAATTTCTATTACTAATTTTACATAGAAAGTATCAAAAAAAATAATATAACATCTTACCAACTAACTAACTAAATAAATAATATATACTTACTATAAAATAGTGATGAAAGAAAAATTGATGAAGATGTAGTATTGAGGATAATGTCTTCAGTTAAAAAAGATCTAGAATAAATTATACTAAAACCATCAAATGTATTTACATAAAAATAGAATATTAAAAAGCAAATAGAAAATTAATAATAATGTAAAAATTGGCTTTTCTATTTTGAGCCTTATACTAAAAATTTTCACTACATAAATGTTTAAGATTCAAACCCAACCTTTAAGACTTATACCTTAGCAATTGATTTTCTAATTTCGCCTGGAAATAGATCTATACTAGCTAAGGATAACTAAATCTATCTTGTAGGAGGTTATGATCCAAAATAAATTAATATAGAAAATGAATAATAATATAAATATGTTTACAAATTAAACTTGGAAAGGTTAACTCTTTCAAAAGTTAGTTCTTTGATCACTCTTAGACATTCTTTTGGCTTATGCTAATTATCTAATTATTTATATGTAGTTGGTGGATTTAATTATATTGAGGGAAGCTTAGCAAAATGTGAAAAGATACCTTTAGACAATGAAGCATACAATAGTTCTATTCCAATAAATAACCTTTAAAAAAGATCCTGCTACCCCACAGTGTGTGGATGGAAAAATACTATTTTAGTCAAATTTGGAGGTATATTACACGATTAGAGCTTTTAAGCCACTAATGTAAATATATATTTAATCATATAACTACTAAATATAATAAATTTAAAAATAAAGATATTTATTATTTTTGCTTTAAAAACATTTAAACAATTTAACTTTCCAATTTTTATAAAATTCTGAAAATTATAAAACTGATTTGAAAATTTTTTTTTATTAAAAAATCGATGAAATGTAATTATAAAAAAAAAATGATATATTAATATGATTGATTTTCTTTTGCTAATTTTATAAAAAATATTTTAACTAAAGGGCAAATAAGAATAATAAATTGTTTTATCAGATTACTTGACAGAATTCTATCTTCCAGATTAAGATTTTTGGGTTTAAATGCAAACACTAAATTATCCTTGCACTTTTCTATCTAATTCTATTGAAATAAATGGTCAAATTATTATTTTTGGAGGATTAACCCTGGATAAAATAAAAAAAAAAAGTGCTTCTTAGAAGGAAGATAAAGTTATAACCACAAACAGTTTAATTAAAATTAAAGCTTACAATGTTGAGAGTCTGGATATAGAAATATCAAAATCATCTAGTGTTTTTGACCCTTGTTATTCTATGTTTCAGCCATTACTAAAAGAAACATATAATTCTAAGAAAAAAAGGATTTATTTTCTTGCATAAGAGAATTTAGACTTTAAAAATCATACTTAAAAACCTTATTTAAAGTATTTCGATATTTGAAAAGGATTTAGAGTAATTAAAAAAAGCATAATTAACAGAAAAATGCCTTCTTACCAAAAAATAAAATAGATCATACAATTAAAAAGAATTCATTCTTTAAAATATATTATTTATTATGTAAATAATTTAATAAATATAAACTGCACAAAGCCAGTAAAGAAATTAATAAATAACCAACTAACTAACTAACTAACTATCACAATCTAACAGTTTGTCATAATAAAGATAAGCACTTATATTAATTTAATATACAATTATTTTGCATATATTAAACTAATTATTTATATTTTTTATTCATTGTAAATAAAAAGACTTCTTCCTTAACTTATTATAATTTAATTTTAATATGTTTTTTAGTTATTTTTATTGATTAATTGACTGATAAATTAGGAAACATAAAAATAAATATATTACAAATAAATAAAAATATGCCAGTTTGTACAGGAACGAATGCTTGTAAATAACAAGGCAGATAAATTAGATGGATTTGCTTGCACCCAATATGTAGCAATTTCAAAGAGTTATGTGATGAATGCCATAAAAATCATTTACAATTCCATCAAAAGTATAAAGTAGAAAATGAACCAGAGCCAAATAATACAATTGTAACATTTGAAGACCAAAAGAATACTGTTGAAAAGATTCTTTTGAGAGTGAGAGAAGATCTTAAGTTTTTTAAAGAGAGAGCTTCTTCGGAAATTTAAAATATGGAAAATACAGAATTACCAATTAATAATATTGTAAAAGAGTTAAAAGATATTAGGGATATGATAAATAAAGAATTCGACCATTTTATTGAATAGCTAATAGATGATTATGAAAAGCCTATAAAAGATAAAATTAAAGATGTCTACAATGAAATATAAACAAAAATAACAGAAACAGATGACTTTATTTAAAAATTAAACTCAACGGATTAGCTAGAGACGATTAAACTCACTAGTATTATTGATATACCTTATTAAACATCATTTTAAAAGGCTCGTTTGGAGTAACTTTTTGATGAGCGTACAACAAAAAAGTAACATACATACATATATTAATTAACATTTAAATAAAATTATCAAAAATTCAATTAATTTGATGAGGAAGTTTTGAATTTAAGAGCATAGTTAATTTATTAATATTCTTTTAAAAATACATTTATTTATTTACAAAAGATTTGAAGGAGTGATAGACGATGATGTAGTCTTGCGCTTTTTAGGCTCATTCTAGCAAGAACTAAAAAATTTAATTTACATTCCATCTGAAAAAAACGAATTAAAAAAGAAACTGATGATTTAAAAAAAGCGAGGAGTTCCTCAAAATTCTAGAAAAAACTGGCTATTTTATTTCGAACCTAACACAAAAAATTTTTATTATGTAGATACTTCTAAAGCTAACGCATAGTTTACAAAGGTTGTATTAGATATATCTTTTAATTTTAGTTATGGCAACAGATCTATACTGGCTAGTGATGATAATATTTATTTAATTGGAGGCTATGATCAAAAGAATATCAATTATGAAAATGAGGAGCATTACAAATCTGTATATTTAATCGATTTAGAATAAAAATCATTAAAAAAAGTTAGTAGTTTACTTACTCTCAGACACAGTTTTGGTTTATGCTGTTTTTAAAATTACCTTTATGTAATTGGTGGTTATAATTATTAAGAAGGTAGCTTGGCTAAATGTGAAAAAATATCTCTGTAAAAGGATAATTAACATAATGCTATACCTATAAATAATTTGCACTAAAAGGCATCTCATGCATCGGTATGCTCTTGGTAAGATAAACTAATAGTCAAATTCGGTGGAATATTGTTTGACTCAAATTCAACAGATCAAGTAATTTAAATTACATAAATTATTTTAAATAATTTATTAATTAATTTATTTTGAAAAAAGCGAAACTAATCAAAGACTCCTAGGATTTTAGCTGATTCTTTATTTGAGTTCTATTTCCCAGATTTAGATTAATGGATATAATTACCTCAAATGAATTAATGTATGAGCTAATCATTTTTATCAAATATTTTAGAAGTTAATGATTAGATTTATATTTTTGGAGGATTAGATGAAAATTTACAGCTTCTAAAAAAATGCACAAAAATTCAGTAATACAATTTGATGAAACTAGATATTGAAGTAATTAATCAACCTGACTTAGCTAACAAATCCTATTCAATATGCTAACCAATATTTAGAGAGTTAGATAATTAAGCTTTTAAGATATTTTACCTCAGCTATGAAACAAACGAGTATAAAAACCAGCACGTTCAACCTGTTTTACGTTCATTATTAGTATGATATATAAATAAAAATTGCATTTTGTTATTTCTAAAATTATTCTTGGTTACCATGAATAATGTTTTTGATAAATTTTTGGTATATTTTTAAAAATTTTATCATGCTAAAATGGATTTCTCTGTTGAAAGTTCAAAAATTTTAAATCATAAGATATTTCTAAACTTTCTTTTTCAAAATGCAAATTTCACTTACTTACTAATTCATCTACTTAGAGAGAGTGTGTAAAATGTTTATTATTAACTGGCCTATTTATTAGGTTTATTGAGTCTATTGTTTGAGAGAACAAAGAATTATTTTTTTTATCAAAGAAAATAGCTAATCAAGTTGTTTAATTGTGAATTTGAATATAATTGATTAACAATATTTATCCTGATTACAAATTTTATCAAATTTTTACAAAATAATTTTAAAAAAATTATTACCTATTAAATAAACCAACCAACAAAAATATTTTATCAAGTATGTAAAATTAATGAATTTATTTATTTAAAATACTAAATATAGCTAGTTAATTATTTACTAAATAATTTCAACTAATTTTTATAATTATTGATTAAATTCTATTTATTATTTTTTAACTTAGTTAAGCAGCTTCACTCCAATTCCATATTTTCGCCATTTGGTTTTTCATTATTTTTATTTTGCTAATTTTAATCCTATCCTTAAGTTTCCTCTTATTCTTCTTCATCTTCATCATCTGTATACTCTTCTTCATCTTCTTCTTCATCATTTTCTCCGAAACCTTATTTGTTAGAAATAAGATTTCCATTTTCATCAATATCCTTTGCTGTAACCATAGAATCAAAATCAAAACCCATCATTCCTCCCATTAAATTTGCTACGTGAGATTCATCTTCATCTGCATCAGGATTTAAAGCAGAGCATTCTGAGAAAGTACTAAATGCACTGTTTATATCAGCATTTAAATTCTTTTCGAAGGAGAATCTTACTTCATAATCTCCTTATAAATTAATCAATTCGTTTTTAGAATTAGCTAAAAATGCAAAATATTATTTTTCTTCTTCGTCTTAATAATTTCCATCATCTTCTTCTTCATCATTATTATCTTAAGACTCTCCTCCATTTAAGTAACAAACTAAATTTTTGTCTTAGATGCCATGAGAAACTACATTTTTATATTCGAGTTAGAATATTTTTTGATCAACGTTAGCAAAAACAACTCTTTAATTAGTAATGCAAAGCATTCCGTCATTGAATATAACAAAATTTTCTGTCATATTGCTTGTAATTTTTAAAGGAATTAAATCAGCTTTATATTTAACTTCTTCTCCTTCTTAAAATTCTACTTAAGGGATTAAAGAATTCATAATGAATGATTAGAAAAATTGCAAATTAAAAGAATAAATAATCAAAAAAGATAATAATATTTATATCTTATACAAAAAATCTGATTAATTTATCTTTAAAAAATTAAATATTTAGTTGAAGCTGAAAATAGTAGACGCCTACCAGTATAACACATATAATATAAATTAATAAATATTTACAAATTGAAAGATTTTTAATTATAAAGAAGATTGTTATTTATATTTTATATTTATTTATATAGTATTTCTATATATTATTCTACTTATCCAAGATATTAATTGCATTATTTGTTGGAACGTAATTTAAATTCAAATTGCATGTTTTGTATCCTCCATCTTAGTATTGTAATACATCCTAGTTTAAAATTAAAAAATATTAATTAATTTTCATTTTTAACAAAATTAATTTGATTTCAAATATAATTATAATAAATAAATAAATATATTTATTTTGATTAAATTTTATTTATGCTTAAATCTAAATTAAATAATGCTAAAAAAAACTTACTTTAAATTTTATTTTAGTTTTGATATTATTGAATAAGGATAATTATTTATTGTATAAATAAAAGTTTGATCCTAACCAGATAAAACCTAGAATTACTTTATTATAGAACTGTTCTTATTAGATTTTTTTGAATTAGAAGGATATTTTAAATTATTATTTTCTAATTCTTGTCCTTCCTTTTCATCTTATGAATTACTATGAATGTAGGTTAGCTGCTTCTAGTCAGTTTCATTCATATTTTTTGCAAAATTCAAGCTTACTAATTAGCTATTATTGTAAACTTCAACTATTATACCTGTGTATTAATCGAGCATAACCATTTTTTCAAGTTGCTGAGATGAAGTTGGAGCTTAATAATAATACTAAGAGCTATTATCTATGTGTTTTGCTTTACCTAATCTGAGTTTTCTTTTGATTTAATTTTTAGCATAAGAAGAAAATTATTCCTCAAAAATTTATTAATTTTAACTGAAAGAGAGTTGATCAAAACAAATTTTTTAATCTCCATAATAGCTAAGAGTTGCTTCGTATAAAGCTTATTCATCGTCTGTTTCAAATAAGACAGATACTAAATACTCGCCCCCTTCGCAATTAAATTCTTAACTAATATCTCTTCCTATTTAATAAAACCCTTATCTATACACAAATTATTCTTATTCCGGTTCATATTTTGACAGAATAACTCTGCAAGGCAAATAATTATAAGAGCTTGGCATTTTTCTTTTATCAAATTAGCTGACTTAGAGATAAAACAGGGAGGAGTTTTATAGATAAAACTTGAACATAGATGCAGTATGTAATTATTTTTGCTTGATTCTTGTACAAACATAATTATAATCGTCATGAATTTTACTCACAACAAGCTTGTCAAATCTATTTACTAACTCATCATAAGTAATAAATACCTTGTGATCATTTTGAGCTTGTTATAAGGTATATTCTTAAAATTCAAGAGGCATTATATCCCAATTATCTTTAATGTAAGTGCAGAATTTTAAGTATCCATTATCTTGTCTTGAATTAAGTTCTACAACAATTAGTTTAACTCTCTTTTTTGTTTAAACACTATGTATTGTGTAAAGTCTATATATGGGAATAAGTTATTATATATTTTTATCATCAGAAATAGCTTTAACCATAGTAATCCAATTCATTTAATTCGCTTTTTCTACAGCTGCTAATGTAAGCTACTATTCTTTTAGGCTTAATTCTTCATAAGGAGCACCTATTTTTTTGTTGAAATAAAAAATTTTGAAATTTCCAATAAAAAATAATTTAAAAAATTGACAATAAATTTTATTTTTGCTAAAATTATTAAATTAATAATGTTTAGAAAGTGTTTAAGTAAGTACCACTTAAATCAAATAGAGTATGACCTATATCAGCATGTTCTAATTTTTCATAACAATAATAATATGATGCTAGAGCCTTTTCTATCATAAAAGGCCAAATATCTATATTCCTTAAAGCTTTGAATTTATTTTAGCAAAAAACTGGTTCTTTGCTTAATCTAAAGATAGGAACCATATCATCCAGCAGAATATATCTCCAAACTCCTTTGCAATTAATTCTAACAACAAAACAACCTTTCTCATTATTTTCATAGAAATTTTAGTCAAGCAGTTTTTTAATTCTTTGTTTTTCTTCAGCTAGGGCACTTAATATATCTGCTAAATTGTTATGATGCCAGTTATTTGTCATTATATCTTTGTAATTAACGTTCTACCCTAAAGTAATATTTTTTTTTTCATCTATAATCATATGTAAAGGTTTCCATGATATGTTACAGATTCTATTTATATTATAAGATGTCTCTCTGTTTGCTAGAGAATAGGCGCAAGGAGGAAACAATGAATCTTAAAAATTTTTTGTCGACTTAACTTTATAATATTTGAGAAGCTAATCTATTATTTTAAAAGTATTATTTAAAAAAGTTATCATAATAATATTTTTAATGAATTTTAAAAAATTGTTAATATAAAATATTTTCTTACCTAAATTGCATTAGTATTTATTTAATACATCCTAGACAAGTATTTGATTATGAGCTTTTTCCCATCTTTCTGTAATTTATTTTTACTTACAATAGACTGGATCATCGAATTCGTGTACATCATATTCCTACTCACAGAGAGAAGAACGCAGAGACATTGCTCTCCTCTTAAAAGAATACTTTTACTCACTTGGACTTTTACAATTTAATGAATAGTAGCTTGAAGCTTCAAAGGAGCTGTTTAAAGAAGAGACATATTTTTCCGAAGCTTATTAGTTTACAATAAATTCCTAAGGCTGTTAACAATTTTAAAAATCCTTAGATATGGATGAGTAGGCAGATTGGCTCCTTGTGCTTAATGGACCCTGTGAAGATAGCAGAGAATCCCTTTAAGTAACTAGTAGCTTTTTCTACTTTCTATTTTAACTTTACTAAGATGGGAAATATTTTGAATCATTGAATTATGAGACTGATTCATCAGATTTTGTGGATTAGTTAATTGGTAAATTCACTTCAGAAACATATAAACTGTCTCCTTCCTTTTCAATCTTGACTTCATTAAATTTAACTGACTTTTACTCACTATTTTTATTTGTATGCAAAATGGATTTAGATTCTTTTCTTGTTGGAGTATTAAACGCACTTTTTATGAGTTTTTTAGCCTTAACTTTAAAGTCTTCTAAGGATTCTTCATCAGAAAAAACAGTGTCCTACTGAAAATCGATCTGATTTAAATCTAATTACCTTAAATTATTTGGATTAAATCTACTCATATCGATCAATTTAAATTCAATATTCTTTCTTAGTTTAGCAACTTGAATTATTTTGATTCTTTAATATTAATATAGGTTTTTAATAATATTAAACCACTCAAATGTTAGCTTTCTTTTTAAATGAATGTATTAGTTTATTAATTAATTCACTAATTATATAGCTAGGATCTTTGTTATTTATTAAAGATATGATATTTATTTCTTGACTTTTAAAAACAAATCAATAAAATTTGATTAATTGAAGACTGATATATTTTATTAATCATTTTGCACCAATAAATTAGCCAGTACTTTTTTATTTCAAATCATATATCTGCCAAAATATTTATGAATCAAACTTAAAATAAGCTTATTGAATTTAAGAGGCACAATAATTTTTATTTCAAATATCAAAATTTCTAAAAAGAAATTATTATTAATTTATTTAATTAATCAATCTTGAATATGATATTTTACAAAAATGTAAAAATAAAATAATACTAAATCCTCTTTAAAACTCATATTGTTCTTTGATTAAGTATATGATAAGGAAAATTAAAATCCATTAAATTAATATGATTAAGAAGAATTACGTTCTAATTAAAACATCAGAAAAAGATATTAAAATAAACAAGAAGTAAATCTCAATTAACACAGAGCTTTGACAAATAAGATTGATTCTTTGCAAGATATTTGTAAATTTGAAATTACCAGTAAAAAATAAATTGCCGAATATTAAATTGATAAAGAAATAAAATCCTTAGATTCAAAATAGTTTTAACAAAAAGAAGAATAATATTTAGAAGTAATTTTTTTTCAAATTAAAACTTAAAAGATTAATTATTAAAATAATTTAGGAATTAAATTAAGTTAAAGACGATAAAAAACAATTATGTTCTAATTAAAACATCAGAAAAAGACATTAAAATAAACAAGAAGTAAATCTTAATCAACACAGAGCTTTGACAAATAAGATTGATTCTTTCCAAGATATTTGTAAATTTGAAATTAGCAGTAAAAAATAAATTGTTGAATATTAAAATGATAAAGAAATAAAATCCTTAGATTCAAAATAGTTTTAACAAAAAGAAGAATAATTTTTAGAAGTAACTTTTTTCAAATTAAAACTTAAAAGATTAATTATTAAAATAATTTAGGAATTAAATTAAGTTAAAGAAGATAAAAAATAAATCCTAAATGCTAAAAGGCCAATTATTTAACTAAAAGAATATGTGATTGAGCATGAATACTAAGAAAAAATTAGAAAAATAATCAAAACAGATAATCATTAAATAGAGTTAATGAATTAAAAAAACCTATATGAGCTAGAACATTCTATTGAAAATAATCTTGAATATTTGAATGAAAAATGTATTAAATTAAATGAAGCAATTTTCTAAAAAAAGAATTAAATAAATGCCCTTCGAAAAAGGAAAATGTCATTTTAAAACCAGTAAGAAACTAAAGATACATAATAAATCAGATATCTTAATAGATTTTAGATTTAAAATTTTTGATTTTAAATGCAAATAATTTTATGTTTGTATTTTAATGGATTAAATAGGAATTTATTTTTTAAAAAGAACTTTTAATGCTATTTATTTTTACTTGCCAAAATATTAATTTAAGCTCATTTTTAGTAAAATAATATTTACAATATTTTTCAAGAATACTGAAGATATTTTTAAAGTCTCTTAGAACTAACAAATTGAAGGGATTTTAATTAAAGAGCAAATTTAAGCTTTATATAGGTAGATAGATTTTAATAGTTAAAGAAAATGTTTTGAAGTTTTACATTTAAATTAAATAATAAGAATACCAAATTTACTTTAAGAATTTATGGTTATTTTTAACAAAAAATTGTTTCAAAAGAATATTTTTTAAGAAAATACTTTAGATTTATTTAAATCGCTTGGCTTCTATAAATAAAAAGGATTTAATCTGAAAGGTAAATTTAAGTTGTTTTTGTAAATAATAGGCAGATTTTAATAAATCATAGAAAATGTTTAGGAGTTTTTCATTTCATTTAAACAATAGGAAAAAATAATTAATTGCATTTTCCATTTACAAATTATGTTGATTTTTAATAAAAAATAGTTTTAAAAGAATATTTTTGAATGAAAACTCTTGAGATTTGTTAAAAATTAGTTTGTTTCAATAAATAGAAAGAATTTAATCTAAAGAGCAACTTTATAATATATATAGATATATGGATATTCATTCATATTTCAAACAATAAGTTTGAGGAATTTTAGAATTAAATTATATTTTAAGAAAAGCAAATTATTTTTAAAAAGAAACATTTTGAGTTTGTAATGAAAATCTCTGATTAAATAATCTCTTTTTAGGTATATATTAATGCTTCATTATCTAATCTTCTACTTTTCCCTCCTTTCGAATAACTTTTGATTTGTAAAATTAGATATCTGAAATATAGAAATTTTAAAAGATAAAAAAATGTTAAAATCATTCAAAAGATTAATATCTCTTAGCAAAATACACAAAATATGAACATGCTTTAAACATTATTAGAATGGAAAATAGTACATTAACATATTTATATATTATTCAAGGAGATATAAAATCACTTGAATGGGACACCCTTATAAAAACACTTTCATAGTAGATTATAGCAAAATTAATTTGATTAATTAATTAGTAATGTAATGAATCAGAATCAAACTTAATTCATTCACCTCATTCTTTTTTAGCAGAAGCCTTACCAGTAGATTTCTTAGCAGAAGCCTTGGAAGTAGACTTAGTGGCAGAAGCCTTAGTAGGAGTCTTGGAGGCAGACTTGGTGGTAGACTTCTTAGTAGATTCAGCCTTGGTTGAGGTCTTACCAGTACTCTTCTTGGTAGGAGTAACGGATCTCTTTTAAGCGACAGGGCTCTTAGAAGTAGATCTGTTAGCAGCAGACTTCTTGGCAGAGGTCTTAGTTAAAGGAGATCTAGATCTTTCACGAGAAGCAGACTTAGTAGCAGACTTTTTGGTGGATCCCATTTTTTTTGTTTCTTTTTTGTTTCTAGTTTTTTAATTTTTTTAATATATTTCTTTTATTTTTTAGAAATCAAACAGAGGATTTTTTGACGAATATATAGATTGTTATTTCGCTATTTGCTTTAAATTCACAGTGAGCGATAAAGGTTTTTCCTTGGTGCAATGAATGCATTTTTTTGAAATATCATTCTAATAATTTAGTGCTATCAAATTTCACAAAGACTTTAGAAAAACATTCCATTTATAGTTATTTATAAATAAATAGATGCAAAATTTTGCTTTCATTCCAAATAGACTTCTTTCGTAAATCTACTTATAGATCTGCAATTTGATTGGATGATCTACTCCAAAAAGGATTTTTAAGTTTTTTGCATGCATCAAAATATCATCCTCACTCAACTCATCACTCATTTGGATTGTCTTAAGTATTTTAGTAATCCAATTAAAACAAATTTCAATGAAAATATATTATTTAAAATAAATTATTTTATATATTTATATTAATCTTAAAATTTTTTTTTAGATATAAATTATAAATAAAAAATCTACATAATTTTCATATAAAATTAAAATGAGCATTTTCCTCATTAAGTAGTTTTAGGCAGATATTGTAAATTAAGAATTTGTGTAAAATAAAATAATTATGTAGTTTAACAGGTTATTTAAAATTAGAATAGTTTTTGTTCATAATCTATTCTATATAATAAATAAAATAATATTTAAATAATAATAAAAAATTCTAAATTCAACCTTTTAATTTTATTAAAAAAATAAAAAATAAAATAAATAACAAGAAATAAATTAATTATTTTATTTCTAAGTTAATTTTATTGTTCTCTCTTTAACAAAAAATTTCAAGAATTTGACAAACAATTCTATCCTTATAAGAAAAAGAGGGAGAGAGAATTTTACTTCAGTATTTTTTTATTAAAACAAATGAATTTTATTTTGATTTCTTTTCTTTACAAATAAATCTGTTTATTACCATAAATTATAAAAAACATTCACAATAATTTTATAAAAAATTGTTTTATTGATATAAAAATTATTGTATTTTAATTCTTTTTAGTTTATAGAATTATATTTATTTAATTGTTTTAGTAGTTCTTAATTTATTTTTAACAGAAATTAAAATAAGATTTAAATAGAGCTTTCTCTCATATTTATTATTAATTGATTTATTGCTTGTGTTTATATTACAATCAAATTTTAGTTAATTAAATTCAAATTAATATTTATATTACAACAATTTATAAATTTTAGAAAACAGTGATTAGTAGAATAAATAAATAAGTAGTTGAATAGAAATAAATCTAAAGGGATGCTGAAGAAAATTTATTTAGTGTTTAGTATCTATTTAAGCTGTAATCTTTTAGTTAATTCTTTCTTTTGCCAGAAGTTTTTAAGGCTGCACAATAAAGAAAAAATTGATGAGTTTCAAGAAATGTAATCATAATATCCTAGCTATTATAGTAATCTTGTAGTATTAGTACTGATAGGATATATAATTTTTATTTTTTAAAGACTGACTGACTACTTTAATGTGTGCTAAGTATATCTATGCATAGCAAGAATTTTTTAATTTTTTTAAGCTTTGCTTTACTGCTTCTCAGTTTACTTAAGTTATCAAAATCTGTTTTAATATGAAATACTAAATTAATTCTATGAAGATTACTAATCAATAGATAGTTTTAAAGACTCTCAGGAGACTTTAGCTTATTTAAACTCATTTTAAAAAATGATTTAAGTATTATAAATAACTTTCTTTTCTCAGACAATTTTAGTGCCTGTGTTATTTATTATTTTAACAATCTACCATAAGCGTCATTTTAAGTTAGGGACATTTTACAAGTAAGGTAATTAAGTAAGTGAACACTCATTTGTGTAATAAATAGATGAAAATGTAGAAACAGCAGAGAAGTAATGAGATGATTGATTAAATATTGAAATAAAAATTTTGTAAAATAAACAAAATATATAAAAAATCTAAAAAACCTTACAAAATTTAAACAGCATTATTAAACATTTTTAAATGTTATTTGATTTAAAAATAAATAAAATAATTTGTTTTTGTTGTTAAAAGGCTATTAAATTTTTTAATAGTAGATTAATCTAATTAAATTAATAATTAAGTATAATTTTTAAATAGATATGATATGCTCAGTTTGTGTTGTCTTTGTAATTAAAAAAATTTTTTTTAAACATAATTCTCATTAAAAATAAATAAATAAAATAATTTGTTGCAGTTGTTAAATAAGTTATTTAATAAAAAAAAAAGAAAGAGTAGATTATTCAAATTAATTAAAATTAAGTTGGCTGATAAATAATATTTTTTTGAGTCAAAAACAAAATTTTAAACATAATAAATTGCTCTTTATATAAAAATTGATTATATTTAAGATATTTGTGAGTTTTGTTGAAAAGTATAAAATGTATTTAAATTATATTTTCTTTTGACTAATATATTGAACAGTGAAATCTCAATTTCTTTAAAGAATTTTTCTTTTGACATTCATAATATTTTGAAATAAAATAGAAACTTTGTAAATTTTAGATATATAAAAAAAAGAATGAAATTTCTTTAAATATATTTTTTATGTATGAACATATAATAAATTGATTGATTGATTGTTAACCTATCAGTGATGAAATATATTATATAGTCTTTGCTTATTTTTGGAAAAATAAAATCAGTTCGTCAAAGTAAGTCATAGTGAAAATCAATAGATATTATATATATAATAGTTCAAGAAAAACAAATTAATATATTCATTAACAAATAAAAATACCAATTAAAAATAGTTCAAAAAGTAAATAAGTAAGTAAGTAAGTTTGAAGCACAAAGGTCCAAAAATATAAAGCAATATCAAGGATTTTAAATGAGTGATTATAATGAGTAGGAGAAGACTATGCTGATTGAATCAATGGCTAAGCTCATTGAGTAACATGTTCATTTAGTTAAAATAATATTTAGATTGAGTAAACATGGTTTTATTATTATTAGGCATATTCATGACAGTAAAGTTCATCAAACAGAAATTTTTAATTCTCTTACAACGAATGATTTACTAAAGATTCTTTCAAATATTGAAGATAAAAATTTAAGTAATTAGTTTTGTGTTTTAGTGATATTGTATTTACAATTTAGAACGTTCTGTTACAAACATAAAATCGAAGACAGACTATAATATCTAACAGCAATAAATATATAAACAAACTCATTATCATTATAAAATAGAATTACGAAAAACATCATGTAGATTTTTGTGCGAGCTTCTTTATGATAATAATTAGGTGCAGGATTTATTCTGCGAATTAACAGGAGTTTTGCCAATAGATGGAAAGGTAAAATAGAAAAATAAATATCTGCCACTTAGTTTTCAAATTATAGTTTTTAATGCATTAATTACAATGTGATAGAAAGTAGCAAATGTTGATAAAAACTTTTTTTTAAAAACTTTGTCGCTTCAATAATTATTTTAAATTATTTCAATAGGTTTGTGTAAACAAAATCCCTGAATCATTTAATTAGCATATGAGATTTATTCCTGAGATACTTGAAATAGTAAAAAATAGCTCAATTCCTGTTAATGATAATGGTTAGTTTTTTTTTGATTTCTTAAAAATAAAAGATTTCATTTTAATTTTTAGATAGTTTAAGTAGTATTTTATGAAATACATAAATAAATAATAACAAATAATCATCATAAACTTAAAAAAAAAAATCAATTTGGTTAAATACTTTGGCAAACAGATTAAATAAGAAAAAGAGGAATAGAAATTATTTACACTTATTAATATAGTTGCTATAGATTATTATTTAATTTCTATTCCTTTATAAAATAGGAAAAGCTCCTCTTTGCTGGTATTTTTCCAGTAAAATAGATTACAATTAGCCCTTCAGAGTCTAGTTCTTTTTTCCTTAAGATTAAAACAATTTTGACTCTTCAGAGTTCATAGATCCATAGGAGTCCATTTTTGGATTTGTAATTAATAGCCCTTTTAAGCAGAAAAGACCTGATAAGGAATCTAAAGGATCATCAATTATTTAAGATATATCAAAATAGTAAGAATTTACTTATTTTTTTAGCTAAAATCATATTGTAAAATAAATATTAAAAGTTCTATAGAAAAGGATTCATACAAAAGTTAGCACAATAATCAAGCTTCTTTAAATTCTTCAAGTATCTAAAATATTAATAATCAATAAGGAAAGATTAATCACTTATTGTTTTTTTATAATTAATTAAAAAGGAGTTTCTCCAATTAAAAAGAGAGAAGCCTAAATATCTAGCAATAACTCTAGCAGTTTTATTAAAAAAATATAATTTAATAGTAGTAGCTCAAGATAAGACAGGTCTTTTTCAGGTAAATAAAATTTTCCGTTTTATTTAATTATTAAATTTTAATTTGTGTTAGATAAAAAGGATGTCATAAAGATGGTCCAATCTTAATTAGGAAATAATATGTAGGATAGCTTAGATTAGTCCTACTAGTAAAACTATCAGAATTAATTAAATAAAAATGGTACAAATAGCCAAGATCAAAGTACATCTAAGGTTACATAACCAAATAGTGCTTCAAGAAAGGATAATATTTCATCTTTTTAAAATAATACACTTCCTGGAGAAATTTCATTGAATGACTCTATAGAATTTGTAAATATGGCAAAAGCATTTAGGTAAAATACATTTAGAATCCTTAATCGAATAAGTTAATATAATAAAAAATAATCAGCCCTTACAGTCCAAGATATGAATTAGCAATAAGACAAAAGCATAATTAAAATTAAAATAAGTATCAATTATTAGAGAGAAGAAAAACAGCAGAAGGAATTAGTGAAAAGTCTCTGAAATTTAAAAATAATATTAATACAAGCATCGTAAAATAATTTAATCTAAAATAATTAAAATGCTAAATTTAATTTAAAAAGACATAAACTAAATAAAAGTAAATTTCTATATCTATGGCAGGTAGCAACTCATTTAGATAGACTTATACTCAGTAGAAAAAAAGAGAATCTTCAAATTCCACAAGCAAAAACCCTTAAATATCTCAATCTATAGTACACGGAGTTCAAATAAAAAAGTTTTAACTCCAACCTGACAATCAAAACATATCTAACTAAAATTCTAGCTTTGAGAATCTGTAAATTAATAATTACAAAATTATTCTAATTCATAAAAATTGATAAAAAAATAGAAAATTAGAACAAAAGTATGACAGTTAAAAGACAGGATATTCTTTAAAAGATAAAAGATATTCATAGCAAGATTAATTTTCAAAACAGGTAATTAATGAAAAAAGAAATGCTGTTAATGCTTCATCATAGGCAATACCATCAAAAAATAATCCATATAATTTATTAAGCAAAAGCACCTACGAGCATCCTCTAAACGAAAATAATTCTAGCCTATTCCCTAATTAAACTCCAAAATTTACAAATTTAGAACATAAAAATTATATATCATCAAAAAATAGTAATATTAATAATGGGTTCAGTTAAATTTAAAGCAATACATATTCAAATAATATAACATCTAACTCTCCAAATATAGCCAATCATTCAAATACTCCTTAATAATTAAACAGCTAATTTTCAAATACTCCTACTAGCAGCCATTAAAATGGAACTTAAAAAAAAATAGTTTCTCTCCATAATAAATCTCTTGTTTCAAAAAGCTTGAGCATCAATAATAACAAATGAAAGAAATTATCAATAATAAAAATAAATAGTCACAATAAAAAATTTTAATAAAAAACTAGCTTGTTTAAAATATTTTTTCTTATACTATTTCATTAACAAAAACATCATACAATCAATCAATCAACCAACCAACCAATCAATCAATCAATCAATCAGTCAATTAGCCAGTCAGACTATTAAAAATCTTATACTGGAATCTTCCAAATAATTCTCAAATATTATTTATATTAAAATATAGTAAAGTACAATCAATACTAACTATATTTTTCTATCTTTCTATGTTTAAAAAGTTTGTTTTGTAGTTATAATTTCTTTTACTTCGTTCATATTACTTTCATTTAAGTTGATTTCAATTAATCATATAGTAAATTTGATCAATATAAAAAAAAATATTATCTCCCAAACATAAAATATAATTTTTTAAATTCAAAGAAATATTTATAATTTATTAATTCAAATTAAAGGTAAAAAAGTAACAAATTATGAAATTTGTAAAGAAATTAAGTGCAGTGTTTCCTTATATCTTCATATTTAAAAATTTCTTTGCTTTTCAATAATATTTTAGTTTAGATTTATTTAAAATTAATAAAAAAAGCAATTGAGATAATAGTAAGCAAACAAAGCCATTGATTAACAATATTAATTCTTCAAATTTAAAGTTATAAAAATAAATTTTTATTACTTCGCTTTAATCATAAAAAACCTTACCTACTTTCTGAAAAATTCCTAAAGTAATAAAATAAAATGTTTCCTTATATTGTTAAGGTATTAATTACTGTATTGATTGATTTATTAAAGTATTTAGAAGGTTGACAGTTTTTATAAATTACAAATATTTCAAGTAAATAAATTTAACATTAGAATTAAAAGATATATAAAACAATTATTTAAAAAATAGCAATATAAACATTCAGATATATTAGGCTAAATACTCTTTGCCTTTTAGTACTTGAATTTTATTTTGAATTATGATAAGAAAAAAATTTTTAAATTCTCTAGAATTCTTTAAGTTTAGTATTTAGAATTAAATTAATAAATTTCACTAAGTTTGCAAAAATATTTACTCTATTTAATCTAAGCTATTTTTTTAATAAAATACAATTTAGCACATCCTTTTCTTAAAATAGTTAAGCCATATTTAACTTTAAATAAATATATTTTATAAAAAATCAGATTTGTTATTGTAAGTCTGTTATAAATTTCATAGGGTAATTTGATTAAAAATTATCAAAATCTTTAATCTTTTGTCTATCTATCTGCTCACTTATTTCTGTTCCTTCATTAGAAATAGACTTTAGACTTTTAAGATCTTAGTTAAATACTTATTGTTATTCTTAAATCATTTGAAGAGTTTTTTTGTTACTTTATTGCAAATTACCAGATGGGTCTGATTTTTGGTTATTGTCTTTGGAACTATTTTTTGAATCCTTAATAATATTTGATGTTATATTAATTTAGCATTTGTCTAAATGAGTAGGTGGACTTTCATCAATCTTATTTTCTTCTTTTTGAGTAAATTCATTTTTGTCATCCTCATTTTAATCTTCGTTTTCTAAATCTAAATGAGAAAGGCTGTTAATGTATTATTATGTATTTGATTAATTTTTATTTTCATTGGTTGTATTGTTAGATTTTCCTTACTGAGGGTTGGTACTTAAAGAAGGTTTAATTAAATTTATTTATGAATTATCTTAGTTAATGTGGGTGAATAAGTAAATAAAAAACTTAAACTTGACGTATTCTTACTTATTGCTTATAATTTCAAGTTTATGAATTTAATTCGAAACTTATTTTGCCAATAAGTTGCTAATAAAAAAATGATATCCTAGAGAGTTAAGGCGATTTTGGTAGGATTTTAAAATTAGTTCCTTTTGTGACTTTTTTAATTCTCTGTTTTATATAATAATTTTGACTTGATTTTAATCTTTGCATAGCTTAGCTTTTAAAAAGATTTTATTATTTTTTATTAGTTTGCAGCAGTTTACTAATAAATTCATTAAAATCTGGGAGATTCTCTCTCTATCGTTTAATATCTAAATGGGTATCATTTTGTCATAGTAAAAATTAAATACGATATCATTTCTTAGCTTCTCTGTCATTTTTTTAGCATTAACGAGTTCTTGCTATAAATCAAAATAGTCCTTATTAAGAATAAATGATCTATGCTACAGAGATCGTATGTCAAAAATATCACTCATCAAATATTTATACAATTTTAGGTTAAGCTTTAAAGGTGAAATGAATTGTTTATATTCATTCATTTGCACTTAATATTTTAAGCTTTTAATCTATTTTAAAGATTTTCCTAGAATTTACGATATCTCTGTGAAATTCAAATATCTATAAAGTTCATCAATTAAAACAGAACTTTGCCTATCAAGAATTTACTCAAAAATTTCATTTGACAGGTCTCTAATTGTGATGATGTGCAACACTTTACCTGCATGCTCAATAATAGAATATTTCATCACATATATTTTAGAAGTGTTTTCCTTACACAAAACCATGTTATTTATGACTGTTTCAGGTTATTATGAATAGTTTAGCTGTCTTTTATTATTAAGAGTTTTTTTCCTTTACTAGGTAATAGTGCTTTTTCTTTATTAAGCCAAAAATGTTCCGCTCTTAGATCTTACGTCATCCATAATATCCTTCAAAGTATTAGTCCTGTCTCTTTCTAATGTTGTGTAGCTCCCTTAGTTTGTATTTTTACGAGGTCTTTTGTAATATATTTAATTTTCTATTAAAATTTTTACTAATTAATACTTAATATTTACATATGCGATATTGAAGAAATGAAGGAAGGAATTTAAAAATCCTGGGACTCTCTTAACTATCTATTCTGCAGAAATGATTAACCATCATAATTATTTTATACATAAGATGGCAAATCTAAGTTTGATATAGGATTTAGATGTGTATTATCACAGGATAATTTTTTAAAAGTGGATTCATTTTTATGTGTTTTAGCTCCTGAAACTCCTTCATCATCGTCAGGTTGTAGTTCTTAATTTGGAGACAGGTAAAATGGATTTCCTTTGTAATTCTAAGAACGAGATTTAGTGTAAACATGAGATTTTGATTTAGGGAATTTAGACTTACTCTATTAGTGGTTTTTAATTTAGTTGTTTTATGTTCCTGAGGCCATCATAGATAAAGATTTCTTATCTGTTCCCTATTTGCTGAGTTCCTCAACCATATTTTCAGAAAAATTAAACTAGTTTGCTTACTCTACTTTCCCACCCTCTTGTTTAAGAGTTTCTCCTTTGACTATTAATTAAGGACTAAAATCTTGTTCATTTTCTTCTTCGATAACTCTATTTAGTTATGGATTACTTCCTATTTTATTAGACATTTTTGTTGAATTATTTTAAGGGCCAATTGCTGGAGATGCATTTAAAAGATTTACAGAGTTATCTTGTTAAAAATAAAAAAGCATTTAAAAATTAAAATTAAAATTTCTTTTAGTTCTTTTTGATTTCTAATTAATGTTAAAATTCATTCAATTTTTTAATTAGTTATTTACCTTTGAGTAAGTTTTTTAGTAAAAATGTATTCGAGTATTCGAGGTTTTCTTTATTAGATTTATCTTCAATAGATACTTGCAGCTGTTTAAGGGACATTACCTCATAAAGAACTCTGTTGACATCTGTTTCTAATAGAACCAATATATTTTAGTTAGCGAAAACAACATTTTATGTTTCTTGATCAAAAACAACAATACCATCTACTTCAATAACTTATTCAATCAACGATTTTTGCTCTACTATACTCTACCCGTTTTGAGTAAAATTTTAAATTTGATTAGAGTTATTATAATGGTTTTTGGAGAAATCATTCTCGAAATCTTGCTCAGAAATTTTGCTCATCTAATGCATTTTTTCGGATCTGATAATATTCTATATTCCTTAATTGATTATCTGATTTTATATAGGTGTGCTATTGTTATTTAAATTATTATTCAAATCAATACCACTTTGTATATGTTAAGAACTTTATGTTTATCCAAATTAGCTTCGTTTATTATTGATTATGACCTAAGAGCTGTGATTATTAGATTCAAGTAAGGCAGCAGGCTTCTCTAAATTTACTAAAGAACTGTTGAGAGAGTTATATGAAGCGAGCTAATTGTTATTAGTGTTTACTATATTTTATACTTCAATTTTATTGTAACTGATATAGCTATTCATATTTTAACCCATACTTTATTGCTTTTGTAGCTGGCTTCCTTACTGCGGCTACTAATAAGATATGAAAGGATAGGATACTTAAAAGCCTTAAATACTTTAGTTATTATTAAAATTATTAAAACTTTACTTATTTAAAAGATCCTAAACTTCGTCTTTCTCTGGTGGCGATCCTTTGTTGCTTTGTTGTAAATAGCTACCAGCATTTTAATTATTGTTATTAGCATTAATATTGTTGCTATTATTTGAAATAATATTTTTGGCATTCTGTGCAGTATTGGCTCCATTAATTAGTTTCTAATATTTTGTAGATGTTAAAATTTACTTTTTGGCAGCTATATGCTCTTGCACTAACTTTAATTAAAAATATAATCCTACAAAAGCAGTCAGTATAACTAAAAATTATATGTAATTATCCTTTAAACTGATCATAAAAAAACGTAGAGGAAAGTAAATTAATTAAGAAAGGTAAATGAATAACTTAAATCTACGAGCCCTTATTAGTAAAGAGTAAGATGCATTTAATATTAGAATATTAAAAAAGCGAAAAAGAATGATTTTTAAGTTATTTTCTTATTGATTAGTAATTTAATTTTATATGATATCTATGACTCCAAGTGCTATCGACACACTTTCATAATAAGCAACTATTAATATAATCTAGGATATTCCAAAATAACTCTATTTCTACTTTAAAATGATTTAGCAATAATCTTGTTTTTTACATCCTAAAAGAATGAACAAAATAGCAATTGTAGTTTGCAATATAATCAATATATAAAGAAATATCTTAGAAGTTAAATTAATCTCTATGTTCTTAATTGTTTAGGTATGTATATAAATTGTATCTGCTTAATAAATAAAAATCATTATTGCTAAAAATAATATGTTTCTACTTCTTAAAACTTCTTTAAATCTACTCTTTTCTTATTTTTTTTTCAATAGCGATTGTTCAGCTTTTTGATTTGCAACTTGCAAACCACCAGCTAATTGACTTATATTCGACTTATCCATGCTTTCTTCGTTCAGGCTTTAGTTGTTATATATCATATGGTTTATGCTTACTGTCATAGGCTCAATTTTCTCCTTATTACTAATTGAATTTTTTTTTGAAGCAACTGATTTTTTATTTTAATTTGATGAAGATTGTTAGCTATTTGCTAAAAATGTATTCGCTCCATTCAAGTTACCGTTAATATTATTGTTGCTGCTGCTCATTAAAGTATTTTAATTAATATTATTATTCTATATGTGGGTATGGGTTTTAATAAACTAAGCTGTTTAATAATCATAACAATCTGTGCTAGGCTACAATTAAGATTGCTAACTGGAAAAAGGATTCTAAGTTTGTGCATTTAAATTATTTTTAGATTGTATATAATGTTAAGACGACATCACACGTAAGTAGATCAATCAATAAAATTTATAAGTAAGTTGCTAAGTTTTAAAATGTATCTTATCAAGACTGTCTTAGCTATCTTAATGTTAACTGCTAAATTTTTTACTTGCTATATTTTTATATAGTAGGTATAATTATTGATTGATTTATTTAGTTCGCTTTCTCAGCTTTTTTAATTAATATATTAATTATTTACCACTTTTAATTTAAGTGCGGTTCATTCAATTAAAAACATATATCAAAACTAATGGTTTGAAATCTATGTCAATTATTCCACAAAATTTTTCATAGTTATTTATTTTTTACAATTTAATTCTATACATTTGGAAATATTATTTTACAAACATTTTTAAGGTTACTTTAATCGTAATACTCAGAGAGAAAATACTTCAATCTCAAATATATAAAAATACTTCAAATTTTATATTAATGATTAAATTTTATCAAAAAAACATAAACCATCTCTCCTTAATTTAGTTTACTATTTATTTTATTAAAATTTTCACATATCTTTGGTTAATATACCCAAATCTTATACAAAAGAAAGCATAAAATTCAAGCATATGTATTTAGAATATGAGCTTGAATCTTAGAAAACTAAAAAGTAAATCATAAATGGGATGAGCAAATCCTATTTTTTTTATAAATAAAATAAAATAAATTTCATCAAGATAATTAATTAATTACTCTTATTCTTTTAGTTATATTATTTATGAGAGAATTAGATACTAGAAACCCTATTGCACAAAGGAATGAAATAGTAACGACAAATATCTCCCAGTTACTTGTATAACCATTGTCCTTCACGTTGAACATTTGAGAGCTATTGTTTTCTTAAGACATTACTTAGGTGTAATTCTCAAACATTACAGGGATTAAATTTGCAAGTAAACTTTTTTTCCATGAGAAAATCATAAGTGTACAGTTAATCAAGTATTTTAATACAAAATTTAGTCCCTTGTTCATCATATACTTAGTGAAATAGCTAAATGTGACGATAATATAAGTATAATATCTCTTGTTTTGGAAGCTACTTATCCAAAAATATGGATTCAGAATTATTTAGAAAGCTATAAATGAAAACCTGATTTTAGCAATACAAAAAAATAAATTTATTCAATTAAAGTTACTTTATAAATAATTCTTAATTTAATTTAATCAATTGATTACATATTTGGAGAGCCAAAGAATATGTGCATAAAGGCAAAGCAAACATAAAATTATAAGGTGTTCATTTTTTTTAGAGACATTTTCATTAAGGGGTCTTGGTACCAAATGATTTAAAATACATTATCATTCTTTTTGATAAATTTAATATCAACATAAAAATATTATTTAAAAAATAATTTACCAAGATTTCAAAGATGATATTTTGCTAATATTGATATGTATCACATTATTAGATCTAATATAAGTAATTACTTATTTTATTGCTAATTTTATTTAAAATAGCAATCTCAAAATTCAATAACACTAATAAACCTGCTTATTCTTTTATTAGGTCAGTCAAATAGCTTTAAGTTGAGTAAACTTGTTTTTCAATATGAAAAACAAACACAAAGATCCATATCATAAATAATATAAACTAAATAGCAGGTAAAAATGAAGCATATATCAAGCCTTCGTGTGATACTCTATAAAAGAAGCATAACATAGCAAGTCCAATGAGATTAAAAATTATTTTAATGGAAAAGTGCATCCTTGTTTAGTGAATGATAAATTATAATATGAAATCATTTAAATAAACCAGTATTAATATACTTATCACTAAATTCAGCAAATTTTTACCATATTTTTGGATCAGAAAAATTATTGCAATGTAAGTTATTAAGATATTAACCTCATAGATGTTTATAAAAAAGCATTGAGATAAGATATTTAACAGTAAAACGCCGTATAGCTATATATTCTGTATTTTATGGTTTCCAGATAGTACTGGATATAAAAAAAAGAAATCAACCAGCATGAATTTAAATTTTTAAAAATCACTCGTTGTCTAATCAATTTACTTTTTCAATAGCCATTTTATAATGATTAAATAAATGATATTCAAAATCCAATACAGATGAGTAATCTAAACAGTTTAGCTATATATTTATCTATCTGCTGCCAATTTATTGGTTTTCTTATCTTTTTATGTTTATACCCTATTTAAAACAGATTTTTCTTCTTCAAAAGAAATAACTACAAAAGAATCTTAATTATTTTAACCATACGAATCTTCTATTTTCTACTTTTTATTCATAATTGATTTCTTTTCATCATAAGAAATAAATCTGTAAAGGAAATTATATTATTCTAGTATAAATATCAAAACGCCAAATAAAACTGCTAGAGCAATTAAAAATGAATCAAAAAAACTGTATCCTGAGTATATTAAAGCCTATATTATTTGTAAATTTTATATTAAATCATTTATGATTATACAAAAAATGAATTTCCTACTTTGTTAATAATTGAATGTACAGTGATTAGAAGGGTAATAAAGCTTTACATATCAAGATGCGAAGAAAGAGGAGTTTGATTCTTGTAGTATTTAAAGCAAGCTTTAATAACATCTTCTAATATATTCTCTAAAACCGAGAAAACTATTATGAATTCTATTAAAGCAAAAATTGAAAACAGACTTATCTTAGGTATAATTGATGATGTCTATTTATTATAAAAATGTAAAAGCATAAAAAAATTTAATTAACAATATAAGTCTGTTACAGCCATATTATAAACAACATATTTATCAAGTATTTTAAATATAATCGAAACGATTCCTGTAACTATGCTCTCCATATCTCTAATTGATTTTGCCAACAAATAAATATCCAATTAAATTTATTTAATTTTATCAAAATTTTGAAATTATTTATTTGAATGTTAATCAGTATTTTTTATTTTTAAACGATAAAATTTATAATTAATTAATTTTGATGATAACATTTGTAAACACATCATAATTTTATTATATCTTATTTTACAAATGAGATGAATAAACTAATAGAAAGTTATTTACTCAAAATAATACATTTATTAAAAGTTTATATTTACTTTCAAATAATATTTTAAATCAAATAGTATTTGGATATAATTAAAAGCAATAAAACTATAGCTATGAATTAAGAGGTTTTTTCAAATTTAATTTTTTAATATAATTTTTTTTTTATTTTATTATTTAAAATTTATTAAAGGATGTATTTATCTATGATAAGTATTTATTTTCATATCATACTTAAAAGAATATTTGGGTAGAACGAATTAATGGATAAATGCTATTAATAAATAAGAGGTTATTCAAATTTGATTTGCTAAAAATTAGTATTTTAATTGCATAAAAAAAAAAAATCTTAATACAATTTACAACCTTATTTGAATAAAATTGACATTTTATTCTTTTTAAGTTTAATACATTCAAGAAATTAAATAAATTACAGTTTAAAAAGTAAAATTTATTTTATATAAATAAAAATAATAATTAATTACTACTTCAAACATTTTAAACTAAATAAAACAACAAAATTAATTTATATTATAACTCATACTATTTTTAGTTTGATAGAATAAAAACCAATCAATACAAACTAAGTCATTAATTATACAAAATTTTTTAAAGTTTTTGTTTAAAATCCAAGCAAAATACCTTGAAATAATTTTCTTAGTTTGTTTTTTTTCATTTTATTAAAATTATTATCGAAAGAAATTACTTTAGCTTAAAACCTCGATTAAAAAATATAAAAGACAAGATTTTAGATTTTAAAATTAATGAAACATCATATTATTGAAGAAAGAATATATTTTTTTAAACAGCTAGTAGTCAAATGCCTAATAGAAAAACTAAAATTATAATATGTATTCATTGTAATAGCATTGTTATATAATTTTAACATTTTAAATAAGTATAAAAAAGTTCTTAGCAATCTATTACTTGTCTCCTCTTAAATTTAGTTTAAAGTTTTAATTTTTAAAAATTTAACTATTTGAGATTTTTTGGATATTATCATTTTATGAAAGAGTAACAAAAAAATAATTTTTTTCAGAAAATTGATTTTGAAAACTAAAAATAGCTTTTGTGAAACTTTAGGATAGATAGATATATAAATAAATAGTCTATGCATTCTTTTTAACTAAATAGATTGTAAACTATCTTAATTTTATTATATATACACAACAACAAAAATAATGATAAATTCAATCATACATATGTCTAAAGCCTACATCTTTTTCAGTTTCATTTACTCTATTTTCTAATACTAAAGTGTTCTACTGAAGGCGGATTCTATCTTAAGTAAGCTAATTAACTTATTATTTTAAATAGGTACACTCATCTTGTTCAATATTTGTTAATTTTCTAAAATCTTTTGCCAATCTAAGAGTTTCATCCATAACAAATCTGCTTAACTCAGAGCATTATTCATTGTTTAAATGGCCTAAACTTACTACATCGTTTCTTAATGATTAGAGGTCCTTTTTACTATCTTCTAAATCTTTTAACAGATTTTCTAAAGTCATCTAAAAAAATAATAAATTACAATTAATTTTGCTCAACTTTAAAATAAATATAATATTTTTTTCGTTATCTAAATAAAATTATTTCTTAAAAAACTATCTTCCATTTTAAGAATTCAACATTTTTGCAACTTAAGTGAAAATTTTTTAAAATTAACCAAATTTTTTCTTATTCTTTTATGAAAATTAACCTTTCTTTTCTGGTCAATATTAAATGTGAAATAATAATCAATTTATTTACATCAAGTCTCTCAAGATGATTTTTAATAGGCAACTTTGCTGAAAGCTCCAACTCAGCTTAATTTTATTGTCTCATTACTTCAGTCATATCGTAATGATCATACTAATTATCATAGTCAGCCATTTTACTAAGTCAATTTTATATCTTTTTTTAACGAAAAAAATAGTATCTACTTTTAATAATAAATTTGCAATGCTAATTAATCACAAATGATTTAAATGAATCGAAGATAACAATTATATTTTATTAATTATAATTATTATCAATTTCTGTTTTTTTTTTTTGTGTGCATATTTCACTAAAATTAAAATATTAATATTTATATTTCAATTAACTATTGTAAACATTTAATCATTCTATTGTTTAATTATTATCATTACCATTTATTATTAATTATTGAAAATATTTATAATTAAATAAATGTATTTTATTCCTTTTATTTTATATAATAAAATGTTAATTAAATTTTGTATATTTTATTAATAAAACATTTAAAAAATGTATTTAGCTATTACTTCTTTTTGATATTTGAAATGCAAAAAGTTTTTAACTTTGACTAAATTATTTTATTTATATATTTATAACACATACTCTATTAGATAAGTTATCAATGCATTTTACTAAAATTAATAATTCATAAAATAAAGATTAAACATTATTATCTTCCTTATAAATAATAAAAATACTTCTATGAATGTTTATTTCTTAATATCATTTATATTTATAATTACATAAAGCTAATTAGATTTAAATATTTTATTTATTTAAAACATAATATTTTGTTAAGATCTAAATGGATAGATAGAGTTTTTAAAGATTTTAAAAAATAATTCTTTTCTAATTCTGATTTATAAATAAATGGTAAGCATGATTTTACTTTTAAATTCAGTTAATCATTAAATTTTCTAGGTAATGAGAAAAAAAAAATGAATAACCCATCTAATTTATTTTAAAAATCTATGAAAAAAAATAGTAATACTGCTTTTTCTCAATTTGTTTATGAATTTTTTGAATTTAAAGCAATTTATGATAAGATTTGATATATACTAATTTTAAACATTTTTAATATTGAAAGGATGAATTATTTTAAGTATTTAATGTATATCAACAAGAAACGTTTTAAAAAAAAAATTTTTAATTTATTATAGAGTAGAATTAATTATGATTCTTAGTATTTATGACACTTTCAAAAATTTATGCATAATTGATTTTAAAACTTGCTAAAAATATAACACAATTAATAGTAATCGCTTGAACAAGCAGATGAATTTACAATAAGAAATGAAAAAAAGAAAATTTAATTAAATAACTTCACTTTTTAATAAAATAGAAAACAAGAAATTAGTTAATTAATTGACTACCTTTATAATTGAAATGTGTAAAATTTTTCTGAAAAAAAAAATAATTCAAATTAAAAAGATAAAATTGATAAACTCAAATAAAAATAAAAATAATAATTAAATTAAGCTAAATGGAAATGTATAACTCTAACTTTAAAAGTACAATTTCTCAAATAAAAATCATTTGCTTTTAGATCAAAGAAGATTTAACTAAATAAAAATTAGAAATTTAAAAATTCCGTGAATAAATTTATAATCATTTTAATATCCCATATAAGGATCTGGAATTCAGTAATATGAGAGAAGATGCTGACCTTTTATTACAAGAAAGACGTAAGCTAAGCAGCAAATAAAACCTGAATCCTTAAGAAAACCATTTTTTTGAAATTTCAATTTAAAGACTTCTAAAATATAAACTACAGTTTGCTGATAAAAACTCAATAATAAATATTTTCGTTTAATAATCTAAATAGTAAGTTAATAATAGTTTTTCTCTCAATAAAAAGCTAATAGACAACATGGATTCTGTCCGTAAGGAGCTTTTTAAATATTTTAATTCAGTAATCGAAGAATGAACGATAAACATCTATCTATTTATGGCATATAATTTTAAATTTGTAAAACTAACTGCACAATCTTTCAATTAAATAATACATTTATAAACAATCTTAAAATTAAATAAGATAATTAACTAATTTAAAAAAAAATGTAATGTTTGTTTTTATAATAAATTGTTTAAGAAATTAATACTAAGCTTTCAATAACAAATGATATTTTTATCAACTGTTGTTTATTGACCATAAATTATTGAATTAAATCAAATGTTTTTTAAAATAATGCAGTAAGTGGTGTTTTCTATATATAAATAAATAGAGTTAGGTTTAATTTAAATTTTATGTATACATGCATCATCTCAAAAAAATAAAAGGCTGCAAATATGGTTTTATTGTAAATATTTTCAAATAACTTTATTTTTTTTGTTTTGGAATTAAAATAAATAAAATAAATTTTTTACAACTTTGGTGATTACAAACAGATTTTAACAATCATTTTATAGTAGTTATTAATTTCATGAAGAAAATACAATTTCTTCAAAAATATAGCTAGATAGACTCATACATTTTTTAAACATTTATTAATGAAAGAGTTTTCCTGGTGAAGAGCCAGATGCCCCTATTGCAACTAAAAGAGGCATAAAATGCTCTTATGTTGGGTGGACTCTATTGTAATGAGGATGCTTAATGTATTCCATAATTTTTACTTATCGATCTTTCCCTTTCATTGCTTCTATGACTTTTTTACACCATCCATCAAACTGATTGTAAGCTAATGGATCTTTTACTTTCTTTTCATCCACTAGGGCCTCATAAAACTAATGAATATTCTGTGTAATTCCTCCAAAGCAAATAATTAAAGATCCCTTAGACCTATATTCTTCCAATAATTTCCCAATATTCAAGTGAGTTTCTGATTCATAATTTTTATTAACGGAAATAGATACTACAGGGTAATCAAGCTCAGGGAATATAACTTAAAGAGGTCCCCATATGCTGCTATCTATTGTTCCACTTTAATCAGGCTAAGCATCCATTTAATAAGCTCTTAGTAAGTTTATAACTAGAGATGATAATTATGAGCTACCCTTTATAATTTTTTCTAGATCGTAATAAAATTCAAACGGATGATCATGCGATATCTTAAGTTAATCAGATTAGCTCACTAGGAAAGCTCCTTTAAGGCATTTATGTGCTGATATAGCTATAATATTGTTGATTTTATAACAATTTCTCAAATATTTACCCACCATTTATAAATTCGAAATGAATTCAGGTGCTAATTTATGGTTTTAATATAAAGGGATATAGCCATAGCTTACAAATAAAACAGGGATGGGTCTATCGTTTTGTTTATTTTGGTTGTACATTAAAATTGAATTTTAATTTAGCCTCCAATAAAAATTAATTTGTTTTTTTTTAGATATCAAATATGGCTTAATAGTAGAAGTTAATATTTACTGTAATTTGTTAATTATCTTCTAAAAAATTATGGTTTATCAATAAATTAATTCAAAATGTTCACATTTAATAAAGAGTTATTTTTTTATGGTGAAAATTTAATTAATTTAGAAATTATTATTTAAATCATAAAATTTGTGTCCAGCTTCTTTTTTTATAAATAGATTGAGAAGCCTTGTGTAATTTATTGATGTGAAAATAAAAATAAATTATGTTTAAACCATTTTCAATCATTTTTCATAAATTCTGGAAATTAACAATTCAACATAAACAAAAACAGATTAAATAAATAATATTGTTTATTTATTGTAATAAAATTATTTCTTTAGTTTTTTTTCATAAAATATTATGCTTGCATTCAATTATTTGATTAGAAGATTAAATTATAGATCTAATTCTATTTGGGATCTATCTTTAAATTATCAAATTTTAGTAAAACTGGAGCTTTTATTTATCTAAACTGTATTCCCTCCAGTTTTTAGCTGAAGAATAATCCATAACATCTATCTTCATAGGCTATTTAATTAAATCAAAATATAAATGATCATATTCTATAGTCATAGGACTATCAATTAGTATCAACACATTTTCAAGAATGTTGAAAAATATTGTTTTTCCCTCGTGGAAATTTAATGCATGATTATTTAAATTTCCAATGTGCGTCTTCAATTATTGTTCATTTTGCTTAGAAAATATATTTATTTATTCGCATATTATGCTGCATATTTGAACTCCACAAATCAAACAAACACATAAATCAGACTTAGTTGCACGTGGGTATAAGTTGCAGGAACTGCATCTTTTACTAAAAAACATTTAGTGATTTTCTTTAAAATCTACTCCTAGCTCTGTTAAATTATATTTTATTGATTCATAGGACTGTATGTCCTATAAAAGGTAACTTGGTGATTATTCGATTTCAATTTGAGAGTTTTTATTTTTTTATTATACGAAGTAGTCAAATGCGTAGATTCCCTAGACTAACATTTCACTTTTTATTTTTAAAAACTTAAACATCTCACACTGCTTTTAATAAATCTGTTCATCAATATCTACAGAACGGTTATCAGAGAGTACTAAATCCTCAAGATTTTCATCTCCATTCACATTGTAAAGAGTTAGTAAAGTGCTTGTTATTAAATTACTCCAAGGCTAAATATATCCCATTAAAGAGCTCATATATTCTTCATTATTTAAATACTGCTCCACTGAATAGAGGGAATTAGGTTATTAATTTTTAGAGCTTGTATTAATTTATTAAGTACTATTTTTCTAATACGTTTGCAGTAAATTATTATGATCACTTAAGTTAGTTTACAGCTAGCTTTGAATAGTTTGAATTTAGTGAATTTCTAGCGTCTCATTGCGTGAAATTTCATTTTCAGTAAATGATTTTAAAGTTAAAATACGCGAATGTATGGAAACGATGTTAAAAAATACAATTTCACTTAATAGGCAAATTTTAACCGCTGCTTCATTATCAATTTTTTCTGCAATAGCTATACAGTAGCAGGTTTAAAGATAGATATCTGACAAATCAGAGAAGCAGTGAGTTTTTTGATTTTATTGATTGGTAAAGAATCTATCAATAAATGTTGACTAGCACGTTAAAATTTCCCAATTTTAATCAATTATCTATTTTACACTTTACAAGCAATCTTCATAAAAGTTTTATCCAAGAGTATTTTAAATAAAATACTTTGCGCAAAGGAATATGTTTGAGCTAATAAGTTTTTTCTTTTTAAAGAAGTTACCCATACCTTCCTCAAAAACTTGTTGGAGATTAAAAATTAAGCATTCCATCAAAATTTTTATTTTTCTGAAATCATCTTCCTCGTCAAAATTGATGAACAAATTATCTAAAAAAAGTGATATATTTTTCATTAACTTATCCTAATCTAATTCTTTTTAAGAACTTCCCAGGCTAATTTACTTTTAAAATTGGTCCTTTAGCTGCTCTATGTCACGCAAATTACTATTAGAATCTAAACCAATAGGTTTTTCTTCATTCAAATAGCTTAGGGTAAGTGTTTTTTTCAGGTATTACTCAACAAATGGTATGCCAATATTAAACAAAAATCTACATTACAAGCAGAATCCTTCGACCTTTCTGCGAGTTCCACTTGGGACTAATGCACCATATTTATACTATTATTACATTAAGAAAATATTGGTTTATTCATTATTTATTAAAGTTTGAAAGAATTAAAAAAAATGGTGTTGTATGATATTATTTCGGAAAAACAATAATTATTTAAAATAATTTGAAATGGTTAAAATTTTATAGTGGTTTGTTTAAGGTTTACTCTTTGTGTTAGTTTTGCTTTGTCTCTACAATCATAGTGAGATGTGTGCTAACAACTTTGTATAATATAGCGAAACTTGTTGTCGAATGGAATTTTAAATTATTTGTTAGAAAATAGATCAAGATTATCTTTTTCTATATAGGCCTAAATAACTTGTAACTCATTGCTGTGAGGATCTTGACAATACATGCAAACGTGCTTTTCCTTATCATATTCGATGCTTATGCTGTGCTCAACTTCGTTTAAATTATTTTCCTTAAACCTCTCTGTTTTTTGCTTCATGATTAATAGTTGTCTTTATTGAGCTTCTTTTGCACGCTTTTTAAAGATGGTTCTATCATCTTCATCTTTAATGTAATTCTAATTATTAAATTCAATGTCTTGACTAGTAATTTATCCATTCAACTCTATCTGAATTAACTGCCTTAACTCTTTAATCAATAGCTCTATTTTATCAATAGTTTTAAAAAGCTCTTTCTCTTCTTTTAAAATCTATAGATTTTTTATTAAATTTTAATCTTGAACTAAATATGTGATTCTCTAACTTCTGATCGTACTATTATGATTAACTTTATTTATGTACAAATAACAATAGATATACTTTAATGAGTATTAAATTAGTTCTTAGAACATCCTTTGATAAGTAATAGCTTCAATGGATGTAAGAATTTTGTAAACTAAACTAAGAAGTTGATCATTTTAGCAAATATTATCGAATATTTCTTTAACAAACTAACTTTCAGCCACTAATGTTTCAAATTAATTTCCTAAAATATAGTCAATGTCTTAATTATTCGTATATTATTCCTTTAAGAGCTAGTAATACTCATTATGAAGTTTCTTATCTCTCAAAAAATCAAAAGGCTCAAATACGAACTTTAAATTTGGAAGTCTCTCAAAATAGTCGCCACTTTAAATTATAATTATAGAAAATGAAACTAATAAAAACAAATTAAATAAAATTTTACGATAGCTTTACGATGCTTAGAATGCTGTACTTAACTGGTACTTATTTATTAATTTTTAAATTAGTTAACTATTCTTTCAGAGTTTAAAATGTTTATTTTTTATTGAAATTAAAACAAATATTTAGAGCATTCTTCAAATATGGTTTCATCCATTTCACAAAAATATCTTTATAAATATGAAGGCAGTTTAATTAACTGATTGTATCTATTCCTGCCATCAATACAACTTTCAATAAATTTTTTATTTATTTGATGATCAAGGGCTATTTTCCATCTGATTACTGCTCTTTTAAATTCTTAAAATACTTTAGAAGCAAATCCTAATCTTGGCAGAATGGCCCAATCTGCTCATCATACTTAATTATTTCATCTTCTAACTAAATTTTCATTCCTTCTAGCATACTTTGAGCATACATTTTAGGTTCGACAAATATTAAAATAGTCTACATGGTCATTATGTCATTATCATATAAATTATAATCTGGATTCATGTAATATTTTTCTATAGGTACTTTATCTGCATTATTTCCAGGTAGTTCTATTTCATTAAGAAAGTATAATTTATTGTTACTTTTAAAACTGTAAGTAATTAAAAGTTTTTAAAAAATTAATTTGAGATTTTTAAATTAAATTTCGAGCTTATGAAAAAATTGGGAAATCTGCATAATTTTTCTTATTTTGATCTTTGAATCAATTAATTAATTAAATAAGGTTATTAATTCTTGTTATCTAATTTATTCAAGCATATCAAAATTAAAATAATTTTTACATTTTTTAAAAAATTGAAACCCAGTTTTCTTTTTAGAGTAATATTTTAAATACTTTATTAAAATTATTTATTTATTTATTTTTTTATAAAATTTTTTTACAATTTGCAGAGAAAAATTGCTTAAAAATTATTTCTTGTATTGAAAAATGAATTTTAACAAGAATCTTTAATATATGGGATAAATTTAATATTATTCACGCTCTATAACTCTTTATGTGAATCAATTCAAACATAAAATAGATATTATTTATTTCTCATAAAAATTTATTTAAATAAAAGACTAAGGAGGGAATTTAATTAATTGCAAGAAAGTAATTCTATGGATTTAAAAGATGAAATTTATTACCATTGAACACTGCCTGATAATCATTATAGCCCATTATTTTTTCTTCATGATACCTTACATATTCAAAACACTCTGACAATTGATTTAAAATAAATAGAAGACTTTTCTAAAAATTAGCTACTTAACTTTCATTTCCATAAGTTTATATTAAATTTAGAATTTTTTATTTTGCTTATTCAATAGATTCGCTTTAAATATAAATTTGAGCAAATATCAAACCAATAACTCTATATTTATTATTAAAAAGTGGACATTACTCTTTTTCATAAAATTCAATTTTTTAAGTAAATCTATTATATGCTACAGATTATTTTTCCTTGTTTGTGTAAATTGTAGAGAATAATTTTGGGTTTTCAGTTTTTTAACTTTTATCGCTTTTTGTTTTGTTGTATAAGCTTTGCATTATGATTTATCCTACATTTAATTCATCTATAGAATTTATTTCACTATCATCAGATAGATTACTTTCATCATTTATCAAATCTTATGGTTCCTTCTCTTACTCCTTAGTTTAGTCTATTGTTTAATTTTAAAGTTTAAACTTGAATTAAATTGAGTAAATAAAGCATAATATTTATAGATATATATACCTTCGCTTTCCTATACTGCTTCTACATATAATTTTAATTTTTATAAACTAGAATAATAATTATCTATTTATTTCAATGTCATCTCATCAAAGTCTTCAAAAATTATTTTTTAATGCTATTCAAAATCTTCTTTTTTTATAATTTATAACTTTTGCTCAATTAAATCTATAATTTCTTCTTCTAAAAGTATGCATTTATTGTAGCATTCAATTTTTTGCTTATGCTTTTTATCTTATTCTTGAAATTCTTCAATAAGTTCTAGCATGGCAACAAGAACTTAGCCATAAAACTTCATCTTTGATTCCTCTGGCATATCATGTAAAGACTTGAAGGCCTCTTATATAACTTATAAGAACAAATAATCTTGAATTAAACGAGTCATGATAAAATGACCACCTATTTCAAATTTTAATAAGAAAATTTAAGAAATATACTATTTGAAGAGGCAATTTACCAAAGTTTTAGCATTTTCCATTAGAGCAAACTGATTTGATTATTTAAACAGCACATTAGACATTACTTTACCAAGTTATTGGGTTTTAATCATTAGATGTGAAAAAGTATAGAAGAAAATAGAAAAAGAAGTATTTTTATCTTGCATCTTTATAATCCTATGGATAGGTATAAATCTAATGCTTTTAAAGTGATTTGAATAAATACCCTCGATTATAAGCATTCTGTAAAAAAGTTTCATAGCAAGTTGTGCTATTGAATTGATAAAAAAGACGATATAACTTAGATTCTTCAGTGTAGTTTGAAAGCATAAAGTTGAACATCTCACAAAATACTTTAATAAGGTATAACTTAAATTCTTAGTTAATAAAGAAATGATTTAAAGTAAGTTCTATTTCATATTCCAACTTAGCTCCATAAAACTTAATGTATCTAAAAATATTCTTTAAAATCGAGCAATTACACTGATGTTCTTATATTTTCCTTTAACTGATAACTTAAAAATGCTCTTAGCTATCGTCTATTGAATCACATGCATGATTACAAATAAAAGAAGGAATTGGTTCCATTAATACTTTAGATAAAATTAGAGTTCCACTTGGATTTTCAGTAATAAATACCTTTATTTCATCAATCAAAATTTAAAATTAATTAATTTCATTCTAGGTATTTCTTTGAAATAATTCATTTTCATAGTTAAAATTTTGCTCAATTATCTTAAAAATACATGCAAATTGCTATTGGAAATATTCCTTTATCATTTCTTTGTACTCTGGTTTAATTATGTGCTCATATTTTATTTTATCTTCTAAGCTAGTTTTCTAATGCTTTTTACATAAAAGAAGCTATGAAAGATTAGGATCTCCACAATCGCATGTTCCTCCCTAAATAAAAAATTATTATAAAAATCATTCTATATTTTGAAAAAAACAATTTGCGTTTATTAAATTAATCATAAATGAATGAATTATTTTTGTAAGCTTTAGCAGATCAAAATTATAAATATTGTGCAAATTGAAAAAATTATACTGTTAGCTTATTAAAGTACAAAAAGCAATGATTTTCATGATCTCCAGCAAAAAAGCAACTTTCGCAAATACAATGAGTAGGCTAGGTAGAACAATCTAAGCATTTAAAGTATAATTCTTCCTTTTTAATGGGAGCTGCACATTAAAATGATGCTATCTATTTGTAAATTTCTATTTATTTCTTTATTTCATCTAGTTCAACTCCTTTATATATCTTTTTATATAGCTCAATCTAATTTGAGCAAAAATCACTGCTTGTTTCTTTGCATGTTTCTGTTTCCATTGATGAACTAAACTTTCGATTCTATATTTTACTTTTTCTGATAATAATTCAAAAGATATTCTTAATTTTTTCTATGTTTTTTTAAATATTAATAATCAAATAGGTTCTAAAAATTAAATAATCAGATATTCTTATAGCATAATAAATGGAAATTATGTTTAAAATAAAACCATAAGACGTTATTTTATAATAGATTTTTTATTTTTCAAAGGTTTAAAATTAAATTTATTTAGATTTTTAGATTTTTCTAATCATAAAACTTTATTATTTTATTGATATTTTATATGCATAACAACTAAATTAAGATTTTTAGATGTAGTTTAATTCAATTTATGTCTATCTATTAAATTAGAATGAATTATTTATTTTAAAATTAATGTTTCAAATAAAATATTTAACTATTTTATATATTCAACTAACAATTAACTATTTAGATATTCAATTATAATATTTTATTAATATAAAATATAGAGAAAAATTATATAAAAAGATAGTTTTAATACTTGAAAATCATTTTAATACAGTAAAAACTATATAAAAAACCTTAAATTTTGATAAACTAATACATGAAGGTGCTCATTTTAACAAAAAATTTTTTAAAATAAAAAAAATTACTTTATTAAAAGTTATAATTGATTTTATGCAGTTATTTATACTATTAAATTAAGTCAAGCAATTTATGAAATTAAAATTGCTTTTTAGTGGTAAATGCGTTTAATAATTAGCCTAAAAAATTAATTTATAAAGTAGAATAAAAGCTTATTATCAATTAAAAAATGAAATAATCTTTTGATTAATTTAAAATATTGAGGATTTAAACATTTATAAAAAATATTAAAAAATCAATCATCTTTGTTCTAAAAGTAAATATTAACTTGCTTTTAAAAGTATATATTTGAGTGAAATAAAAATATTTTTAAATATAAAAAAAGAAATTTAATATTTAATTTTAAGATGCAATATTTTATCAAAAGAATTCTTTATTTTAAATATTTTGCATATAAATTGATGCTTTTGAACACCAATTCAATTTTTTTGGGGCAAAAATAAACCAAAAATATTTTTATTTCTATAGTATATCAAACGAATTTAAAAAATATAAAACATAAAATAAAATGGATTTCAATAGTGAATCTTTGTAACTTTAACTGCTAATCATAATTATTTATCAAATATAATCTCTTATTATTAAAGCTAATTTAAATTTTTTTAAACAATATATAATTAATTATTTTCTTAAAGCTATTGATTAATTTAATAAAAATTATAGTATTTTTTGATATTTTCTTAAGTAATTTTTTATTTATTTTAAAAATATTTTATATTATATAAATGTTTGTTTAACCTATAAATTTAAAAAAATAAAACACTCTAAGAATAAATAAAACAAAATTTTTATTAATTTATAATTTACTCAACTTATTTTTCTACGAAACAGCAGTAAGTAATTCCATAAAATAATAAAATTGATAAATAATTATCAGAAAAATAATTCTAAGAAGGTTAGCAAAAAAAATAATTTTTTATAGGCTTCGCCATAATAAAAAACAAATAGAAGATTTAAATATAAAATATAAATTTAAACAAATAATCATATATTGATGAAATATACTTATTCTATTTGTAAAATAAATCATATATTTTTTTATTTTGATTAAACTTTATCTCTTACTTTTTAATGGCAAAAATTAAAAATTATTTATTTTATTATGCATAGTTTATTTTGGATAAATTCTGTTTAAAACTCAAATTTGTATTTTAAAAATTAAAGTCTTCTCTATTTTAATAATTTTTATTTTACAATTTTTTGTATGGATAGATGAATTAGTTAATTTTTAGCTTTAATAATTTATTTGATTTATTTTTCTCTCCAGCATAATTTTTAAATCATATGGTTATCAATCTTATTACCAATAAATCAAATTAGATATAAGAGAGTTGCTGATATATACCTAAGCTAAAGATTAGAGTTATCTAATGTATGCCTAATCAAGGCTACAATCTAAAAGAAATATCAACCCAAAGAAATTCAAATATTAATTTATTAGAAAACATAAATGCTTTACGCTTAAAATGTATCAATCATTCAATAAAGAAAATATTTTACAAAAACAATAGACGAATTTTACATTTTTAAATAAAATTCTGATTGGGCATATCTTAAAATTTGAAATTAAATGATTTTCAAAATAACAATAAGTAGAACCACAAATCAATTCCTTTTAATTTGAATCTATTTTAATAAATATTTTTTATTTATCAAAAATCACAAAAAATTAATTTTGACTACTATTTGTTTGTTCTTTCTTTATATTTTTCTATGTTATGAAAAAATTATAATAAATTAAATTTCATAAAATTACTCAAAATTTATAAAAATGATAACTGAGTAAATCATAATTGTTCTTCTTAAGAACTTTAAAATCTATTTTCGGTCTAAAGAAATCTTCATAGACCCACTACCAGCACTAATATGTGGACTGATAACAGCATACACGACTATGGTGTTGAATCCTATTTTGGTGAGTTTTCCATTCATTAGCTTGACAAGAAACTTGGTTTACACTATTGTTAGTGAGAAAGAAGAGAGATAAAAAGAAATTCAAAAAGTAAAAATTGATTGAAATTAAAACACGCTTATTTGTTCTTTTTAAATAATTTAAATAGATTATGGGTTTAGAAACTGCATCTTATAATATGAGCTGGATGATTTTCTATTATATAAGAGGCTTTTATGTAAGTAATCTTTAAATATTTAAATTATCTAACTTATTTATTAATTTAAAAGAGTGCAGTCTTTTACTTGATTCCTACAGCTGCAACTGGGGCACTTACTGTTGATTCCTTTGATTGGATTTAAGCTTCTATAATGTACTTTTTCAATATAGCTATACACATAAATTTCGCATTTTTCTTCTCTACTTTCTTCTCCAGACCAAGAATAGCTTCAGAAATTTACCTTCTTGTTTCATTAGCCTTTTCTTTGATGTTCTTTGTTGGTGAAGGAAATAGTACTAGCACCGATACTTCATCTTTATGGGCATTGACATTCTTCTTCCCTCAATCAGCTTTAGTACTTTCTTGGTTGGCCGCTGGATGGTAGGGATACAATAATTTACTTTACTTCACTTTAGGTGATGCCTTTATAGTTATCACAATTATGAGTGTATTTTACTTTATTGCTTACCTTTATTGCGATCAGGTCATCAAAACTGAATTTGGAACCCACAAACATCCTCTTTTCTTCTTGGATTTCTTTAAGAAAGACATCAGAAAATTATCAAAAGTAGATAGTCATGAATAATCTGAATTCATAGATTACGAAGATAATAGTTCTGCCTAATATCATGAAAAAATGAATACAAGAAATTAAAAAATAAGTGTCTAAATTAAAAATCTTACCAAATCTTTTGGAAAATTTTTAGCTGTAGATAACATCTCATTTACACTGTTTGAAAAATAGATATTTTGGTAATAAAATTTATTTTTAATTTATGAAAAAACAATTTTTGGGGAATTTAAAAATTTTCATCAAAATATTTAATTTACTTGCTACCGATTCAATAAGTTAATCACCACATTTATTTTCTAGACCTTTTGATTGAATAGAAAACCCTAATTAATTAACTATTTATCAATTCAAGAGTTTTAAAAATCAATTGAGAATTCCAATATTGATAATATTTTATAAACAACTCTCTTTACTTTATAAATTATTAATAAATGAAAATCTTATTTTTAATAGTTTATTGGGACACAATGGAGCAGGAAAGACAACTACTATATCTATGTTAACAGGCTTACTTGAAAAGACGTCTGGAAATATTAGCTATTATGGAAAAGATTTAAATAAAAGTTTTGAAGATGTAAGATAGTATATTGGACTTTGCACATAAAAAGATTCTGTTTATGAATAACTTACAATTGAGGAGCATTTACGTTATATGGGATAATTAAAAGGAAAATTCTTCGAAGAGTTAGAAGACGATGTTAAGCACACAATTGATAAATGCGCACTTATAAATTAAGTTGGTAAAAAAGCAGGTATTCTGAGTGGTGGTAATAAAAGGAAGCTTAGCATGGCTATGTCAATTGTAATTTTTAATAAAACTATATTTTACATTAAAAAAATATTATTTTTCTTATTTGCTTAATATTTGATATTAAATGATAGATTGGAGGAAGTAAGGTTATTTTCTTGGATGAACCTTCAAGTGGACTTGACAGTCTCAGTAGAATTCAAATAAGAGAAATTATTAATGAAATTAGAGACACTGAGAGAACTATAATTCTCACCACACATCACCTTGAAGAAGTTGAAGAATTAGCTGACAGAACTGCAATTATGTCGAAAGGAAAATTATTGATTCTAGGATCTAATGACTACATTAAAAAAAATTTCAGTACTGGTTACCATCTGACATTGAGTAAAAAGTCAAAACCAGATGAAATTTCAGCCGTATTTTTAAATGAAGAGGAATAATAACAACTGAAATAGCTAGTAATTAATACTATCCCTGACTCAAAATATAATCCTCAAAGTGCTAAAGGTACAGTTTTGATGAATTTGAGCTTTGAAGCTAAAAATGAATTGTTAAATTTATTCAAACTTTTAGAAGAAAAGCATCCAGAAGTTTAAGTAAACAATTTAAAATGATAAAAAGCTCTACTTTAACTATTTTAATTAACATTTAAATAGATTACTCTTGAAGTTAATAATCTAGAAGATGCTTTCGTCAACATTGGCATGGATTAGGAAATAAAAGAAAGAGAAGAAGAAAATAAAGTAAAAATTATTATTATGGAAGTTATTTTATTAATTGTAATTAATTTTAAAGAATAATTAGGAAAAATACACTGATTTCGAATCAATAAAAGTCCCTGAATCAGTAAAGAAACATCCTGTCTTCATCTTCTCTAATCAATTACTTGCTTTATTCTTGAGAAGAGTGATAGTTTCTATGAAATCTGCATCGATGATTTTTACTTTTATCTTCCCTCTTCTTATTCAAATTGGAGGAGTTATTCTAAGCAAATAGCTTTATGATCCTAAACTTACTCTGCCTAAAGATATTAACAATAATAAATTTTTGATGTTAAATACTGATGCTTCTTTCTAAATTCTATCATATACTCTAACAATTACTGGTATAGCTGCTTCTCCAGTCATTGATAAAGAATATCGTCTTAGATATGCTCTTACTGTTATGGGTTGCAGAAACATACCATATTGGCTTGGATCTTTTATTTTTGATGTTTTGATAATGTTTTCTATGTTTGGTATTTTCCTAATCTGCGTGCCTATTATTGGATTAAACGTACTAACTGAAAATTTGGGAGAAATATCTTTAACTCTGATTATTTCTATCTTCAACTACATCGGATTCTCTTATCTATTTTCTTTCCTTTATTCTAAGTCAAAATGGGTTTACATTGTAACATTTTTATTTTAACATTAATTATTCTCAGTTAAAATTTTATTTAATTAAAATAGACTTACCCATTCATCAACTTCTTTATTTTCTATGCTGCATTCTTTGCAGGCTTCTTATTGCTACCTGAAAAATATGTAGCAGTAAAATACTTACTTAACATATTGTCTCCTTTCCTCTCAACTTCAAATGCTATCGGAATACTTGCATACTCTAAATATCAAGGTAAATTACCGAATTGTGATCCTTAAAGAGCAGATGAGACTTATAAATAATGGAAAGATAGAGTCCAACCTGGATAGTTATGCTTTTAACCTCAATATGATGGAGAAGTTTAAGATGATCCTGATTGGATGAAAATATACCCAGGTAGTTTGGGAAATTATTAAACTTATATTTACATTCTTATAGTTCAGGGAATAATCTTCCTAGGTCTCTCTATTTTTATTGACTATTTAGCTTAATAACTACCTAATAAATCTATGAAAGGAGAAGACTATTCAGAAATTGAAAAAGATTAGCAAATAGCAGAAGAAGTTTATCAAGAAGATTAAAGAGTGGCTGATCATAACTGTAAAGATAAAATAAAGGTTTCTAAACTTTACAAGGTATTTTAAAAATAAAATTAAATCTCAATAGTTTTTAATAAAATTTATATTTATTATTTAGACTTACTACCCTGATGGAAAGCCTTTTACTGCAATTTCCAATAACTCTTTTGGTGTTGATTCTGGGGAAGTTATGGGTTTATTAGGACCTAATGGAGCAGGTAAATCTACTACATTTAACATCATCACTTCACTCATTACTAAAAGTTCTGGATCTGTCTAGCTCAAAGGAGTGGAAGTAAAAAGTGGTCAGTTAGATGTCTATTAAGATGTAGGTATATGTCCATAATTTGACAGCTTATATGAAAACCTAACAGTAGAAGACCATCTGAAGCTTTTTGGTAGAATGAAAGGATTAAAAGGAGAAGAGCTTAAGGAATGTGTAGACTATTTTATCAATGTTATGTAGCTTAAAGATTATAGATCCAGAAAAGCAGGTAACTTAAGTGGTGGTAACAAAAGAAAGCTTTGTGTTACTATTGCTCTTATTGGAGGTCCTGATCTATAGTTCTTTGATGAGCCCTCATCTGGAGTTGATCCTATAGCAAGACGCTTTTTATGGAACACACTTAAATAGAGCTTGAAATTAAGAAATAGTTCTATTGTATTGACAACTCATTCTATGCAAGAAGCTGAGTCACTTTGCTCTAAAATAGGTATATTGGTGAATGGTAAATTCTAATGCTTAGGAAGCCCTAATTTCCTTAAAAAGAAATATGGTGATGGTTATAGACTCGTAGTTAAGTGTAAGAACGAAGATTGCGCTTCTTTCATTGAATCTTAGTTGTTAAGTAAAATTGATAACTGTAAAGTATCAAACAAGTTTGATGGAAAGTAGATAGGATTTTCAATTTAATACTAAAACTTTTCATTCTATAAAACTTACATGATACTAAATGAACTCTAGTAAATGAAGATATAAGACATACCTGTTTAGTAAAATCATTAAGTCGTAATTGAAATACCCTCTTCTAACAAAGTTAACAAGAAAAATATTACCTAAAATTCAATGGTAATAGATTCATACTAACTAACTGAAATGACATTAGAGCAAATATTTATTCACTTCTCTTAGCAACAAAAGAGAAGCGATGAAGAAAATGAAAAGAAAATCAAAAGAAAAAGGTTCTTATGTTTCTGAACTATTGAATTTATAAAAGAATAAAATGATATATAAATATAAAATATTATAAAATATATATAAATAATTATAAGTAGATTTTTTTTACATATTAGCAATTTAATGAAAAAATAAAATTAATCATTTTTTTTAAAAACTTTTTGCAAAATTCTGCTATTAATTTTTGCATATAAATTTAGTTAGTATGAAATAAAATTAAGGGAAAATTTTGAAACATTTAGTTAAAATTTTATTAAAAGTTATTTTAAAAGATTAAAGATTGATGATTAATTGAAAGTAAAAGTAATATTAGGTATCCTTTTAAAGAAAAAATTATTTTTATAATTTTAAATTAATTTAAAATAGATAAAAATAAACAATTTTTATTTTATAATTTTATCATCACTATCTAAAAATCAAAATAATTTTCATAAAGTATTAGTTTTAAATAGAAATATATGAATAAATTAATTATTTTAAAAAATAAACTTTAAGGATAGAATATATATATTTATTTATTATTTTACCAATAAACTCTTCAGTAACTTATCTTATTAATGTTTTGGTGAAATTTTATTTTTACATCATATGTAACAAGTAGCATGCATTAAAATTTAATAATGTTAATTAATTAAAATAAAAAAAGAAATATTTATTCCTCTTATTCTCTTCCTTGTTGGTAGTGTAAAATATTTATTTACAAGATTAAAAATTTATTAAGAATATAATTAGTTTACTACATAAAATTTGATTACATTTGAATTAATATTTTAATTGCTAAATAAAAGTGAAAGGGGTTGGGGTTGGGGTTGGGGTTGGGGTTGGGGTTGGGGTTGGGGT